>CM038671.1:862294377-862865975 GCA_021605145.1 Aegilops bicornis | reverse complement strand
CGATAGCTCGTTTCTGAGAACACTTCTTTAAAATAATTGCCGTATTACAAGTTTATAATTTTTGCTGGTAACTTGGTCACATATAATGACACTGTGAAGGTTTCCCAATTTTTTGATTTTTTTTTGAATTTTTTATGCCCGTTTCAAAATGCGGTCAAAACAGCGGGAATGGCCGTTCCTAGCTAGTGGTTGAATCTTGGAATTTTTTGGTGCTTCTCTGATTAAATAGATACTTATGTACCTAGAAATGATTTTTGGAAAAAATAAAGACCAAACTACAAGGCAGCTATAGTTCAAATTTGACTCGCTTCCAGCTGAATTGGCGGAAATTTGTGTTTTTCACGAGAGGTGGATCAAAACTTTTTACACCCAACCATTTGGTCAATTGTGCATTAAATATGTCCTAGTATTTTAGAAAAATGATTTGGTCCAATTTTTCAACAATTATTTGGTAGGTTCTTCACAAAAAAACATCCTTTCGGGCACTCGAAAAATTAAAAATGGTTTTTTCGTCCAAAGAAAATGAAAACTTCCTTAGGCAATATTGTTTGCCATTTCAATATGCACCCTTGTGCACAATACGAGATCATTTGAACAAACTATGCCATGAATATTGCCATAAGATTGATCATTTGGCTTGAAAGCCATTGATCTTCACACGTGATAGCTCGTTTCTGATAACACTTTTTAAAAATAATTGCCGTATTAGAAGTTTATTAATTTTTCCTGGGAACTTGGCCACATATAATGACACAATGCGAAGGTTTCTCAATTTTTTGATTTTTTTTGAATTTTTTATGCCCGTTTCAAAATGTAGTCAAAACGGCGGGAATGACCGTTCCTAGTTAGTGGTTGAATCTTGGAATTTTTTTGGTGTTTCTCTGATTAAATAGATACTTATGTACCTAGACATGATTTTTTGAAAATGATTATTGGCACTCCGATAATTGAAAAATGATCCTTCACAAAAAACCCGATTATTGGCACTCCGATAATTGAAAAATGATTTTTTGTGCAAAGAAATAAAACCCCCATCCCAATATACACATGTGCACAATATTGGATCATTTTCACAAAATATGATCCAATTTTTCATCAATGATTTCATATGTTTTTAAAAGAACTATTTTTACACTCAGAAAATGAACTTAAATTCTCATTGGTGGAAAGGTGTGTGCCATAGATCGATGACGTGGCACACATCCATCCATCCACATCCACATCCGGCAGCCCCGCACACCACTCCTCATCCCCTCCTCTCTCTCTCCCGCGGGCCGCACACCCTCTCTCGCACAGCAAACCCTCGAACCAGACTCCTCCCCTCGCCGCCACCCACCTCTCCCCCGCCGCCACCCACCTCCACCTCGTCGAGCCTCGATCTGGCCAGATCCATCCAGTCCACACACGGATCTGGCCTAACCATCCCGCGGCTGCGGCAGCAGGTCGCTAGGACGGCGGTGGGAACAGACCACGACGGCGGCGGGTACCAAGAATCGTTGTTGCACCAACCGCGCGCGTCACAACGGAGGGCGGGGCTTGACGATCACCGCCTCGCCGATGTGGTCATTACGCCTCTGTCGGAGCAGCGAACGTTGTGCTTGTCGCTGGACCAGCGGGTGCTGGGTGAGCCGCGTCGCTTGACTGGGTCAACTCCAATGGCCCCGGCGTCGGCGGCGATGAGGCTCCGGACGATCGGCCCGTGTGGCGGGCGGCGGTGCTCGCAGTGGCAAAGGAGATGCGTGCGTTCACGCGCAAGGCCCCCCAGGAATCCTGTCTACGCGGCCAAGATGACCACGCCGCTCGCAGCCCGTCTGGGCCATCCTCACTACCGTCCTCGCCTTAGAGTTCAACATCGGTCAGTCTCTTTCTTTTCTTTCTGAGCACTATCGATCGATGAAGGTGTTTGTGCCTGCTCAAATTAATGTCTGAATGTGCCAAATCTGCTGCTATGTATAGGAACTAAAACTTGCTGCTCTGAAGGTGCCAGCGTCAGTGAGGGAATTTATCAATGGTGGGTTCAGTACAGTATCTGCTGCTATGTTATTTGCAGCCAGAGAATTTATATGTTCATGCCATTTTCTTAACTGTGTCACCCGTTTTGAGCTAGTGTACAAACAAACAAATTATAGGCATGCATGAGTAGTGCACCGACGCATGTGAGTGTATCTTACCAGAGATGGACAAAGTCTTTTTGCGTAATTATGCCTAAACATGCATGGTAAGAACAAAATCCTGACCGATTATAGAGAGAGCAAGTAGATACTCTCATCACTGAGAAAAAGCTTCTTTAGTTGAGAGTGTTCCATGGGAACCCTCAGTCAGTGTAGCAGCACAAACATGTATAATCAACTTCTCTGCACCAGCTGAGCTAGTGTCTTACTGACTTCCAAGTCATAAACAATGTCAATAATGTTAATAAGTGCCAGCTACAAATAATCTGCAAACACCACATCAGGTTTTCCCTCGTAGCAATGTCCTTTTATATTCATATAATCCTTACCTAATCAAATTGTCGTATCCCCATATGCTGGAGGACGAGTTTAGTCAGGCCAGCAACAATGCGGAGCTACATAATTAAGTAACCTGATCTGAACTGTGAGCACATGATGATTGTGTGGGTGCAAATAAATGGAAGTTGAAATGCTTTTGGCTGTGACTTACTATTCCTTAGCCTATATGCATGTCTTAGTTAAACTTGAAAATCATTGTTTTCTCCTATGATGTTATGTGATTCAGTAATAAATTAGTAGACTCGAATATTTCTTGTTTTGATCAGTCTTGTGAAAAACATGACCTTCATTGAATACTCTACTCTTTATATGTCGCTCAAGGGTCCCCCGTCGTAGCTTTTGTTCTTGTTTTTGTTCAATATACATTTATATGTTAGTCTAGTTATTAGATTGATTTTAAAATGTTCATCCAACTTTTGTTGATCAAAGAAACATCTTGCATGCTATAGAAGTCATATTAGCTAAACTTGGCTTGTAGTTGTCTCTATGGAAGTGGTTGTATTTTGATTTTTATCTATTGGTTTGCTGCAGTGGAATGCTCATCACCTCGTAGGGAAGATCTGAACCAAGTGAGTGCAAGGATTTTTTTGGCAATGTCTAGCTCAATCTCACCTTCGAGAAAATGTAATATTTTTCCTCCGGAGTTAGTCTACACTATCCAGGTTGTATGCTACTATTGAGATCCCATCAAGGTAATGCTCTTCCCCCACATCTTAATCTGCAAGAGAAGTATAAACAAGATTCAAGTGAGCGGTCTTCATGGGGTTGCTTGTTCATATGATTTGTTCATGTTCTTCATTTCGTAATTCCAGTCAAGTAAAGGCTAAAGAAACATGCTATCCTCAAACTAAAGTTTTCCAACCATGTGAATATTTAATGCAAATTGCCAAGACTCTTCTGGGAGGATTATGTTTATCTCTGTAACTAGCTGTTAGCATTTTCCTGTTCAACAATAAAGGTTGACATCACTACGGGAAATGGTTCTGATTGTTACTCCTTCGATTCAAACTCATGAATTAAGTTAAAGTCTACATATGAGGTTTTGTTTCAGCCATGCATACTTCGTGTGCATGTGTTGTTTGTGTTGAGGTCAACTTATTGTTTGCAATGATCAGTTTGGTTTGGTGGTATATGAGCTGTGTTGTGTTGTGGTGCTCATGTTGGTGCTGTTTATTTTACTGTGTTAAAGATATATGATTCACATCTCTTCATGTTGGAAGTTATTAATGTGAGTTTTTTTTGCCCAAAGTGTTGAGCTAACACAAGAATAATCTTGCAATTCCTGAAATTTCTATGGGAGCATGTCTTAGCCTTGTGTTAATTGTTGAATGTAAAACCTCCATTTATATTTTGTTTGCTCATATTTTGTGTGCTTTCTTATGTTTGATTGTTCCAATTACCAGGATGATCTGAAGCACTCAAAAGAAGTGAACGGCACAAGAAGCTTTGTTTCTCATTGATGTTATGTGTGATCAACTAAAATTTGCCCATCTCATCCAATCTTTGTAGAACTATGTTGTTGTGCACTTGTGCACTTGTTGGACCTTGGACCTTGATGTGTAGAGGAGTTAATGGATGATGTATTGTATTTCATGTGATGTGTTACTGAAATGAAATATACAATTTATCTGCAATATTGTATTCGATTGTACTTGTTTTCATACGTGAGATATGCATACTTCTGAAAGAAATGTATCAGCCCAAATAATTAGACCATTTCAATAAAAAAAATAGGTACTGGGCCAGGCCCATGTACGCTAGATTGGTGGGCTGGGCTATGAAATTTATGATGATTCCATTTGGTCACTAACAATGCCACGTCAGCTCAGCCACGTCAAATCCTACATGGCTCAGGCAAGTGGGTAGTGACCTTTCTGAAATTTTGGTCATTAGTCTAGCTACGACTGTCGGTGTCAAAACCGGCGGATCTTGGGTAGGGGGTCCCGAACTGTGCGTCTAGGCGGATGGTAGCAGGAGACAAGGGACACGATGTTTTTACCCAGGTTCGGGCCCTCTCGATGGAGGTAATACCCTACTCCTGCTTGATTAGTATTGATGATATGGGTAGTACAAGAGTAGATCTACCACGAGATCAAGGAGGCTAAACCCTAGAAGCTAGCCTATGGTATGATTGTTGTTCGTCCTATGGACTAAAACCCTCCGGTTTATATAGACATCGGATAGGGTTAGGGTTACACGTAGTCGGTTACAATGGTAGGAGATCTACATATCCGTATCACCAAGCTTGCCTTCCACGCCAAGGAAAGTCCCATCCGGACACGGGACGAAGTCTTCAATCTTGTATCTTCATAGTCTTGGGGTCCGGCCGCGATGATAGTTCGGCTATCCGGACACCCCCTAGTCCAGGACTCCCTCAGTAGCCCCTGAACCAGGCTTCAATGACGACGAGTCCGGCGCGCATATTGTCTTCGGCATTGCAAGGCGGGTTCCTCCTCCGAATACTTCATAGAAGGTTTTGAACACAAGGATAGTGTCCGGCTCTGCAAAACAAGTTCCACATATCACCGTAGAGAGAATAATTTTTGCACAGATCTGCTGACGTATTCCGCGGCATGACATCACACCACGGCCAAGCCTTTATATGAATCGTTTTTTTACTGTTCAACCTCAGCACGTTTAGCGAGGCGGTTTCCTTGGCACGTCTTATCTAAGCATAGATCGTGCCCCCTTATTCCGGGATTCCCATCAATACGGACGTGGGTAACCCATCCGCGCCATTGATTAGGGCGCTTAGGAGATAAGCGAGTTTTACCAGGCTGGTGGGGGACGCATAGCTTCGTCCGTCCATATAAGGGGATAAGGATCAACCTTTTCACCTATGCCTTCTTCCTCCTTTGCTCATCCATTTACGCGCACTCGAGCTCCAGCGCCCAAGTCCGCACACCCCACCTCAACCTTCTCCAACTATGTCCGGAGCGGGAGGCAGGTGGATGGCCTCCTCCGTCACGGAGGGGCACATCACAAAGCTGCGGGAGGCCGGATACTTGTCCGGCGACATCGCATGTCGGCTCCCCAACAAGGGGCAGCTCGTCCCTACTCCCAGGCCCCATGAGAGGGTGGTGTTCCTTACCCACTTCCTCCGCGGACTGGGTTTTCCACTTCACCCATTTGTCCGGGGGCTCATGTTCTACTACGGCCTGGATTTCCATGATCTGGCCCCAAACTTCATCCTCAATTTCTTGACATTTATCGTCGTGTGCGATTCTTTCATCTGCATCCAACCCCACTTCGGTTTATGGTTGAAGACCTTTAGCGTCAAGCCGAAGATAGTGGGTTGCCGACAGGTGGAGTGCGGAGGCGCCATGGCGGGCAGGATGCCCAATGTTCTATGGCTCGAGGGCTCCTTCGTGGAGACAGTAAAGGGGTGGCAATCGGGGTGGTTCTACATCACCGAGCCGCGCGACTCCAAATGGGCGCCGGCCCCCGAATTCAGATCTGGTTCCCCCACACGGCTCACATCATGGAAAGAGACGGGAATGACGTGGGGTGATTCGGAAGAACTGACCGGACTCCAAACCTGTGTCCGAAACCTGGTGGACAAGAAGCTCAAGCTTGTCAACATAGTCCAGGTTATGCTCATCCGCCGGATTCTCCCGTGCCAGCAACGGGCCTTCAATTTGTGGGAGTTTGATCCGGCACAGCACCAGACCTTGAGCCGGCTCTTCGACACTACGTACGAAGATGCCTGGAAGGTGCTGTTCAAGGGCGCCAAAGCCCCGCATCCGCTACCAAGATCGCTGATACAGCTCGCAGCATCAAGCCAGCGAGGTAAGTTATTTTACCCTTTACGGGACTCTTTTTTCATAGATTGACTCTATGTGGGATCTAAAACTCCCTAACCTTTGACAGGACTGGCTGAAGACGTCCGGACAGATTAACTGTCCGGCTCCTTTGCCAGAAGACCCAGCGGATGCCCGATTGACGGGACTGCTGGCTCCGGCACCTCACGTGGTGACGGAGAAGAAGGCCAAGAAGGAGGCCACGGGAACTCGAAGGAGCTCCCGGCGCCAAGCGCTGTCAGATTCTGAAGCGTAATCCTCTCCACGAGAACGAGAAGGAGGAAGAAGCCTCTCCCCCAGCGGGGAGAGAGAAGAAAAGGAAGGCCGCCCCAACTGGGGAGGCCGGAGGGTCCAAGAAAGGAAGGACCCTTCATCCGGACTTCTCCACCAACGCCGACAACGACGAGGAGGAGTGGCCAACAAGGGCTAAGACCTTGGCGAGATCGTAAGTGTCTGGATACCCATGGTTTTTTTTTTCATTGCATAGTGTTCTCTAATGCCGAACAATCATGCAGCCCGCCCAAGGGCGAGTTCGCCGCTTCGTCGAGCGGGTCCCTGAGTTTGTCGGAAATGGAGAGTACTTCACTTCCGACCGCCTCCTCGCCTCACGCTGCAGACGATGCCGAGGTGGGGCCCAAAGGGGGGCCTGGTCAAGAGGAGGTGGCGCAGGAGGCACCGCAAGGCAACCTCCCGGACTCCAGGCGCGAGGGGAGCGAGATCCCCATGGGCTCTAAGCCCGACCCTCGTCCGGAATCCATACCGGAACCTTCAGCGGTTCCGAAGTCCGGCAAGCGGCCCCTTCGTAGGAAGGCTAAGATGCCGGTGTCCTCCGTCCAACCGGAGGCACCGGATAGCTTATTGGAGGCGCTTAACAGCGCTTCCATCAAGGAGGAGCACCGCACTGTTATGAGTGTGGTGATCCAGAAAGTTCAGTCCGCCAAGAGCGGGCTGACTGAAGCCTGTACCAGCCTTCTAACAGGCTTTGAGGTAAGTTTAGAATATGTAAAAATATTACCGCATAGACAGTAGCCCTGATGCTTAGTTCGATTGTTCGGACAGAAAAGCCGGACTAAGGATCTAAAAAGATATACGCAGGAGTCTAACATAAGTATGTCAATATGGGAATGCAGGTGCTTGGCTGGCTGACACATGCCGCCTTGCGGAGGTTAATGCATTGAAGCAGAGCCTCGAGCGGTCCGAGAACGAGCTCGGCCTTGCCAAGAAGCAGCTCGAGGACAAGGAAGGTAAGTAATACCTTATTAAAGAAATACCTTATAGAAAGGATTTGGTTGCAAAAAATAACACGAATAACTTGGGTACTGCAGGGGCCATGAGCGAGGTGGTGACCCTGAAGGAGGCGGTGTCCGCGGCCGAAAACAAAGCGGCTGCGGAGCGCACCGAGCGAGAGAAGGGGGAGGCGCAGCTGGCGGAGGTGCGGCAAGAGCTCCAGGCTCTCGTGGAAAAACACGAGGGTTTGGAGCGTGACTCGAAGACCCGAGAGTCCGAGCTTGCATCGGCTCTTGAGAGTGCCAAAGCTGCTAAGGCAAAGCCCAAAAAGCCCTCCAGGAGATTGAGGCAATAAAGAAGATCGCGGCGGGTAAGGCATTCTTTATGCAGAGCAAGAATGTAAAAGTCAATTATCTAGTACTTACCCGAATCCGGAGCTCTCCAGGAGCATTGGCAGATCTGCCCGTAGAGGTGTACGATCTTGCCGCGTTCTACCGCGCCAAGGAGGGAGCTCGACGGAGAAGGTGTTCTGGTCTCAGTATGCTGAGGCCGACCGTCCGGTGCCCCTAAGCGACCAGCTGAAGCAGCTGGTCGAGCTCCACAAGGTCGCCGAACAGGCCATGAAGGGCCTCATAGTTCGGCTGTGGCCATTGGAAGCCATGCAGGAGCTACCGGGCTAGTGCAGCGGCTGGTGGGCCTTTGTCCATGGATTGAAGTCATCAGCGCTCCGTCTGCATTGAAGGTGCCCGTCGGGCCCTTGCCCGTGCTAAAGTGCACTGGGACAAGCTGGATGCGGAGAAGCTTATGACGGACGGGCCACCGAAGGGCAAGGAGCATCGCACGCCCGGAATGTACTATGAGGGCGTCCTGAAGGGTGCCCGCCGTATAGCGGATGAGTGTTCTAAAGAAGTAATTTTTGAATAGAATTGCATTTGTTATCCTGTACGCTGAGAACTTGTTCATATGCGCTAAGCAACGCTTGTTAATTTAAAATATTACCTTCTGTGCGGCCGTATATCAAATTTGAGAGATGGCAAGTCGTTGGCTTCAGCCCCCATGCCACGAGTGCTGAGCGCTCTTGTTCCCATTCTTGGGTCCATCGAGGGAGGCGCTCAACGCGACGAACAAGGCAACCGGACTTATAGTGCTTGAACACTCTCACTTAGCCATAGAATTCAATAATTTTAAATTTTGGCGAAGCCCCTAGTATCCGGAAGACCGAGTTCGGGGTGCTATCCACGCCTTGGCAGGATAATTTCCGGTTCCTCGCTCTAAGCGGCATAAGTCTTTAGGGACCCGAAAAAACCTCTCGAACAGCGACCGGCTCTCGCCGCATCATGACGGTCAGTTTTAGCTTTCTCCACTGAGGTGCTCAACCCAGCTCAACCGGGGCACAATCGCAGTGGTTCTCCTGGTGCCGCGTTAGCCGATAGAACGGAACGTAAGGCAGCAAAACACAGGAGCCGGGCAAACCCAACTATTGACCCAAGAAATGATTCGGAGCCGATGCATATAATGCTATAAGTTCAGGGTGCCGCACTTGTGAAAGTGTTCGGACTTATCACACCATAATTTTGGGGTACTTAAGGCCCTGGTGTATTGGCCGTACCAAAGTGTACGGGTGCAACATGTCATGAAATGAACATATATATAGATAAAGAAAGGATTGCAATAATAGGCAAAAGCTATGTATTGTTTATTCAAAAGAAACTGCAAATAAAAGCAGAGCGATACAAATAGTGCGATAAGCAAGGGATGGGACTATTTAACATACCCCCTCCGAGGGGAGTAAGGCTGGGATGGTATGTAAAACAGGTATAATGCTCGTAGTAGAGACCACCTGAACGCTCGACGTAGCTTTCTGCTTCCCTGGCTGTTGCATCGTGAGTTCGGCAATTCTAGTGCCGGACAGGACTTCTGGCAAACGGAGTCCTGAAAGTAAGAAAAAGGAAAAAAGAAAAAGAATGACACAATCGGGAGCCCACAGTGCGGTTGAGCCGCGTGCAGGCGTGCCGTGGTCGTGCCCCTCCCCTTATGCCCATGGTATCTCCAGAGCGTAGTTATGTACGCGTAGTACTGGCTTCGCCATTTCGCGAGTTCTAGGGTTGGGGCCGGATTGCTACGCGTGCTTGAATCGTGCCAGGCGTTCTTGTTGTAGGTTACTCCGGGCGCGCTTGATAGTGTCCGGACATTTAGTGGCCGGACTCGAGAATTGCTGTGAGAGGCTGCTTTGCACCTCCGCGCGAGGGTCGCCCGTATGCTCCTCCGTTCGGAGAGAGCGTTCGGTGTTTCCATTGACCGTGATTACTCCTCGAGGGCCTGGCATCTTGAGCTTGAGGTATGCGTAGTGCGGCACCGCGTTGAACTTTGCAAATGCGGTTCGTCCGAGCAGTGCGTGATAGCCGCTACGGAACGGGACTATGTCGAAGATTAACTCTTCTCTTCGGAAGTTATCCGGGGATCCGAAGACCACTTCGAGTGTAACTGAGCCTGTACAATTGGCCTCTACACCCGGTACGACGCCTTTAAAGGTCGTCTTTGTAGGTTTAATCCTCGAGGGGTCTATGCCCATTTTGCGCAATGTATCCTGATAAAGCAGGTTCAGGCTGCTACCGCCGTCCATCAGGACTCTGATGAAGTGAAATCCGTCAATAATTGGGTCAAGAATCAATGCGGCGAAACCGCCATGACGAATGCTAGTGGGGTGGTCCCTTCGATCGAAGGTGATCGGGCAGGAAGACCACGGGTTGAACTTTGGGGCGACTGGCTCCATCGCATATACGTTCCTTAGTGCACGCTTCCGCTCCCTTTTGGGTATGTGGGTTGCGTATATCATGTTCACCGTCCACACTTGTGTGGGAAAGCCCTTCTGTCTTCTATTGTTCGGTGGCCGGGGCTCTTCCTCGTCATCGCTATCCAGCCCCTTGTCATTGAGTTCGACACTTAACTTGCCTGCTTGCTTGAACACCCAACAATCCCTGTTCGTGTGGTTGGCTGGTTTTTCGGGGGTGCCATGTATCTGGCACAAGCGATCGAGTACTCGGTCCAAGTTGGACGGGCCCTGGGTATTTCTTTTGAATGGCTTCTTCCGCTGACCGGGTTTGGAGCCTCTGAATCCGGCATTGACTGCCGTATCTTCGTCATTGTCGCCGTTAATGCGGCGCTTGTTCTTGTTGCGACGCGACCTGCCATTGTTGTCCTTGGTATCGGAACTACCTGGGTTTTTGGTCAAGTTGTTACTACGAGCTAGCCAGCTGTCTTCTCCCGCGCAAAAGCGGGTCATGAGTGTGGTGAGGGCTGCCATGTATTTCGGCTTTTCCTGTCCTAGGTGCCGGGCTAGCCACTCATCACGGATGTTATGTTTGAAGGCTGCAAGGGCCTCTGCATCCGGACAATCGATTTATTTGATTTTTCTTGGTTAGGAACCGTGTCCGTAATTGTCCGCCGATTCTTCCGCTGCTGGATTATGTGGCTGAGGTCATCGGCGTCGGTGGTCGCACATATGTGCCTCGGAAGTTATCAAGGAATGCGGATTCCAGGTCCTCCCAACAACCAATTGATTCTGCTGGCAAGTTGTTGAGCCAATGCCGAGCTGGTCCTTTAAGCTTGAGTGGGAGGTATTTGATGGCATGTAGATCATCACCGCGGGCCATGTGGATATGGAGGAGATAGTCCTCGATCCAGACCGCAGGATCTGTAGTACCATCGTATGATTCGATGTTTAAGGGTTTGAAGCCCTCAGGGATTTGATGACCCATTACTTCATCTGTGAAGCATAGTGGGTGTGCGGCGCCTCTGTATTGGGCTATATCACGACGTAGCTCATATGAGCTTTGTCTACTGTGTTCGGCCCGGCCGGAGTTACTGTATCCGGCGTGACGATTATCATCACGTATCGTGGGGCGCCCACGCGATCCGTAGATCGATCTTGTATGTCTTTCCTTGTCCTCCAATATATCTCGCAAGTCCGACGCGTTTTCCCGTGCCTTGGTACTTTTTGAGCGGCGTCGGGGTGCGGCTTGAATGGAGGGTCTAGAGGCCTCTCTCGTGGGCTACGGGTGGCCGGTCGGCCGCATCATGCGCTGGTGATGTAGGTTTGGGTGCTGCTTCCTCTAATTGGGGTAGCAGCCTGCGTTTGGGGTATCTCTTGGAGGGGCGTTCGAGTTCATACTCTTCGGCTGCAAGGACTTCAGTCCATCTGTCAGCTAGCAAGTCTTGGTCAGCTCTAAGCTGTTGCTGCTTTTTCTTGAGGCTGCTTGCCGTGGCCATAAGCCTGCGTTTGAAACGCTCCTGTTCGGCGGGATCCTCAGGCACGACAAATTCGTCGTCGTCGAGGCTTGCCTCATCTTCGGAGGGGGGCGCATAATTATCGTCCTCTACCTCTCTTTCTGCCGCACTGTCGTGCGGTCTTGCTTCTCCCTCCTCCTGCGCTGAGTCCTGCTGGAGGGGGTCGTCTTCGGCACTGTCCGGGGTATTATTGTCTCCCGTGCCGGAATCACCGTTTTTACTGTGGCGGGATTTAGAGCGGCGCCGCTGACGTCGGCGCTTGGGCTGTTTCTTGGAGGGGTCATCCTCCGCTGTTCCATCGCCGTTCCCATCTTTTGGGATGTCCACCATGTATATGTCGTATGACGAGGTGGCCTTCCAGTGCCCTGTAGGCACTGGGTCTTGGTCTTCTCCGGCATCGTCCTCCATACCGTCGATGTCTTCGGAGTCGAAGTCGAGCATGTCGGTTAAATCATCGACAGTGGCTACAAAGTGGGTGGTGGGTGGGCGTTGAATTTCTTCGCCGTCCGCATCCCAATCTTCCTGGCCGTAGTGTGGCCAGGGCTCTCCTGATAAAGAGAGAGACTTTACTGAATTCAAGATGTTGCCAAATGGCGAGTGCTGAAAGATGTCCGCGGCGGTGAATTCCAGGACCGGCTCCCAATCGGATTCGATTGGCAGGGTCGTGGAGGGTTTGGAGTCCGGAGAGGAGTCCGGCACCTTGGAGTCACGGTCTTCGCAAAGGACAGGGATGGAGTTCGGCTCAATCGCCGTTGAGATCATAGCCCCCGAGGCGGTGTCCAACCACTCGCCCTCGATCAGGGAGTCGGCTCGAGCTAAGGGTCGGAGCGGTCAGTGTGCGACCTCCGGGACACTGTTCGCGGTAGAGCTAGATCGTGCTGCCGGTGTCAAAACCGCGGATCTCGGGTAGGGGGTCCCGAACTGTGCGTCTAGGCGGATGGTAACAGGAGACAAGGGACACGATGTTTACCTGTGTTCGGGCCCTCTTGATGGAGGTAAAACCCTACGTCCTGCTTGATTGATATTGATATTGTGGATGTTTACAAGAGTGGATCTACCACGAGATCAAGGAGGCTAAGCCCTAGAAGCTAGCCTATGGTATGATTGTAAGGGTTGTTGATGTTCTGATTCTAGTCCTACGGACTAAAGCCATCCGGTTTATATAGACACCGGAGAGGGCTAGGGTTACATAGAGTCGGTTACAATGGTAGGAGATCTACATATACCTATCGCCAAGCATGCCTTACACGCCAAGGAAAGTCCCATACGGACAACGGGTGAAGTCTTCAATCTTGTATATTCAAAGTATTGGAGTTGGTCGATGATGATAGTCCGGCGGTGATAGTTCGGCTGATGATGGTAGTCCGCTATCCGGACACCCCTAATCCAGGACTCCTCAAGAGCCCTGAACCAGGCTTCAATGACGATAAGTCCGACGCCAGATATTGCTTGGCATTGCAAGGCGGGTTCCTCCTCCAAATGATAGAAGATTGTGAACACAGGATAGTGTCCAGCTCTGCAAAATAAATTCCACATTCCACCGTAGAGAGAATAATAATATATACACAAGTTCAATCTGCTGACGTTTTTTGTGGCATGACGTCACACCACTACCAAGCCATTACTCGAATTGTTTTTACTTTACCACCTCAGCGCATTTAGCGAAGCGGTTTCCTTGGCACGTCTTGTCGAAGCAGAGATCGTGTCTCCCTTAATCCAGGATTCTCATCAATACGGGCGTGGGTAACCCAACCGCGCCATTGATGGTGACGCAGGAGATAAGCGAGTTTTACCAGGCCGGTGGGGGACGCCAGAAGACTTCGCCCGCCCATATAAGGGATAAGGATTCACCTTCTCACCCACGCCTTCTTCCTCCTTTGCTTATCCATCTCCGCAAGACTCGAGCTCCAGCGCCCAAGTTCGCAAGATCTCGTCTCAACCTTCTCCGACCATGTCCGGAGCGGAGGTAAATGGTTGGCCTCCACCGTTAAGTTGGAGCACATCGCCAAACTGCGCCGGGCGCCGGATACCTTTCGGCGACATCACTGCCGCTGCCTGACGAGGGGCAGCTCATCCCCACCCAGGCCCCATGAGAGGGTCGTCTTTCTTCCCCACTTCCTCCGTGGACTGGGCTTTCCACTTCACCCCTTTGTCCGGGGGCTCATGTTTTACTACGGCCTGGATTTCCATGATCTGGCGCCGAACTTCATTCTCAACATCTCGGCGTTTATCGTCGTGTGTGAGGCCTTCCTCTGCATCCGCCCCACTTGGCTTGTGGCTCAAGACCTTCAATGTCAAGCGAAGGTTGTGAAGGGCACTCAAGCGGAGTGCGGAGGGCGCCATGTTGGGCAAGATGCCCGGTGTCCTTTGGTTCGAAGGGGCCTTCGTGGAATCCGTCAAGGGTGGCAATCGGGTGGTTCTATATCACCGAGCCGCGTGACCCTACATGGGCGGCGGCCCCCGAGTTCAGATCTGGTATCCCCACGCAGCTCCCCTCCTGGAAAGAGAAGGGCTTGCTGTGGGGTAGTTCGGAGGAGCTGTCGGGACTCCAAGCCTGTATCACGAAGCTGGTGAAGAAGCTCAGGCTGGTTAACGTGGTCCAAGTCATGCTCGTCCGCCGGATCCTCCCATGCCAAGAGCGGGCATTCAATCTGTGGGAGTTCGATCTGGAACAACACCAGGCGCTAAGCAAGCTCTTCGACACGACGTACGAAGGCGCCTGGAGGGTGCTGTTCAAGGGCGCCGAAGCCCCCGCATCCGCGACTGAAGATCGCGGATTTCGCTCGCAGCGCCTTGAGCCGACGAGGTAAGTGATTCTACCCCTTTACGGGACACTTGCTTTTCATAGTTTGACTCTATGCGGGTTTTAATTTCCCCTTTTCCTTTGACAGGACTGGATGAGGAAGGCGGAGCAGGTTATCTGTCCGGCTCCTATGCCAGAAAATCCAGTGGACGCCCGTCTAGCGGGGCTGCTGGTTCCGGCACCGCACGTGGTGCCGGAGAAGAAGGCCAAGAAGGAGGCCACGGGTGCTCGAAAGAGTGCCCGTTTTCAGGTGTCCGACGACTCCGGGGCGGACTCCTCCCCCGAAAATGAGGAGGAGAAAGAGGGCTCTCTCCCAGAGGAGGGAGAGAGGAAGAGGAAGGCTTCCCTAACAGGGGAGGCCGAAGGGTCCAAGAGGGGAAGGACTATTCCCCCAGACAGCTCCGCCAACATCAACATGAAGGAAATATGCCCTAGAGGCAATAATAAAGTTATTATTTATTTCCTCATATCATGATAAATGTTTATTATTCATGCTAGAATTGTATTAACCGGAAACATGATACTGTTGGAAATATGCCCTAGAGGCAATAATAAAAGCATTATTATTATATTTCCTTGTTCATGATAATTGTCTTTTATTCATGCTATAATTGTATTATCCGGAAATCGTAATACACGTGTGAATACATAGACCACAATATGTCCCTAGTGAGCCTCTAGTTGACTAGCTCGTTGATCAACAGATAGTCATGGTTTCTGACTATGGACATTGGATGTCATTGATAACGGGATCACATCATTAGGAGAATGATGTGATGGACAAGACTCAATCCTAAGCATAGCACAAGATCGTGTAGTTCGTTTTGCTAGAGCTTTTCCAATGTCAAGTATCTCTTCCTTAGACCATGAGATCGTGTAACTCCCGGATACCGTAGGAGTGCTTTGGGTGTACCAAACGTCACAACGTAATCGGGTGACTATAAAGGTGCACTACGGTATCTCCGAAAGTGTACATTGGGTTGACACGGATCGAGACTGGATTTGTCACTCCGTATGACGGAGAGGTATCACTGGGCCCACTCGGTAGTGCATCATCACAATGAGCTCAAAGTGACCAAGTGTTTGGTCACGGGATCATGCATTACTGATGCAGTAAAGTGACTTGCGGTAACGAGATTGAACGAGGTATTGGGATACCGACGATCGAATCTCGGGCAGTAAAATACCGATTGACAAAGGGAATTGTATACGGGTTGTTTGAATCCTCGACATCGTGGTTCATCCGATGAAATCATCGAGGAGCATGTGGGAGCCAACATGGGTATCCAGATCCGCTGTTGGTTATTGCCCGAGAGCCGTCTCGGTCATGTCTGCATGTCTCCCGAACTCGTAGGGTCTACACACTTAAGGTTCGGTGACGCTAGGGTTGTATGAATATGAGTATGCAGCAAACCGAATGTTGTTCGAGTCCGGATGAGATCCGGACGTCACGAGGAGTTCCGGAATGGTCCGGAGGTAAAGATTTATATATAGGAAGTCTTATTTTGGTCACGGAAAAGTTTGGGCACTATCGGTATTGTCTTTGAGTGCTTGGGAAGGGGTCCGGGGTCCACCTGCCGGGGGCCACATGGGCTGTAGGTGCGCCTTGGCCCATATGGGCCAAGGGCACCAGCCCCAAGAGGCCCATGCGCCTAAGGATAAGAAAAAGGGGAGAGTTCAAAGGGGGGAAGGCACCTCCGAGGTGCCTTCGGGAGGATGGACTCCTCCCCCCTCTTGGCCGCACCCCTTCCTTGGAGGAAGGGGCAAGGCTGCGCCCTCCCCCCTCTTTTGCACCTATATAAAGGGAGGGGAGGGAGGGTGGCAAAACCCATAAGCCTTGGAGCCTCCCTCCTCCTGAAACACCTCCTCCTCCTCCCGTAGTTGCTTAGCGAAGCCTGCTGGAGTTCTGCTGCATCCACCACCACACCGTCGTCTTTGGATCATCATCAACCTCTCCTTCCCCTTGCTGGATCAAGAAGGAGGAGGCGTCATCTGCTCAGACGTGTGTTGAACGCGGAGGTGCTGTCCGCTCGGCACTAGGCCATCGGTGATCTGAATCACGTAGTACGACTCCATCAACCCCGTTCCATTGAACGCTTCCGCACGCGATCTACAAGTGGTATGTAGATGAAATCACTCTCCCATGACTCGTTGCTAGATGAACTCATAGATGGATCTTGGTGAAACCGTAGGAAAAATTTTAATTTTCTGCAACGTTCTCCAACAGTGGCATCATGAGCTAGGTCTACGCGTAGTTCCTTTTGCACGCAGTAGAACACAATTTTGTTGTGGGCGTGGATCTTGTCAACTTACTTGCCGTTACTAGTCGTATCTTGCTTCCGCGGTATTGTGGGATGAAGCGGCCCGGACCAACCTTACACGACGCTTACGTGAGACCGGTTCCACCGACTAACATGCACTAGTTGCATAAGGTGGCTGGCGGGTGTCTGTCTCTCCCACTTTAGTTGGAGCGGATTCGATGAACAGGGTCCTTATGAAGGGTAAATAGAAGTTGACAAGATCACGCCAGGTTATTCGTAGGTAAGAAAACGTTCTTGCTAGAACCCAATTGCAGCCACGTAAAAGATGCAACAACAATTAGAGGACGTCTAACTTGTTTTTGCAGCAATTGTTATGTGATGTGATATGGCCAAGTTGTGATGCATGATGATATATTGTGATGTATGAGATCATGTTCTTGTAATAGGAATCACGACTTGCATGTCGATGAGTATGACAACGGCAGGAGCCATAGGAGTTGTCTTTATTTTTTGTATGACCTGCGTGTGTCATTGAAGAACGCCATGTAACTTACTTTACTTTATTGCTAAACGCGTTAGCCATAGAAGTAGAAGTAGTCGTTGGCGTGACAACTTCATGAAGACACGATGATGGAGATCATGATGGTGGAGATCATAGTGTCGTGCCGGTGACAGGATGATCATGGAGCCCCGAAGATGAAGATCAAAGGAGCTATATGATATTGGCCATATCATGTCACTACTTTATAATTGCATGTGATGTTTATTATGTTTATGCATCTTGTTTACTTAGAACGGCGGTAGTAAATAAGATGATCCCTTAGAACAATTTCAAGAAGTGTTCTCCCCTAACTGTGCACCGTTGCTACAGTTCGTAGCTTCTAAGCACCACGTGATGATCGGGTGTGATGGATTCTTACGTTCACATACAACGGGTGTAAGACAGATTTACACACGCAGAAACACTTAGGGTTAACTTGACGAGCCTAGCATGTACAGACATGGCCTCGAACACGGAGACCGAAAGGTCGAACACGAGTCGTATGGAAGATACGATCAACATGAGAATGTTCACCGACGATGACTAGTCCGTCTCACGTGATGATCGGACACGGCCTAGTCGACTCGGATCGTGTAGCACTTAGATGACTAGAGGGATGTCTAATCTAAGTGGGAGTTCATTAATAATTTGATTAGATGAACTTTATTATCATGAACAATAGTCTAAAATCTATACAATATGTCTTGTAGATCAAATGGCCAACGCTCATGTCACCATGAACTTCAACGTTCCTAGAGAAAACCAAGCTGAAAGATGATGGCAGCAACTATACGGACTGGGTCCGGAACCTGAGGATCATCCTCATAGCTGCCAAGAAACAATATGTCCTAGAAGCACCGCTAGGTGAAGCACCCATCCCAGAGAACCAAGACGTTATGAACGCGGCAGTCTCGTCTTGATGATTACTCCCTCGTTCGGTGCGGCATGCTTTACAGCTTAGAACCGGGCTCCAAAAGCGTTTTGAGCAACACGGAGCATATGAGATGTTCGAGGAGCTGAAACTAGTTTTCCAAGCCCATGCCCGGTCGAGAGATATGAAGTCTCCGACAAGTTCTACAGTTGTAAGATGGAGGAAAATAGTTACAAGTGAGCACATACTCAAAATGTCCTGGTTGCACAACCGCCTGTCCCAGCTGGACATAAACCTCCCGGACGAGGCGGTTATTGACAGAATCCTTGATCGCTCCCCACCAAGCTACAAGAGCTTTGTGATGAACTACAATATGCAGGGGATGGAGAAGACCATTCCCGAAGTATTCTCAATGCTGAAATCAGCAGAGGTTGAAATCAGGAAAGAACATCAAGTGTTGATGGTCAATAAAACCACTAAGTTCAAGAAGGGCAAGGGCAAGAAGAACTTCAAGAAGGACGGCAAGGAGGTTGCCGCACCGGTAAGCAAGTTACCGGGAAGAAGAAGTCAAAGAATGGACCCAAGCACGAGACAGAGTGCTTTTATTGCAAAGGGAAGGACCACCGTAAGCGGAACTGCCCCAAATACTTAGCGGACAAGAAGGCCGGCAACACTAAAGGTATATTTGATATACATGTAATTGATGTGTACCTTACCAGTACTCGTAGTAACTCCTGGGTATTTGATACGGGTGCCGTTGCTCATATTGGTAACTCACAACAGGAGCTGCGGAATAAACGGAGATCGGCAAAGGACGAGGTGACGATGCGCGTCGGGAATGGTTCCAGTCGATGTGATCGCCGCCGGCACGCTACCTCTACATTTACCTACGGGATTAGTTATAAACCTTAATAATTGCTATTTGGTGCCAAGTTTGAGCATGAACATTGTATCTGGATCTCGTTTGTCTGAGATGGCTACTCATTTAAATCCGAGAATAATGGTTGTTCTATTTATATGAGAGAAATGTTTTATGGTCATGCTCCGATAGTCAATGGTTTATTCTTGATGAATCTCGAACGTAATATTACACATGTTCATAGTGTCAATACCAAAAGATGTAAAGTTGATAACGATAGTCCCACATACTTGTGGCACTGCCGCCTTGGTCACATTGGTGTCAAGCGCATGAAGAAGCTCCATGCTGATGGACTTCTGGAGTCTCTGGATTATGAATCATTTGACACATGCGAACCATGCCTCATGGGCAAGATGACCAAGACTCCGTTCTCTGGAACAATGGAGCGAGCAACCAACTTATTGGAAATCATACATACCGATGTATGCGGTCCAATGAGTGTTGAGGCTCATGGAGGATATCGTTATGTTCTCACTCTCACGGATGACTTGAGTAGATATGGGTATGTCTACTTGATGAAACACAAGTCTGAAACCTTTGAAAGGTTCAAGGAATTTCAGAATGAGGTAGAGAATCAACGTGACCGAAAGATAAAATTCTTACGATCAGATCGTGGAGGAGAATATTTAAGTCACGAATTTGGTACACACTTAAGAAAATGTGGAATCGTTTCACAACTCACGCCGCTGGAACACCTCAGCGTAGAACGGTGTGTCCGAACGTCGTGTCGCACTCTATTGGATATGGTGCGATCTATGATGTCTCTTACCGATTTACCGCTATCATTTTGGGGATACGCTCTAGAGACAGCTACATTCACTTTAAATAGGGCACCGTCTAAGTCCGTTGAGACGACACCGTATGAATTATGGTTTGGGAAGAAACCTAAGCTGTCGTTTCTAAAAGTTTGGGGATGCGATGCTTATGTCAAGAAACTTCAACCTGAAAAGCTCGAACCCAAGTCGGAAAAATGCGTCTTCATAGGATACCCTAAGGAAACCCTTCGTATACCTTCTACCTTAGATCCGAAGGCAAGATCTTTGTTGCCAAGAACGGAACCTTTACGGAAAAAGAGTTTCTCTCGAAAGGAGTAAGTGGGAGGAAAGTAGAACTCGATGAAGTACTACCTCTTGAACGGGATAGTGATGCAGCTCAGGAAAATGTTCCTATGATGCCCACACCAACTGAAGAGGAAATTAATGATGATGATCAAGGTACTTCGGATCAAGTTGCTACTGAACTTCGTAGGTCCACTAGGACACGTTCCGCACCAGAGTGGTACGGCAACCCTGTCATGGAAATCATGTTGTTAGACAACGGTGAACCTTCGAACTATGAAGAAGCGATGGCGGGCCCGGATTCCAACAAATGGCTCGAAGCCATGAAATCCGAGATAGGATCCATGTATGAAAACAAAGTATGGCGAGCGATAGAAAATAAATGGATCTTTAAGAGGAAGACGGACGCGGATGGTAATGTCGCCATCTATAAAGCTCGACTTGTCGCTAAGGGTTATCGGCAAGTTCAAGGGATTGACTACGATGAGACTTTCTCACCCGTAGCGAAGCTTAAGTCCGTCCGAATCATGTTAGCAGTTGCCGCATACTATGATTATGAGATATGGCAGATGGACGTCAAAACAGCGTTCCTTAACGGATATCTTAAGGAAGAGCTGTATATGATGCAGCCTGAAGGTTTTGTTGATCCTAAGAATGCTGACAAAGTATGCAAGCTCCAGCGTTCAATTTATGGGCTGGTGCAAGCATCTCGGAGTTGGAACATTCGCTTTGATGAGATGATCAAAGCGTTTGGGTTTATGAGACTTATGGAGAAGCCTGCGTTTACAAGAAAGTGAGTGGGAGCTCTGTAGCATTTCTCATATTATATGTAGATGACATACTTTTGATGGGAAATGATATAGAACTCTTGGACAGCATTAAGGCCTACTTGAATAAAAGTTTTTCAATGAAGGACCTTGGAGAAGCTGCTTATATATTAGGCATCAAGATCTATAGAGATAGATCAAGACGCCTCATAGGTCTTTCACAAAGCACATACCTTGATAAGATTTTGAAGAAGTTCAAAATGGATCAGTCCAAGAAAGGGTTCTTGCCTGTATTGCAAGGTGTGAGATTGAGCTCAGCTCAATGCCCGACCACGGCAAAAGATAAAGAAGAGATGAGCGTCATCCCCTATGCCTCAGCCATAGGATCTATTATGTATGACATGCTGTGTACCAGACCTGATGTAAACCTTGCCGTAAGTTTGGTAGGAAGGTACCAAAGTAATCCCGGCAAGGAACACTGGACAGCGGTCAAGAATATCCTGAAGCACCCGAAAAGGACAAAGGACATGTTTCTCGTTTATGGAGGTGACGAAGAGCTCGTCGTAAAGGGTTACGTCGATGCTAGCTTCGACACAGATCTGGATGACTCAAAGTCACAAACCGGATACGTGTTTATGTTGAATGGTGGAGCAGTGAGCTGGTGCAGGTTGCAAGCAGAGCGTCGTGGCGGGATCTACATGTGAAGCGGAGTACATGGCAGCCTACGAGGCAGCACATGAAGCAATTTGGGTGAAGGAGTTCATCACCGACCTAGGAGTCATACCCAATGCGTCGGGGCCGATCAAACTCTTCCGTGACAACACTTTGGGGCTATTGCACTTGCCAAGGAGCCCAGGTTTCACAAGAAGACCGAGCACATCAAGCGTCGCTTCAACTCCATCCGTGAAAATGTTCAAGATGGAGACATAGAAATTTGTAAAGTGCACACGGATCTGAATGTCGCAGATCCGTTGACTAAACCTCTCTCATGGAAAGCAAAACATGATCAACACGAACTCTATGGGTGTTCGATTTATCACAATGTAACTAGATTATTGACTCTAGTGCAAGTGGGAGACTGTTGGAAATATGCCCTAGAGGCAATAATAAAAGCATTATTATTATATTTCCTTGTTCATGATAATTGTCTTTTATTCATGCTATAATTGTATTATCCGGAAATCGTAATACACGTGTGAATACATAGACCACAATATGTCCCTAGTGAGCCTCTAGTTGACTAGCTCGTTGATCAACAGATAGTCATGGTTTCCTGACTATGGACATTGGATGTCATTGATAACGGGATCACATCATTAGGAGAATGATGTGATGGACAAGACAATCCTAAGCATAGCACAAGATCGTGTAGTTCGTTTTGCTAGAGCTTTTCCAATGTCAAGTATCTCTTCCTTAGACCATGAGATCGTGTAACTCCCGAATACCGTAGGAGTGCTTTGGGTGTACCAAAGCGTCACAACGTAATCGGGTGACTATAAAGGTGCACTCTGGTATCTCCGAAAGTGTGCATTGGGTTGACACGGATCGAGATCGGATTGGTCACTCCGTATGACGGAGAGGTATCACTGGGCCCACTCGGTAGTGCATCATCACAATGAGCTCAAAGTGACCAAGTGTTTGGTCACGGGATCATGCATTACGGTACGAGTAAAGTGACTTTCCGGCAACGAGATTGAACGAGGTATTGGGATACCGACGATCGAATCTCGGGCAAGTAAAATACCGATTGACAAAGGGAATTGTATACGGGGTTGTTTGAATCCTCGACATCGTGGTTCATCCGATGAAATCATCGAGGAGCATGTGGGAGCCAACATGGGTATCCAGATCCGCTGTTGGTTATTGCCCGAGAGCCGCTCTCGGTCATGTCTCAAGATGTCTCCCGAACCCGTAGGGTCTACACACTTAAGGTTCGGTGGCGCTAGGGTTGTATGAATATGAGTATGCAGCAAACCGAATGTTGTTCGAGTCCCGGATGAGATCCCGGACGTCACGAGGAGTTCCGGAATGGTCCGGAGGTAAAGATTTATATATAGGAAGTCTTATTTTGGTCACGGAAAAGTTTCGGGCATTATCGGTATTGTACGGGAGTGCGGAAGGGGTCGAGGGTCCACCGGGGGGGTCCACCTGCCCCGGGGGGCCACATGGGCTGTAGGGGGTGCGCCTTGGCCCATATGGGCCAAGGGCACCAGCCCCAAGAGGCCCATGCGCCTAAGGATAAGAAAAAGGGGAGAGTTCAAAGGGGGGAAGGCACCTCTGAGGTGCCTTCGGGAGGATGGACTCCTCCCCCCTCTTGGCCGCACCCCTTCCTTGGAGGAAGGGGCAAGGCTGCTCCCTCCCCCCCTCTTTTGCACCTATATAAAGGGAGGGAGGGAGGGTGGCAAAACCCATAAGCCTTGGAGCCTCCCTCCTCCACAAACACCTCCTCCTCCTCCCGTAGTTGCTTAGCGAAGCCCTGCTGGAGTTCTGCTGCATCCACCACCACACCGTCGTGCTGGATCATCATCAACCTCTCCTTCCCCCTTGCTGGATCAAGAAGGAGGAGACGTCATCCGCTCCGTACGTGTGTTGAACGCGGAGGTGCTGTCCGTTCGGCACTAGGCCATCGGTGATCTGAACCCCGTTCCATTGAACGCTTCCGCACGCGATCTACAAGTGGTATGTAGATGAAATCACTCTCCCATGACTCGTTGCTAGATGAACTCATAGATGGATCTTGGTGAAACCGTAGGAAAAATTTTAATTTTCTGCAACGTTCTCCAACAGATACATGTGTGAATACATAGACAAACATATAGTCACTAGTATGCCTCTACTTGACTAGCTCATTAATCAAAGATGGTTATGTTTCCTAACCATAGACATGTGTTGTTATTTGATTAATGGGATCACATCATTAGGAGAATGATGTGATTGACATGACCCATTCCGTTAGCCTAGCACTTGATCGTTTAGTATATTGCTATTGCTTTCTTCATGACCTATACATGTTCCTGTAACTATGAGATTATGCAACTCCCGTTTACCGGAGGAACACTTTGGGTGCTACCAAATGTCACAACGTAATCGGGTGATTATAAAGGAGTACTACAGGTGTCTCCAAAGGTACATGTTGGGTTGGCGTATTTCGAGATTAGGTTTTGTCCTCCGATTGTCGGAGAGGTATCTCTGGGCCCTCTCGGTAATACACATCACATAAGCCTTGCAAGCATTGCAACTAATAAGTTAGTTACGAGATGATGTATTACGGAACGAGGAAAGAGACTTGCCGGTAACGAGATTGAACTAGGTATTGGATACCGACGATCGAATCTCGGGCAAGTAACATACCGATGACAAAGGGAACAACGTATGTTGTTATGCGGTTTGACCGATAAAGATCTTCAGAGAATATGTAGGAGCCAATATGGGCATCCAGGTCCCGCTATTGGTTATTGACCGAGAATAGTTCTAGGTCATGTCTACATAGTTCTCGAACCCGTAGGGTCCACACGCTTAAGGTTTTGATGACAGTTATATTATGAGTTTATGAGTTTTGATGTACCGAAGGAGTTCGGAGTCCCGGATGAGATCGGGGACATGACGAGGAGTCTCGAAATGGTCGAGACGTAAAGATCGATATATTGGACGACTATATTCGGAGTTCGGAAAGGTTCCGAGTGATTCGGGTATTTTTCAGAGTACCGGAGAGTTACGGGAATTCGCCGAGGAGTATATGGGCCTTATTGGGCCATACGGGAATAGAGGAGAGAGGCCAAAAGGGAGGAGGCCTGCGCCCCCCCTCTGGTCCGAATTGGACAAGGGGCGCAGCCCCCCTTTCCTTCTCTCTCTCCCCCTCTTTCCCCTTCTCCTACTCCAACAAGGGAGGTGGAATCCTACTAGGACTAGGGAGTCCTAGTAGGACTCCACACTTGGCGCGCCTCCTCCTAGAGCCGGCCTCCTCCCCCCCTTGCTCCTTTATATCTGAGGGGCAAGGGCACCCCATGACACACAAGTTGATCTACGTGATCGTTCCTTAGCCGCAGGTGCGGTGCCCCTCCACCATATTCCACCTCGGTCATATCGTCATGAGCTTAGGCGAAGCCCTCGCGCCGGTGAAGCATCATCATCGCCACCACGCCCGTCGTCTTGACGGAACTCATCCCCGACACTTTGCTGGATCGGAGTCCGGGGATCGTCATCGAGCTGAACGTGTGCTGAACTTGGAGGTGCCGTGCATTCGGTACTTGGATCGGTCGGATCGTGAAGACGTACGACTACATCAACCACGTTGTTATAACGCTTCCGCTTACGGTCTACGAGGGTACGTGGACATACACTCTCCCCTCTCGTTGCTATGCCATCACCATGATCTTGCATGAGCGTAGGAAAATTTTGAAATTACTACGTTCCCCAACAGTGGCATCCGAGCCTGGTTTTATGCGTTGATGTCATATGCACGAGTAGAACACAAGTGAGTTGTGGGCGATATAAGTCATACTGCTTACCAGCATGTCATACTTTGGTTCAGCGGTATTGTGAGATGAAGCGCCCGGACCGACATTACGCCAGACGCTTACGCGAGACTGGTTTCACCGCTTGAGCACTCGTTGCTTAAAGGTGACCGGCGGTGTCTGTCTCTCTCACTTTAGTTGAACCGAGTGTGCTACGCCCGGTCCTTGCGAAGGTTAAAACAGCACCAACTTGACAAACTATCGTTGTGGTTTTGATGCGTAGGTAAGAACGGTTCTTGCTCAGCCCGTAGCAGCCACGTAAAACTTGCAACAACAAAGTAGAGGACGTCTAACTTGTTTTTGCAGGGCATGTTGTGATGTGATATGGTCAAGACGTGATGAGATATAAGTTGTTGTATAAGATGATCATGTTTTGTTGAAGTTATCGGCAACTGGCAGAAGCCCTATGGTTGTCTCTTTGTTGCATAAGATGCAAGTGCCAAATAATTGCTTTACTTTATCGCTATGCGATAGCAATAGTTGCAAGAGCAATAGTTGGCGAAACAACCATGTGATGACACATTGATATAGATCAAGATGATGAAGATCATGGTGTCGTGCCGGTGATGATAGAGATCATGACAATACTTTGGAGATGGAGATCAAAGGCGCAAGATGATCATGGCCATATCATGTCACATATTTTGATTGCATGTGATGTTTATCCTTTATGCATCTTATCTTGCTTTGATTGACGGTAGCATTTTAAGATGATCTCTCACTAAAATTATCAAGAAGTGTTCTCCCTGAGTATGCACCGTTGTGAAAGTTCTTCGTGCTGAGACACCACGTGATGATCGGGTGTGATAGGCTCTACGTTCAAATACAACGGGTGCAAAACAGTTGCGCACGCGGAATACTCAGGTTAAACTTGACGAGCCTAGCATATAACAGATATGGCCTCGGAACACGAAGACCGAAAGGTCGGCGTGAATCATATAGTAGATATGATCAACATATTGATGTTCACCGTTGAAACTACTCCATCTCACGTGACGATCGGACATGGTGTAGTTGATATGGATCACGTAATCACTTAGAAGATTAGAGGGATGTCTATCTAAGTGGGAGTTCTTAAGTAATATGATTAATTGAACTTAAATTTATCATGAACTTAGTCCTGGTAGTATTTTGCAAATTATGTTGTAGATCAATAGCTCGCGTTGTTGCTTCCCTATGTTTGTTGCTTTCATATGTTTATTTTAATATGTTCCTAGAGAAAACTGTGTTGAAAGATGTTAGTAGCAATGATGCGGATTGGATCCGTGATCTGAGGTTTATCCTCATTGCTGCACAGAAGAATTATGTCCTTCATGCACCGCTAGGTGACAGACCTATTGCAAGAGCAAGATGCAGACGTTATGAACGTTTGGCTAGCTCAATATGATGACTACTTGGTAGTTTAGTGCACCATGCTTAAACGGCTTAGAATCGGGACTTCAAAGATGTAAGTGCATCTAGTGCCCCTTAGTGATTTTGGTGTATTGAAGACTTATAGGTTAAGTAACTAATGCGTTTGTGAGTGTACACAGGCCCATAAGTAGTTTGATATTTACAGAGAAAGTCGACCCCTAAAAATGAAGTTCTTCATCTGAAGACTTTGATATTCTGAAGACTTTCTGAAGACTTTGAAAGTGAAGAAATTGGTGTGACCTTGAAGACTTGGTATTCATTTGAGGAACATGAAGCGTGAAGACTTTTGTTTTCGTAGTTTCATTTTCTCTTTCTTGAGTCATAGGAAACACCGCATCGTTAAAGGGGGTCGAGGAAATACTAAGGAAAAATTTCCATTTGATGCTCAACTCAAAATCCTACACCTACCAAACCCTTCGAGTGAAGCCTTTGGAAATCTCATACAGTTCAGTCAATTCCTTCAGTGACAGAGACAAAGCTCTTCTGGTCACTGAGGAATTTGTTCGACCGAGGAGTTAGGAATTTGCGGCGAATTGCTTACACAGTGAGGAACATGATAGCCCCGAGGAATTTGATGTTCAAATTTCCGATCATCTTCTTGGCGCGCCACTGTCCCAAAATATCTTATCCACCTAACGGTCATATCAATGAAGGGCATTTATGTCTTATCATGTCGGGCTGCTCCCTAGGCTATAAATAGCCGCCCCTACAACCACTAGCTGGTTGGCTGCTCCGAGAGAACTTGACACTTGTCATTTGAGAGCAACCCATCCTCTGAGGACTTTGAGAGAAAATCATCAAGTGAGGAAAACCCAAAAGTGAGGAAAAACCCAAAAGTGAGGAAAAACCCAAAAGTGATGGAAAACCACAAAACCAAACCCCAACAAACCCAAAGTGATTGAGCATCACTGAAGAAATTGATCCTGCGTGGATCCGACGCTTGTTACCTTTGAAGACTGTGCTTCTTCCAGACGGTTAGGCGTCATGGTCTAGAGCATCCAAGAGGAATTGTGGATCGCCGAGTGACCAAGTATGTGAAGGTTTGGAAGTCGCTCAAGACTTACCACGAGTGATTGGACGAGGTCTGTGTGACCTTAGTTCAAGGAGAATACGGTGAGGACTGGGTGTCCCGAGCTGCGTGCTTTCGGTGATCGGGTGTCCGGACTGTGTGTCCTCGAGTTTAAATACTCAGCCGCTTCCAACCAGACGCATAACCGAGACAACAGTTGGAACTGGTCTACCAAATCATTGTCTTCACCAACCTAATCTGGTTCTATTTCCTCAACCCTTTGATTTCCTCATAACTGTGTGTTGAGTGTTTGTCATATCTGTGTTTGAAGACTTTGATCAAGACTTTCTCAATTTCCTCAGTTCAATTTCTTGATCTGCTTTGTCTTCATCTTGTGTTATCCTGTGATTACGCTTTCTGTACTCTGTGATTGTCTTCATTTCATCATGATGACTTTGCGTGTATTCTGTTATGCTTACTTCTGAGTACTTATTCCGCTGCAAGTAGTTCTTCGCTAAGGAATTTCCTCACCGGCAAATTCCTCGGTGAAGAATTCATAAAAATCGCCTATTCACCCCCCCTCTAGTCGATATAACGCACTTTCAATTGGTATCAGAGCGAGGTACTCCCTTGTTCTGTGTGATTTTGGTTTAACAACCTGGAGTTTCAGTTATGTCGACCGCAGGTATGATCAAGGTCTCAGCAGGGTGTCCTACCTTTGATGGGACGGACTACCCCTACTGGAAGAACAAAATGCGAATGCATCTTGAAGCAATTGACAATGATCTACGGTATGTTGTGACAAAAGGTGTTTCCTCACCACACCTTCTCCGAATGATGCTGATGTGAAGAGATTCAAGCAACTCGACTCTCAAGCGAAGAATATCATATGTGGCCATCTCGAGCAAAGGTCAATATGGAAGAGTGAGTGCTTTGGAATCTGCCAAACTCATCCGGGACAGGCTGTCCAAAGTAAATGAAGGTGTTTCAACTCAGCGTGACTCTCGAGTTGATGTTCTTCGAATCTCTTCAACCGCTTCAAAAGACTCGACAACGAAAATGTTCAACAAACCTTCGATCGCCTCACCGACATCTCAAATGAGCTTCAAGCACTTTGGGTGCCACCGACATCACCGACCATGAGGTGGTGAAGAAATTGCTAAGATCGCTTGATTCCTCATTTGATACTCCGCACCGATGATACAAGAACGAGCTGACTACAAGTCTCTTGATCCTGCTGATATCCTCGAAAGGCTAAATACTCACGAGTTCCAGCTTGTCAAAAGAGAGATCTCTATGGTTACGGCTATGGAAAACACGTGCCTCAAGGCCAAGTCTGTGTCCGAATCTGAGAGTGAAGACTCCGGTAGTAGCCTAGGAGATCCTGAAGAATTTGGCCAGGAGCTAGCACTGCTCGTGAAGAAATTCCAGAAATTCTCAAGACGTGGTCGCTTTGGAAAATCCTCAAGAAGCAGTGATTCCTCATCTAGTGACTATAAGAGAAGACTTTGTCACAAATGCAAGAAACCTGGTCACTATATCCAGGATTGTCCTCAGTGGGAAAAGGAATTGAAGAAGAAGAAACACAAGGATTACAGCCTGATGATGCGAAGAAGAAGAAGAAATCATCAAAATCTTCATCATCAAAATCCTCAAAACCTTCTTCTCACAAGAGGAGCAGCTCCAAAAAGGCTCGGGCATTCATTGGCAAGGAAATGGAGTCTGAAGCTGAATCTGAGGAAAATGAGGAAGAGGAGGAGTCTGAAGAATCCGAATCTGGTGTGGCTAGTCTGGCTCTTGCTACTGCCTTCGTTAGCAAGTCCATCTTCAACATCAAGAAACTGACTACCGACAAGCCCGATGAGGAAAATGATGACTACGCTCCCACCTATTGCTTCATGGCAAAAGGTGCCAAGGTACTCAATTTCACCTCCTCTGAATCTAGTGAAAATGAATCTGATGAGGATCTCAAGCCCAGCTACTCTAAACTTGCTAAGATTGCTATAAAACAACAATGGGCTTTTGAAAAGGTTCAAAACATGCTAGATAAGAGTGATGATATGTTAGGTGAAGAAATGGATCGCACTCAAGCCCCGATCGAAAATCTTCAGAGACTTCAGTCTAGGCTTGACAACCTTCAAGGTCATCATAACACTCTCTTATCTGATCATGAGAAACTTTCTTATGAATTTCTTCAAAGAAAGCAAGATCTTGAGAAGCTAAGAGAGAGTTATGAGGATCTTCAGAAGGAGCGCGATTCATTACTTGCTCAACAAATCAGCGCTTCTCAAGAAGAATTTGTTCCTCCATGCTTAAAGTGCATTGAATGTGAATCTGCTAATTCTTCACCTGATTGTTCAAATGCTTCAACTGTTACAAATTCTTCACCTGCCTCTGCTATCACTAATTCCTCATCTGAGGACATTGCTAGTATCACTGACGATGCAGATCGAAGGAATTGTACATGACAGTATGTACAAAAGCCTCAAAGGGCATCAGACTCTTTGTGATGTGCTTAAAAGCAGATCCTCAATAGGAACCCTAGGAAAGAGGGCATTGCCTTTGAGAGGAAACTCAATGCTGATGGAACGTATTGGAAGCCTGAGCAGTATCCCAAAACCTCATGGGTTGCTGCAAAGGGACCTCCAGTTGATCCATCTACCTTATCTGGCTTCACATGCGAATTTCCTCATTCTGTTGATGAGTCATTTGACTCCAACTATAAACTGTTCAAAAATCAGAATGGTGAAGTATTTGCAAGATATGTTGGTACTAACTGCAGGAACGGTTCCCCTATGAAGAAAATCAGGGTTCCCAAGAAGTGCCTTGAAAGTCTTCAGGTGAATGTCCTCATGACACCACCTGTGAAGAAAAGGAACCCCAGATCAAATTCTTCATATGAACCAAATTCTTCATATGGATCCAAGTCCTCATACGGACCAAATTCCTCACGTGGATCAAATTCCTCAAAAGGATCAAAGTCCTCATATGATTATCATCGTGCTAACAACTCTGTTTCGCAGGGTAGAACTAAGGGCTATGAATATGTGCATTATTCTTCAAACCAATATGTTCATAAGTCCTCGAAGAATTTCTCTGCTTATTCATATGCTTACCCTAACCCCTCTTATGTGAAACGAAATGGTTTGGCCTCTATGCCACCATTCTCGTATGGTGCTCGCAGAATGATGAACTCTTTGCCACCCCTTCAGATGTGGGTGGTGAAGAAAAAGAACTAATCTCTTCTGCAGGGTCAGGTCTCCAGACGTGCCTTAACATCTGAAGAATTTGCTGGGGGCCTGACAAAATTGCCTGAAAGGACGCAGGCTAATCATGATGAAATGAACTTTCATTTCACACGTCCTCATACTGCTTATCTGAATACTGACTGATGAAATTCATCTGATGAACTTGATATCATATTCATCACTGATGAAGTATATGAGATCGTAAGTTGTACTAATTCATCTGCAGGATGATCAACCCAAAGCCACTGAGTGGGTTCTCGATAGTGCATGTACAAATCACATGACTGATGACAAGAATCTATTGATGGATGCTACCTTATCACCGTCACATCTGAAGCATATCATCTTTGCTGACAAAGGCAAAAGTCAGGTATTGGGACTTGGTAAGGTTGCTATCTCTAAGGACATGCACATGGACAAAGTCATGCTTGTTGAGTCTTTAGGATATAACCTCATGTCGGGTCTCAATGCTTTGTGATCTTGATATGGTTGTTATCTTTGGCAAGTATCGTTGTGTTGTGATTATGGAAGCTGACAATTCCAAAGTCTTCGAAGGCTTTAGGAGAGGAGACTTGTATATTGTTGACTTCTCTACAGGACCACAACTAGCCGTGTGCCTACTTGCAAAAGCTTCAGAAGGCTGGCTATGGCATCGACGACTTGGTCACGCAGGCATGAGGAATTTGCACACGCCATGAAGAAGAAGCATGTCATTGGCATTGAGAATGTCAAATTCCTCAAGGATCACCTATGCGGAGCCTGTGAAGCTGGAAAAATGACCAAGGCCAAGCATCCAAATAAGACTATCATGACCACTACTCATCCCTTGAATTGCTTCACATGGACCTCTTTGGTCCCAATCATTATTCAGTCGTTAATGAAGCATCACTATATGGCTTTGTTATTGTTGATGATTACTCTCGTTACACATGGGTACACATTGTTACTTACAAGAATCAAGTGCAGGAAATCTTCAAACGATTTTCCTCGAGGGCTTCAACTAACTTTGGTGTGAAGATCAAGCACATCAGGAGTGACAATGGAACTGAGTTCAAGAATTCCGGTCTTGATGACTATCTTGATGAACTTGGTATTACTCATGAGTTATCTGCTCCTTATACTCCTCAACAGAAATGGCGTCGTGGAGCGCAAGAATGTAACTCTTGTTGAGATGGCTCACACTATGCTTGATGAATACAAAACGCCTAGTCGCTTTCTGGATTGAAGCAATTGACACCGCGTGCCACATCATCAACAGAGTATATCTTCACAAATTCTTCAAAAAGACTGCCTATGAACTCCTCAACGACAAGAAACCTAATGTAAGTTATTTCAAAGTCTTGATTGCTAAATGCTGGATTAGAGATCCTCACCAAAACTCTAAATTTGCACCAAAGCACATGAAGGTTTTATGCTTGGTTACGGAAAGGACTCGCACACCTACAGTAGTCTTCAACATCACTCTACACAAGATTGTTGACATCAGTAGATGTGCGGTTCGATGAAACTAATGGCTCGCAAAGAGAGCACCTACCTTCTGTGTTAGACGAACCAGCACGTGAGGATTCTATCAGGTTCAAGGCAACTGAGGATGTCATTCCTACTGAAGAAACTGCTGAAGAATTCATTCCTATACGAGAAGAAAGTCGAGCTGATGCACCTGAAGATAATGCTGAAGAAAATGGTGCTGAGGAAAATGATCAAAATCCTCGAAGACAACCAGCTCATCCTCGCGTTGCAAAAGAAGTGCAAGTGGAGAAGATCATCGATGACATTAAAGCGCCAGGTCCTCTCACACGCTCAAAAGCTTCACATTTATCTAACTTTTGTGGGCACTATGCTTTTGTCTCTATCACAGAGCCCTCTAAGGTAGATGAAGCATTTCGAGCCGGAGTGGATTCAGGCCATGCAAGAAGAATTACATCAGTTCGAGCTCAACAACGCCCTGGGAACTGGTCAAACGTCCAGATCCTCGCAAGCATAATATCATTGGCACAAAGTGGATCTATCGCAACAAGCAAGATGAAAATGGTCTTGCGGTGAGGAATAAGGCACGACTTGTAGCTCAAGGCTACACGCAGGTTGAAGGAATTGATTTCGATGAAACTTTTGCACCTGTTGCTAGACTTGAGTCTATTCGCATATTACTCGCCTATGCTAACCATCACAATATCACTTTATATCAAATGGATGTGAAAAGTGCATTCCTCAATGGTAAGCTTGAGGAAGAAGTATATGTTGCTCAACCCCGTGTTTTGAAGATCCAAAGAATCCTCGACAAAGTCTTCAGACTAAATAAGGCCCTCTATGGCCTCAAGCAAGCCCCTCGGCGTGGTATGATACATTGAAGGAATTCTTCGTGAAGAATGGCTTCACACCGTTCACTCGACCCTACTCTCTTTACTAAATCTTATGATGGTGAACTGTTTGTGTGCCAAATATATGTTGATGATATTATCTTTGGTTGTACTGACCAACGTTATAGTGATGAATTTGCCTACATGATGAGTGAAGAATATCAAATGTCTATGATGGGAGAGTTGAAATTCTTCTTAGGTCTTCAAATTCGTCAACAACACAATGGCATATTCATATCTCAGGAGAAATACCTCAAAGATGTCCTGAAGAAATTCGGCATGCAAGACTGCAAAGGTGTCAAAATTCCTATGCCCACAAATGGCCATCTATGCAATCGATGAAAATGGTATTGACTTGATCACAAGGTATACCGCTCCATGATTGGTTCCTTATTGTACTTATGTGCATCTAGGCCAGATATAATGCTTAGTGTTTGCATGTGTGCCCAATTTCAAGCTACACCAAGGAATCACACCATAAGGCTGTGAAGCATATTCTTCGATATCTAGCTCACACACCAACACTAGGATTATGGTACCCCAAGGGCTCTACTTTTGATCTCATTGGATATTACGACTCGACTATGCTGGTGATCGTGTGGACCGCAAGTCAACATCTGGCACTTGTCATTTCCTCGGACGATCTTTGGTCTGTTGGTCCTCGAAGAAACAGAACTGCGTATCACTGTCCACTGTGGAAGCTGAATACATTGATGCTGGCTAGTGTTGTGCTCAATTGCTATGGATGAAGCAAACCCTCAAGGACTACGGCATCAACATGAAGAATGTGCCTCTCTATTGTGACAATGAGAGTGCCATCAAGATTGCTCACAACCCAGTTCAGCACTCAAGACAAAGCACATTCAAATTCGTCATCATTTTCTTCGTGATCATGTGTTGAAGGGCGACATCTCCATCGAGCACGTGAAGACTGAAGAACAGCTAGCTGATATCTTCACTAAGCCCTTGGATGAGAAGAGATTAAGCAAGTTGCGGTGTGAGCTAAATATCTTAGAATCTTCGAACGTTCTTTGAAAAGGCACACATCCTAACACTTATGCAAAATTGATGACTTAGATGTGCAACACATGAAGAAACGTTTTTCTTCAATCAATGAAGAATAACACTCTAAGTGTGAAGAAATTAATGAAGAATTTGATTCTCGGAACCCTACGACAATTGTACGCGGTGTCTGAAATCATCATTCTTATACGGTGGGTCACGCCACCACCAAAGTTGAAAATCTTCAGTTTGAGTTTTTCCTCAGTTTTGAAATTCTTCAGTTTTTGAAATTCTTCAGTTTTTCAAATTCTTCAGTTTTTTAAATTCTTCAACTTTGCAAAATCTTCACTGTTTCCGTCGTCTTTCTTCATTGGCTATATATATATGGGTTTATGTCCTCTACAGCATTCACTTATGGCTATTTCTTCAAGTCGCTTTTTCTGCTAAGTGAATGTGATCGGACCCTTCCCCCTCTAAGCTATACTCAACCCAATCCATTCACAAATTCTTCATGTGCGTTCTACTTTGAAACTCGTTCAAAATCTTCACTGTGTCCTTGACAGCTGAAGAAATTGTGAACGGAACTTTAAAACGAATCTTATCCAAACCTTCGTTTTTACCGCTCAAACCGTTCCGCATCCCACGATGCATTATTTTATTCACCCACGATCATACACGATCTCCACTACACAGTACGTGGGTGACACATGTCGTGAGAAGGGAAACGGTCAGGGGCATGTTCGTCCTAAATCTTCGGGCGATCCGTTTTTCACCGTGTCTATAAATACCCCTCTCTCCCCTTCCTCACTCTTTTACTCTGCTCGATCTCTCTCTCCCTCTCGAGCTCCTCAAACCCTAGCGCCGCCGCTACTCCATCGTCGACGGTGAGGAAAAGCTTCACTGCCTTGACCTCGTCGCCGACGCATTTCGCTACCGACCGCTGAAATCTTCACTCCGCCGCCGTAGAGCTGTCTTCCTCCGCCAAGTTAGGGCGTGGAAGATCTGAGCAGACGAACTTCTCAACTGTTCTTATCAGTTCGTCGTGTTCTTCACTTCGGGTAATTAAAAGTTACTTTTATTACTCGCTTTGATTCTCAAATTTTCTTCAAATTCTTCAAAGGTGTTTATTCTTCAAATCTTCACACATAAGAACACCTCAAATCTCTTGATTCATTTCTCTAAGCAATGATTTTCTTCAAGATTCCTCAATTGTGTGGATCTTCGATCTATTCAACTCTGGAACCTAAGACTAAGAACGCTTAGTGAAATTCTTCAAGGCTCATCTGGTCAAAATCCTCAAAACTTGTTTTTTTTAAAACCTTCTGAGAACGCATATGACCTCTCCAAATTCCTCGCAACTATACTCTGTTCACAGGTACACATGTCCGCTGCTGAATCCCTAGGTTCTCATCAACTTAACTCATTTGCAGCGTTCCTCGAAGAAAAACTGCACACTTCTTCAGAGAACTCAATTGTTCAATTTCCTCAACTGAAGAAAATGGCAGATGGTAAGAAGCCACAGAAGGGAGGAAAGAAACCTGAGGTTATGACAGCATTTGAAATCCCTGAGGAAATATATGCTGACTACTGCACACCGGATGAAGAAAGCAAAAATCAACGCAAGGTGCGTATTCAGAAGATTGAACGGAGATGGGCACGGGTGTAAGTGCATCTAGTGCCCCTTAGTGATTTTGGTGTATTGAAGACTTATAGGTTAAGTAACTAATGCGTTTGTGAGTGTACACTGGTCTATAAGTCTATGAGGAGTTTGATATTCTGAGAGAAAGTCGACCCTAAAAATGAAGTTCTTCATCTGAAGACTTTGATATTACGAAGACTTTCAAGACTTTGAAAGTGAAGAAATTGGTGTGACCTCAAGACTTGGTATTCATTTGAGGAACATGAAGCGTGAAGACTTTTGTTTTCGTAGTTTCATTCTCTCTTTCTTGAGTCATAGGAAACACCGTCTTTGTTAAAGGGGTCGAGGAAATACTAAGGAAAAATTTCCATGTGATGCTCAACTCAAAATCCTACACCTACCAAACCCTTCGAGTGAAGCCTTTGGAAATCTCATACGATTCAGTCAATTTCTTGATGTAGACGAAGCTCTTCTAGTCACGAGGAATTTTTTCTCGATCGAGGAGTTAGGAATTCGCCAAATTAATTGCCTACACAAAGGAGGAACATGATAGCCCCGAGGAATTTGATGTTCAAATTTCCGACCGTTCTTTGTCTCTTGGCGCTTGACTGTCCCAAAATATCTTATCCACCTAACGGTCATATCATTGAAGGGCATTTATGTCTTATCATGTCGGGCTGCTCGAGGCTATAAATAGCCGCCCCTACAACCACTAGCTGGTTGGCTGCTCCGAGAGAACTTGACACTTGTCATTTGAGAGCAACCCATCCTCCGAGGACTTTGAGAGAAAATCCTCAAGTGAGGAAAAACCCAAAAGTGAGGAAAACCCAAAACCAAACCCCAACAAACCCAAAGTGATTGAGCATCATCAAGAAATTGATCCTGCGTGGATCCGACGCTTGTTACCTTTGAAGACTGTGCTTCTTCCAGACGGTTAGGCGTCAAGGTCTAGAGCATCCAAGAGGAATTGTGGATCACCGAGTGACCAAGTATGTGAAGGTTTGGAAGTCGCCTGAAGACTTACCACGAGTGATTGGACGAGGTCTGCGTGACCTTAGTTCAAGGAGAATACGGTGAGGACTTGGTGTCCCGAGCTGCGTGCTTTCGGTGATCGGGTGTCCGGGACTGTGTGTCCTCGAGTTTAAATACTCAGCCGCTCCAACCAGACGTACAACTGAGACAACAGTTGGAACTGGTCTACCAAATCATTGTCTTCACCAACCTAACTGGTTCTAATTCCTCAACCCTTTCATTTCCTCATTACTGTGTTGAGTGTTTGTTCATATCTGTGTTTGAAGACTTTGACTGAAGACTTTCTCAATTTCCTCAGTTCAATTTCTTCAGTCTGTTTGTCTTCGTCTTGTGTTATCCTGTGATTACGCTTTCTGTACTCTGTGCTAGTCTTCATTTCATCATGATGACTATGCGTGTAATCTGTTATGCTTACTTCTGAGTACTTATTCCGCTGCAAGTATTTCTTCGCTAAGGAATTTCCTCACCGGCAAATTCCTCAGTGAAGAATTCATAAAAATCGCCTATTCATCCCCCCTCTAGTCGATATAACGCACTTTCAATTGGTATCGAGCAAGGTACTCCCTTGTTACGTGTGATTTTAGTTTAACCACCGGAGTTTTAGTTATGTCGACCGCAGGTATGATCAAGGTCTCAGCAGGGTGTCCTACCTTCAATGGGACGGACTACCCCTCTTTGGAAGAACAAAATGCGAATGCATCTTGAAGCAATTGACAACGATCTCTGGTATGTTGTGACAAAAGGTGTTTCCTCGGTCACACCTTCTCCGAATGATGCTGATGTGAAGAGATTCAAGCAACTCGATTCTCAAGCGAAGAATATCATATGTGGCCATCTGAGCAAAGGTCAATATGGAAGAGTAAGTGCTTTGGAAACTGCCAAACTCATCTCGGGACAGGCTGTCCAAAGTAAATGAAGGTGTTTCAACTCAGCGTGACTCTCGAGTTGATGTTCTTCGAATCTCTTCAACCGCTTCAAAAGACTCGACAACGAAAATGTTCAACAAACCTTCGATCGCCTCACCGACATCTCAAATGAGCTTCAAGCACTGGTGCCCTTGACATCACCGACCATGAGGTGGTGAAGAAATTGCTAAGATCGCTTGATTCCTCATTTGATACTCGCACCGATGATACAAGAACGAGCTGACTACAAGTCTCTTGATCCTGCTGATATCCTCGAAAGGCTAAATACTCACGAGTTCCACTTGCTTTGAAAAGAGATCTCTATGGTTACGGCTATGGAAAAACACGTGCCTCAAGGCCAAGGCTGTGTCCGAATCTGAGAGTGAAGACTCGGTAGTAGCCTAGGAGATCTGAAGAATTTGGCCAGGAGCTAGCACGCTCGTGAAGAAATTCCAGAAATTCTCAAGACGTGGTCGCTTTGGAAAATCCTCAAGAAGCAGTGATTCCTCATCTAGTGACTATAAGAGAAGACTTTGTCACAAATGCAAGAAACCTGGTCACTATATCCAGGATTGTCCTCAGTGGGAAAAGGAATTGAAGAAGAAGAAACACAAGGATTACAGTTCTGATGATGCGAAGAAGAAGAAGAAATCATCAAAATCTTCATCATCAAAATCCTCAAAACCTTCTTCTCACAAGAGGAGCAGCTCCAAAAAGGCTCGGGCATTCATTGGCAAGGAAATGGACTCTGAAGCTGAATCTGAGGAACATGAGGAAGAGGAGGAGTGCAAGAATCCGAATCTGGTGTGGCTAGTCCTGCTCTTGCTACGCCTTCGTTAGCAAGTCCATCTTCAACACTGAAGAAACTGACTCACCGACAAGCACGATGAGGAAAATGATGACTACGCTCCCACCTATTGCTTCATGGCAAAAGGTGCCAAGGTACTCAATTTCACCTCCTCTGAATCTAGTGAAAATGAATCTGATGAGGATCTCAAGCCCAGCTACTCTAAACTTGCTAAGATTTCTATAAAACAACAAAGGGTTTTTGAAAAGTTTCAAAACATGCTAGATAAGAGTGATGATATGTTAGGTGAAGAAATGGATCGCACTCAAGCTCTGACTGAAAATCTTCAGAAACTTCAGTCTAGGCTTGACAGCCTTCAAGGTCATCATAACACTCTCTTATCTGATCATGAGAAACTTTCTTATGAATTTCTTCAAAGAAAGCAAGATCTTGAGAAGCTAAGAGAGAGTTATGAGGATCTTCAGAAGGAGCGCGATTCATTACTTGCTCAACAAATCAGCGCTTCTCAAGAAGAATTTGTTCCTCCATGCTTAAAGTGCATTGAACGTGAATCGCTAATTCTTCACCTGAATGTTCAAATGCTTCAACTGTTACAAATTCTTCACCTGCCTCTCGCTATCACTAATTCCTCATCTCGAGGACATTGCTAGTATCACTTGACGATGCAGGACTGAAGGAATTGTACATGCGAGGCATGTACAAAAGCCTCAAAGGGCATCCGACTCTTTGTGATGTGCTTAAAAGCAGATCCTCAATAGGAACCCTAGGAAAGAGGGCATTGCCTTTGAGAGGAAACTCAATGTCGATGGAATGTATTGGAAGCCTGAGCAGTATCCCAAAACCTCATGGGTTGCTGCAAAGGGACCTCCAGTTGATCCATCTACCTTATCTGGTTTTACGTGCGAATTTCCTCATTCGGCTGATGAGTCATTTGACTCCAACTATAAACTGTTCAAAAATCAGAATGGTGAAGTATTTGCTAGATATGTTGGCACTAATCAAGAGAACGGTTCCCCTATGAAGAAAATCTGGGTTCCCAAGAAGTGCCTTCAAAGTCTTCAGGTGAATGTCCTCATGACACCACCAGTGAAGAATAGGAACCCCAGATCAAATTCTTCATATGGACCAAATTCTTCATATGGATCCAAGTCCTCATACGGACCAAATTCCTCACGTGGATCAAATTCCTCAAAAGGATCAAAGTCCTCATATGATTATCATCGTGCTAACAACTCTGTTTCGCAGGGTAGAGCTAAGGGCTATGAATATGTGCATTATTCTTCAAACCAATATGTTCATAAATCCTCAAAGAATTTCTCTGCTTATTCATATGCTTACCCTAACCCCTCTTATGTGAAACAAAATGGTTTGGCCTCTATGCCACCATTCTCGTATGGTGCTCGCAGAATGATGAACTCTTTGCCACCCCTTCAGATGTGGGTGGTGAAGAAAAGAACTAATCTCTTCTGCAGGTCAGGTCTCCAGACGCGTGCCTAAGCGTAGAAGAATTTTCTAGGGGCACGACAAAAATTGCTCGAAAGGGCCTTGAGGCTAATCATGATGAAATGAACTTTCATTTCACACGTCCTCATCTCGCTTATCTAATCCGATCGATGAAATTCATCGATGAACTTGATATCATATTCTTCACCGATGAAGTATATGAGATCGTAAGTTGTACTAATTCATCTGCAGGATGATCAACCCAAAGCCACTGAGTGGGTTCTCGATAGTGGATGTACAAATCACATGACTGGTGACAAGAATCTATTGATGGATGCTCCCTTATCACCGTCACATCTGAAGCATATCATCTTCTTGACAAAGGCAAAAGTCAGGTATTGGGTCTTGGTAAGGTTGCTATTTCTAAGGACATGCACATGGACAAAGTCATGCTTGTTGAGTCCTTAGGATACAACCTCATGTCAGTCTCAATGCTTTGTGATCTTGATATGGTTGTTATCTTTGGCAAGTATCGTTGTGTTGTGATTATGGAAGCTGACAATTCCAAAGTCTTCGAAGGCTTTAGGAGAGGAGACTTGTACATTGTTGACTTCTCTACAGGACCACAACCAGCCGTGTGCCTACTTGCAAAAGCTTCAGAAGGCTGGCTATGGCATCGACGACTTGGTCACGCAGGCATGAGGAATTTACTGCACGCTTGCGAAGAAGAAGCATGTCATTGGCATCGAGAATGTCAAATTCCTCAAGAATCACCTATCACGAACTGTGAAGCTGGAAAAATGACCAAGGCCAAGCATCCAGCGAAGACTATTATGACCACTACTCGTCCCTTCGAATTGCTTCACATGGACCTCTTTGGTCCCAATCATTATTCAGCTGTCGTCAATGAAGCATCACTATATGGCTTTGTTATTGTTGATGATTACTCTCGTTACACATGGGTACACATTGTTACTTACAAGAATCAAGTGCAGGAAATCTTCAAACGATTTTCCTCGAGGGCTTCAACCAACTTTGGTGTGAAGATCAAGCACATCAGGAGTGACAATGGAACTGAGTTCAAGAATTCCGGTCTTGATGACTATCTTGATGAACTTGGTATTACTCATGAGTTATCTGCTCCTTATACTCCTCAGCAAAATGGCATCGTGGAGCGCAAGAACAGAACTCTTGTTGAGATGGCTCGCACTATGCTTGAGGAATACAAAACGCCTAGTCGCTTACGGATTGAAGCAATTGACACTGCGTGCCACATCATCAACAGAGTATATCTTCACAAATTCTTCAAGAAGACTGCTTATGAACTCCTCACTGACAAGAAACCTAATGTAAGTTATTTCAAAGTCTTCGGTGCTAAATGCTGGATTAGAGATCCTCACCACCACTCTAAATTTGCACCGAAAGCACATGAAGGTTTTATGCTTGGTTACGGAAAGGACTCGCACACCTACAGAGTCTTCAACATCACTCTATAGAAGATTGGTGACACTGTAGATGTGCGGTTCGATGAAACTAATGGCTCGCAAAGAGAGCACCTACCTTCTGTGTTAGACGAACCAGCACCTGAGGATTCTATCAGGTTCAAGGCAACTGAGGATGTCATTCCTACTGAAGAAACTGCTGAAGAATTCATTCCTATACGAGAAGAACGTCGAGCTGATGCACCTGAAGATAATGCTGAAGAAAATGGTGCTGAGGAAAATGATCAAATACCTCGAAGACAACCAGCTCATCCTCGCGTTGCAAAAGAAGTGCAAGTGGAGAAGATCATCGATGACATCAAAGCGCCAGGTCCTCTCACACGCTCAAAAGCTTCACATTTATCTAACTTTTGTGGGCACTATGCTTTTGTCTCTATCACAGAGCCCACTAAGGTAGATGAAGCATTTCTGGAGCCGGAGTGGATTCAGGCCATGCAAGAAGAATTACATCGGTTCGAGCTCAACAATGTCTGGGAACTGGTCAAACGTCCAGATCCTCGCAAGCATAATATCATTGGCACAAAGTGGATCTATCGCAACAAGCAAGATGAAAATGGTCTTGTGGTGAGGAATAAGGCACGACTAGTAGCTCAAGGCTACACGCAGGTTGAAGGAATTGATTTCGATGAAACTTTTGCACCTTTTGCTAGACTTGAATCTATTCGCATATTACTTGCCTATGCTAACCATCACAATATCACTTTATATCAAATGGATGTGAAAAGTGCATTCCTCAATGGTAAGCTTGAGGAAGAAGTATATGTTGCTCAACCCCAGTGTTTTGAAGATCCAAAGAATCTCGACAAAGTCTTCAGACTAAATAAGGCCCTCTATGGCCTCAAGCAAGCCCCTCAAGCGTGGTATGATACATTGAAGGAATTCTTCGTGAAGAATGGCTTCACACCCGGTTCACTCGACCCTACTCTTTTTACTAAATCTTATGATGGTGAACTATTTTTGTGCCAAATATATGTTGATGATATTATCTTTGGCTGTACTGACCAACGTTATAGTGATGAATTTGCCTACATGATGAGTGAAGAATATCAAATGTCTATGATGGGAGAGTTGAAATTCTTCTTAGGTCTTCAAATTCGTCAACAACACAATGGCATATGCATATCTCAGGAGAAATACCTCAAAGATGTCCTGAAGAAATTCGGCATGCAAGAGTGCAAAGGTGTCAAAATTCCTATGCCCACAAATGGCCATCTATGCACTGATGAAAATGGTATTGACTTCGATCACAAGGTATACCGCTCCATGATTGGTTCCTTATTGTACTTATGTGCATCTAGGCCAGATATAATGCTTAGTGTTTGCATGTGTGCCGATTTCAAGCTACACCGAAGGAATCACACCATAAGGCTGTGAAGCATATTCTTCGATATCTAGCTCACACACCAACACTAGGATTATGGTACCCCAAGGGCTCTACTTTTGATCTCATTGGATATTCTCGACTCGACTATGCTTTGGTGATCGTGTGGACCGCAAGTCAACATCTGGTACTTGTCATTTCCTCGGACGATCTTTTGGTGCATTGGTCCTCGAAGAAACAGAACTGCGTATCACTGTCCACTGCGGAAGCTGAATACATTGCTGCTGGCTCGTGTTGTGCTCAATTACTATGGATGAAGCAAACCCTCAAGGACTATGGCATCAACGTGAAGAATGTGCCTCTCTATTGTGACAATGAGAGTGCCATCAAGATTGCTCACAACCCAGTTCAGCACTCGAAGACAAAGCACATTCAAATTCGTCATCATTTTCTTCGTGATCATGTGTTGAAGGCGACATCTCCATCGAAAGCACGTGAAGACTGAAGAACAGCTAGCTGATATCTTCACTAAGCCCTTGGATGAGAAGAGATTTAGCAAGTTGCGGTGTGAGCTAAATATCTTAGAATCTTGAATGTTCTTTGAAAAGGACACACATCCTAACACTTATGCAAAATTGATGACTTAGATGTGCAACACATGAAGAAACGCGTTTTTCTTCAATCAATGAAGAATAACACTCTAAGTGTGAAGAAATTAATGAAGAATTTGATTCTCAGAACCCTACGACAATTGTACACGGTGTCTGAAATCATCATTCTTATACGGTGGGTCACGCCACCACCAAAGTTGAAAATCTTCAATTTGAGTTTTTCCTCAGTTTTGAAATTCTTCAGTTTTCAAATTCTTCAACTTTGCAAAATCTTCACTATTTCCGTCGTCTTTCTTCATTGACTATATATATATATGGATTTATGTCCTCTACATCATTCACTTATGGCTATTTCCTCAAGTCGCTTTTTCTGCTAAGTGAATGTGATCGGACCCTTCCCCTCTATGCTATACTCAACCCAATCCATTCACAAATTCTTCATGTGCGTTCTACTTTGAAACTCGTTCAAAATCTTCATTGTGTCCTTGACAGCTGAAGAAATTGCGAACGGAACTTTAAAACGAATCTTATCCAAACCTTCGCTTTTACCGCTCAAACCGTTCCGCATCCCACGATGCATTATTTTATTCACCCACGATCGTACACGATCTCCACTACACCGTACGTGGGTGACACATGTCGTGAGAAGGGAAGCGGTCAGGGGCATGTTCGTCCTAAATCTTCGGGCGATCCGTTTTTCACCGTGTCTATAAATACCCCTCTCTCCCTTCCTCACTCTTTTACTCTGCTCGACCTCTCTCTCCCGCTCGAGCTCCTCAAACCCTAGCGCCGCCGCTACTCCATCGTCGCCGGTGAGGAAAAGCTTCACTGCCTTGACCTCGTCGCCGACGTACTCGCGCCGACCACGGAAATCTTCACTCCGCCGTCGCCGTAGCTGTCTTCCTCCGCCAAGTTAGGGCGTGGAAGATCTGAACGGACGAACTTCTCAACTGTTCTTCTCAGTTAAATCGTGTTCTTCACTTCGGGTAATTAAAAGTTACTTTTATTACTCGCTTTGATTCTCAAATTTTCTTCAAATTCTTCAAAGGGGTTTATTCTTCAAATCTTCACACATATGAACACCTCAAATCTCTTAACTCGTTTCTCTAAGCTATGATTTTCTTCAAGATTCCTCAATTGTGTGGATCTTCGATCTATACAACTCTAGAACCTAAGACAAAGAACGCTTATTGAAATTCTTCAAGGCTCATCTGGTCAAAATCCTCAAAACTTGTTCTTTTTGAAAAACCTTCTGAGAACGCATGTGACCTCTCCAAATTCCTCGCAACTATACTCTGTTCACAGGTACACATGTCCGCTGCTGAATCCCTAGGTTCTCATCAACTTAACTCATTTGCAGCGTTCCTCGAAGAAAAACTGCACACTTCTTCAGAGAACTCAATTGTTCAATTTCCTCAACTGAAGAAAATGGCAGATGGTAAGAAGCCACAGAAGGGAGGAAAGAAACCTGAGGTTATGACAGCATTTGAAATCCCTGAGGAAATATATGCTGACTACTGCACACCGGATGAAGAAAGCAAAAATCAACGCAAGGTGCGTATTCAGAAGATTGAACGGAGATGGGCACGGGAATGGAGGGAATATAGATATGTAACTCCTAAGTACATGAAGAAATTCGCTCTTAACCCTCCATGCCCAAGAGCTCCTTTGGCACCTGGCCAAGTAGCTGATCCCACAAGCATCAAACGAGGTGAGGACTTTCCTGATGAATGGGCTAAACGTCAAGCAAAGTTGGCAAAGCAAGCAAAGGAAGCAGTGAAGAAATTCAATGAGGATTCTGCTGCTGCTACTGCCACAGAGGTCTCGGTCAAACCGAAGAAATCAATGCAAAAGAAGCCTGCTCATAAGCCAAGTGCTTCATCCTCTGCGCCCTCACGGCCAAGTTCCTCAGCAGCACCTTCCAAGCTAATTCCTCACTGCTGCTGCTGCTCCACCAAAGTCCTCAACAGCTCCGTCAAAACCTTCAGTTCCTGTGCACCTAGCTACATGTCAAAGGACTGCTGGCTTTTCAATTGCCTCAGGCATTTCTGCAAGTTCCTCAGCAGCTCCATTTCTTCAACTGGCCCGTCTCTGCTGAAGACCAAAGCCACAGCTGGACGAGGTCCTCGGCCTAGCCCAAAGAAGAAACTGGTTGCATTCAATGTACCATCTGATGATGAGGCATCTGATGAAGAACTTGCGGGAATCATCAGAGACCGTCAAGTAAGGGCCGCTAGAGCCAAAGGTACATCTGTGCCACTGCTATTGGACCCGAAGAAAGTCCTCGACTTTATTGATCTCTGGCACAATGATCCCAATACCCCTCTGCCTGACCTTCATTTGACACTTGGAAAAAGTCATATGTTGACTCACTTCATAGCTGAAGAAAAATGGAAGTATGAAAAGGCGAGGGAAATCAAAAAGGCTCAATACAGGAAGGAGAAGTTCCTGAAGAAAAACGTTGTCAAGATGACACCTGAGGAGCTTCTCCAAGTCCAAACTGAAATTCAAGACCTCAGCAAAAACTTCGATTCATACTATGCTGATTGGCAAGGAGCCAAGACCAGATTAAATCAACTGACGAAGAAATTCTAAATGTTGCTGCCCCAAGGTTGCAACATGAAATTCCTCAGCCGGAGCCTCGGCTCAGCCCTCTGAAGAAAAATACCAGACCGCTGATGTCATTCAACTGCTGAAGAAAATGCTGATTCCAGGGCTGATGATCCCATTCCAGCCGCTGAAGAAATTGCCAGGGCACCCACTAGTGGTGCGCCTGAAGAAACTGCTCAAGTCAGGGCAACTGCATCAGTTGCGCCTGAAGAAATTGCTCAAGACAGGGGAACTGCATCAGTTGCTCCTGAAGAAACTGAACCAAATTCCTCAGCTCCTCCTGCGCCAACTCCAACTCCAATTCTTCCATCTGCTTCTGATGTGAAGAAAACCAAGGCTCTTGAACGAGCTGCTGTGAAGAAAAGGAAAGCATCAGCTGCGTCAGATTCTTCGGCTGCGAAGAAAATGAAGCCAATGACCAGCTCATTCGAAAATCCAAATGATGCTGTTCCAATTTCCTCCATACCATCAAAGGAAGTTGTTCCTTTTGGAGAAGACTATGAGATCCCAATCGGATCCGATGAAGAACATCAGTCTGCTGCTTCGTTAGAGCAGCTTGATGAAGAAATTGAAGTGGATGCCATCCCTTCAACCCCAGTTATTCCGTCACCAGACTATGAAATTCCTCAGGCTGGTGCTGAGGAAATTGAAGATGAAGATGTGGATATTGGATGCACCACACCAGTGATCAATGATGACTTTTGGGAAAGTCAGCATCCCAATACTCCTCTCTTCACCCCGCTCCAACAGATTCCTCAGTCTCCTGCACAAACAGTCCGAATCGACTCTGAAGAAAATCAACCCAATGGTTCTGTGCATGAAGAAATTCCAGCCATTGGTGCTGATGAAGCTGCTGCTGCTGCTAATTCTCAGAGTGCACAAGTTGAGGAACAAGAAATTCCTCAGGCTGAAGAACCTGAACTTACGATTCCTGAGGTGGTGATGCAACTCACTGACACCCCTCTGCCCAAGCAAAAGAATCCGTTCTCAACCAAGCAAAAGTTCAAGGCTGAAGATTTCTTTGCCGAGCACGTGTTCTTCACTGTATATAATCCTTATGATTCTGCTCGCATTAGGAAGAGGCGCTTCTGGACTGCCAGTCAAGCCAACTTCTATTCCTCAGTGCTCTTCAACAAGGACAAAATCTTCGATCATGCTCATATTCCTCATGTGGATATGGAGTCGCTGCCAGGCTTTGAGCCAGTCCTCATTGTTCTTCACGACGCAGGACTTCTAAATTTCTGCACTGATATCTGTGACTGGAACGAAGAGCTAATTCTTCAGTTCTATGCAACACTGCACATCACCGGAGACGCTGAAGACGTGAACTCATGGGTCTTAGATTGGATGACCGAAAACACTCACTACAAGGCACCAGCAACTGAATTGCTTCGTGCCTTACCACTCAGTCCTCCACTTGATGGTGCACGTCGTATCTACGACGAAAAAGAACTTTCAGATCACTATATGCAAGTGCTGATGAAGCCTTTGAAGCCAAGGCAGGCCCCAAGAACCAAATTCCTCGTCAAGGAATTATTATATGTGCCTCGGACTGTCTATCGGATTCTGACGAAGACAATGAGTCCTATCAAAGGTCACGACTCGAATGATGAAGAAGTCGTTGGCATCATGAAGAATATGCTTTTCAACATAATCCATGGCGTTCCCGTCAACTTCCGTGATTTCTTCATGAGGACTCTGGCAAACATTGCTATGTCACCTTTTGAGCTGAAGCCTTATGCGCCTTGGATTATGAGATTCATCAGGTCAAGGTCTTCACTCAATTACAAGGCTGATACTTTGAACCACTGCAGCTACTTGCCTCCGATTGAAGTCCTCAAACCGACAATTACCTCAGCTGATGACAAGGGCAAGGCCACTGCTGTGATCGATGAAGGCATTCGTCCATTGGATGGACAGTTTCGCAAAGCAGCATCCTACTCCACCAATGATGACTCTGCCACACATGACTCAGCCGGAAATACCTCAGTCAAGCAAGGTCCTCAAGCTACTGCACCCAGGGTGATGACTGATCGTGAGTTACTCCTCAGTCTTCATCAGAAGGTTGATCGTAATCATAAATGGGTCAAGCGTCAGTTTGGTACTCTTCTTTACAACATGACCTCCACACACAATGCAGTGAAGAAAAACCATTACTACCTCCATGAAACCTTCAAGCGCACCTGGGCTGTTCTTTCACATGTCTATAGTGAAGAAGAACTGACTTCAATGGGTCTCAAGGAAGAATTTGGTGGTCTGCACCTCCTCAGAAGAAATTCAAGAAGGTCAAAGTTCCTTCCTTGGTGGCCAGCTCCTATTCTTCATCTCGCGACAATCGATGAAAATGAAGATTTGGAAGATACCGCGGCTGGTCCTACTTCAACAAACAACCCCGACAATGCTGGCGCTCCGTCTTCAACTTGAAATTCTTCAAGAGCGTTAGTCCTCAGTTTCGATCCTTTTGGTCATTCGATGACAAAGGGGGAGAAATTTGAGTTAGTCTTCAAGCGGGTCTAGTTTTTTTTTGTCTATATACAGTATTTTATTAAGTTACAACTCTCGTTCTTCTGAAACCTTTTATTGGATCGAGTTGTAATATTAAACCCGATGGTGCTTTGATACTTTTGATGCATTATGCTCTTGCACTATGCTCTGATTCTCGTGAGCTCCTTGAAAATCTTCATAGCAAATTGTTTTGGGCTCTGATACTATTGATGCGTTATTTTGCATGCTCTGAATAACATCAAGCACCATATTTCATCATGCATTTCAAATTCTTCATATTATATGTCAAATGCGTGTATGAATTACAAGATATAGGGGGAGGTCTCCATGATTCAACTCTTCAAATGTGCATTGCCTCAAAAGAAAATTCCTCACTATGCACATCTTCAGGGGGAGTTCTTCTATATCTTGCAATCAAATTCCTCATTATTTGTATTTACACTTCATATGTTTATCCCCGTTGAAAACTTAACCTACGTTGTCATCAATCACCAAAAAGGGGGAGATTGTAAGTGCATCTAGTGCCCCTTAGTGATTTTGGTGTATTGAAGACTTATAGGTTAAGTAACTAATGCGTTTGTGAGTGTACACAGGTCCATAAGTAGTTTGATATTTACAGAGAAAGTCGACCCCTAAAAATGAAGTTCTTCATCTGAAGACTTTGATATTCTGAAGACTTTCTGAAGACTTTGAAAGTGAAGAAATTGGTGTGACCTTGAAGACTTGGTATTCATTTGAGGAACATGAAGCGTGAAGACTTTTGTTTTCGTAGTTTCATTTTCTCTTTCTTGAGTCATAGGAAACACCGTCTTGTTAAAGGGGTCAAGAAATACTAAGGAAACATTTCCATTTGATGCTCAACTCAAAATCCTACACCTACCAAACCCTTCGAGTGAAGCCTTTGGAAATCTCATACGATTCAGTCAATTTCTTCAAAGGATGAGACGAAGCTCTTCCGGTCATTGAGGAATTTGTTCTGACCGAGGAGTTAGGAATTTGCCAGTAATTGCCTACACAAAGTGAGGAACATGATAGCCCCGAGGAATTTGATGTTCAAATTTCCGACCGTTCTTTGTGCTCTTGCCAGCTGTCCCAAAATATCTTATCCACCTAACGGTCATATCAATGAAGGGCATTTATGTCTTATCATGTCGGGCTGCTCCCTAGGCTATAAATAGCCGCCCCCTACAACCACTAGCTGGTTGGCTGCTCCGAGAGAACTTGACACTTGTCATTTGAGAGCAACCCATCCTCTGAAGACTTTGAGAGAAAATCATCAAGTGAGGAAAAACCCAAAAGAGAGGAAAAACCCAAAAGTGAGGAAAAACCCAAAAGTGAGGAAAAACCAAAACCAAACCCCAACAAACCCAAAGTGATTGAGCATCATCAAGAAATTGATCCTCGTGGATCCGACGCTTGTTACCTTTGAAGACTGTGCTTCTTCCAGACGGTTAGGCGTCATGGTCTAGAGCATCCAAGAGGAATTGTGGATCGCCGAGTGACCAAGTATGTGAAGGTTTGGAAGTCGCCTGAAGACTTACCACGAGTGATTGGACGAGGTCTGTGTGACCTTAGTTCAAGGAGAATACGGTGAGGACTGGGTGTCTGAGCTGCGTGCTTTCGATGTTGGGTGTCCGGGACTGTGTGTCCTCGAGTTTAAATACTCAGCCGCTCCAACCAGACGTACAACTGAGACAGCAGTTGGAACTGGTCTACCAAATCATTGTCTTCACCAACCTAACTGGTTCTATTTCCTCAACCCTTTCATTTCCTCATAACTTTGTTGAGTGTTTGTCATATCTGTGGTTGAAGACTTTGGTGAAGACTTTCTCAATTTCCTCGGTTCAATTTCTTGATCTGTTTGTCTTCATCTTGTGTTATCCTGTGATTACGCTTTTCAGACTCGTGATTGTCTTCATTTCATCATGATGACTTTGCGTGTATTCTGTTATGCTTACTTCTGAGTACTTATTCCGCTGCAAGTAGTTCTTCGCTAAGGAATTTCCTCACCGGCAAATTCCTCAGTGAAGAATTCATAAAAATCGCCTATTCACCCCCCCTCTAGTCGATATAACGCACTTTCAAAAGACGTTTTGAACGTCATGGACCATATGAGATGTTCCAGGAGTTGAAGTTAATATTTCAGCAAATACCCGAGTTGAGAGATATGAAGTCTCCAACAAGTTCTATAGCTAAAAGATGGAGGAGAATCGCTCAACTAGTGAGCATGTGCTCAGATTGTGCAGGTACTTCAATCGCTTGAATCAAGTGGGAGTTAATCTTCCAGATAAGATAGTGATTGACAGAATTCTCTAGTCACCATCACCAAGTTAGTAGAACTTCGTGATGAACTATAATATGCAAGGGATGACAAAAGTAATTCCCAAACTCTTCATGATGCTAAAATCGACGGAGGTAGAAATCAAGAAAAACATCAAGTGTTTATGGTAGACAAGACCACTAGTTTCAAGAAAAGGGCAAAAGGAAGAAGGGGAACTTCAAGAAGAACGGCAAGCAAGTTGCTACTCAAGTGAAGAAACCCAAGTCTGGTCCTAAGCTTGAGACTAAGTGCTTCTACCGCAAAGGGATTGGTCACTGGAAGCGGAACTACCCCAAGTGTTTGGTGGATAAGAAAGGATGGCAAAGTAAACAAAGGTATATTTGATATACATGTTATTGATGTGTACTTTACTAGTGTTCATAGCAACCCCTCAGTATTTGGTACTAGTTCAGTTGCTAAGATTAGTAACTCGAAACGGGAGTTGCAGAATGAACAGAGACTAGTTAAGGGTGAAGTGACGATGAGAGTTGGAAGTAGTTCCAAGATTGATCATCATCGCACACTCCCTATACTTTCGGGATTAGTGTGGAACCTAAATAAGTGTTATTTGGTGTTGAGCATAAATATGATTTGATCATGTTTATTGCAATACGGTTATTCATTTAAAGTCAGAGAATAATTGTTGTTCTGTTTACATGAATAAAACCTTCAATGGTCATACACCCAATGAAAATAGTTTATTGGATCTCGATCGTAGTGATACACATATTTATAATATTGATGCCAAAAGATGCAAAGTTAATAATGATAGTGCTACTTATTTGTGGCACTGCCGTTTGGGTCATATCGGTATAAAGCGCATGAAGAAACTCCATAAAGATGGATTTTCAGAATCACTTGGTTATGAATCATTTGATGCTTGCGAACCGTGCCTTTTGGGCAAGATGACTAAAACTCCGCTTCTCGGAACAATGGAACAAGCTACTGACTTGTTGGGAATAACACATATATACCGATGTATGCGATCCAATGAGTGTTGATGCTCGTGGCAAGTATCGTTGTTTTCTGACCTTCACAAGATGATTTGAGCAGATATGGGTATATCTTCTTGATGAAACATAAGTCTGAAATAATTGAAAAGTTCAAAGAATTTCAGAGTGAAGTGGAAAATCATCGTAACAAGAAAATAAAGTTTCTGCGATCTGATCGTGGAGATAAATATTTGAGTTACGAAGTTTGGTCTTCATTTGAAACAATGTGAAATAGTTTCGCAACTCACGCCATATGGAACACCACAGCATAATGGTGTGTCCGAAAGTCGTAACCGCACTTTATTGGATATAGTGCGATCTATGATGTCTCTTATCAGTTTACCACTATCGCTTTTGGGGTTATGCATTAGAGACAGCTGCATTCACGCTTAATAGGGCACCATCTAAATCCGTTGAGGCGACACCGTATGAACTATGGTTTAACAGTAAACCTAAGCTGTCGCTTTCTTAAAGTTTGGAGTTGTGATGCTTATGTGAAAAAGTTTTCACCTGATAAGCTCGAACCCAAATCGGAGAAGTGCGTCTTCATAGAATACCCAAAGGTAACTATTGGGTACACCTTCTATCACAAGATCCGAAGGCAAGTTATTCCTTGCTAAGGTGGATCCTTTCTAGAGAAGAAGTTTCTCTCGAAAGAAGCGAGTGGGAGGAAAGTAGAACTTGATGAGGTAATTGTACCTTCTCCCTTATTGGAAAGTAGTTCATCACAGAAATCAGTTCCAAAGTGATTCCTACACCAATTAGTGAGGAAGTTAATGATGATGATCATGAAACTTCAGATCAAGTTGCTACCAAACCTCGTAGGGTCTTCCAGAGTAAGATCCGCACCAGAGTGGTACGGTAATCATGTTCGAAGTCATGTTACTAGACCATGATGAACCTACGAACTATGAGGAAGCGATGATGAGCCCAGATTCCGCGAAATGGCTTGAGGCCATGAAATCTGAGATAGGATCCATGTATGAGAACAAAGTATGGACTTTGATTAACTTGCTCGATGATCAGCAAGCCATGTTAAATAAATGGATCTTCAAGAGGAAGACGGACAGCGATAGTAGTGTTACTATCTACAAAAGCTCGACTTGTCGCAAAAGGGTTTTCGACAAGTTCAAGGTGTTGATTACAATGAGATTTTCTCAACTGTAGCGATGCTTAAGTCTGTCCGAATCATGTTAGCAATTGCCACATTTTATGAAATCTGGCAAATGGATGTCAAAACTGCATTCTTTAATGCATTTATTAAAGAAGAGTTGTATATGATGCAACCAGAAGGTTTTGTCAATCCTAAAGGAGCTAACAAAATGTGCAAGCTTCAGCGATCCATCTATGGACTGGTGCAAGCATCTCGGAGTTGGAATAAAACGCTTTGATAGTGTGATCAAAGCATATGGTTTTATACAGACTTTTGGAGAAGCATGTATTTACAATAAAGTGATTGGGAGCACTACGGCATTTCTGATAAGTATATGTGAATGACATATTGTTGATCGGAAATAATGTAGAATTATTCTGCAAAGCATAAAGGAGTATTTGAAAGGAGTTTTTTCAAAGAAGGACCTCGGTGAAGCTGCTTACATATTGAGCATCAAGATCTATTGAGATAGATCAAGAAGCTTGATAAGTTTTCAACAAGTACATACCTTGTCAAGATTTTGAAATAGTTCAAAATAGAACAGTCAAAGAAAGAGTTCTTGCCTGTGTTACAAGGTGTGAGATTGAGTAAGACTCAAAACCCGACCACGGCAGAAGATAGAAAGAGAATGAAAGTCATTCCCTATGCATCAGCCATAGGTTCTATAAAGTATGTCATGCTGTGTACCAGATCTATTGCATACCCTACCACTAAGCTTGGCAAGGGAGTACAATAGTGATCTAGGAGTAGATCACTGGACATTGGTCAAGAACATCCTTAGTGAGGACTAAGGAAATATTTCTTGATTATGGAGGTGATAAAAGAGCCCGTCGTAAAGAGTTACATAGGTGCAAGCTTTTACACCGATCCAGATGACTCTAAGTCTCAATCTGGATACATATTGAAAGTGGGAGCAATTAGCTAGAGTAGCTCTGCAAGAGCACTATAGACATAGAATATTTGCAAAATACCTACGGCTCTGAATGTGACAGACCCTTGACTAAGCTTCTCTCACGAGCAAAACATGATCATACCTTAGTACTCTTTGGGTGTTAATCACATAGCGATGTGAACTAGATTATTGACTCTAGTAAACCCTTTGGGTGTTGGTCACATGACGATGTGAACTATGGGTGTTAATCACATACAGATGTCAATATTAGTGTTGAATCACATTATGATGTGAACTAGATTATTGACTCTAGTGCAAGTGGGAGACTGAAGGAAATATGCCCTAGAGGCAATAATAAAGTTATTATTTATTTCCTCATATCATGATAAATGTTTATTATTCATGCTAGAATTGTATTAACCGGAAACATGATACATGTGTGAATACATAGACAAACATATAGTCACTAGTATGCCTCTACTTGACTAGCTCATTAATCAAAGATGGTTATGTTTCCTAACCATAGACATGTGTTGTTATTTGATTAATGGGATCACATCATTAGGAGAATGATGTGATTGACATGACCCATTCCGTTAGCCTAGCACTTGATCGTTTAGTATATTGCTATTGCTTTCTTCATGACCTATACATGTTCCTGTAACTATGAGATTATGCAACTCCCGTTTACCGGAGGAACACTTTGGGTGCTACCAAACGTCACAACGTAACTGGGTGATTATAAAGGAGTACTATAGGTGTCTCCAAAGGTACATGTTGGGTTGGCGTATTTCGAGATTAGGTTTTGTCACTACGATTGTCGGAGAGGTATCTCTGGGCCCTCTCGGTAATACACATCACATAAGCCTTGCAAGCATTGCAACTAATAAGTTAGTTACGAGATGATGTATTACGGAACGAGTAAAGAGACTTGCCGGTAACGAGATTGAACTAGGTATTGGATACCGACGATCGAATCTCGGGCAAGTAACATACCGATGACAAAGGGAACAACGTATGTTGTTATGCGGTTTGACCGATAAAGATCTTCGTAGAATATGTAGGAGCCAATATGGGCATCCAGGTCCTGCTATTGGTTATTGACCGAGAATAGTTCTAGGTCATGTCTACATAGTTCTCGAACCCGTAGGGTCCGCACGCTTAAGGTTTCGATGACAGTTATATTATGAGTTTATGAGTTTTGATGTACCGAAGGAGTTCGGAGTCCCGGATGAGATCGGGGACATGACGAGGAGTCCCGAAATGGTCGAGACGTAAAGATCGATATATTGGACGACTATATTCGGAGTTCGGAAAGGTTCCGAGTGATTCGGTATTTTTCGAGTACCGGAGAGTTACGGGAATTCGCCGGGGAGTATATGGGCCTTATTGGGCCATACGGGAATAGAGGAGAGAGGCCAAGGGAGGAGGCCTGCCCCCCTCTGGTCCGAATTGGACAAGGGCGCAGCCCCCTTCCTTCTCTCTCCCCCTCTTTCCCCTTCTCCTACTCCAACAAGGGAGGTGGAATCCTACTAGGACTAGGGAGTCCTAGTAGGACTCCACACTTGGCGCGCCTCCTCCTAGAGCCGGCCTCCTCCCCCCCTTGCTCCTTTATATACGGGGGCAGGGGGCACCCCATGACATACAAGTTGATCTACGTGATCGTTCCTTAGCCATGTGCGGTGCCCCCTCCACCATATTCCACCTCGGTCATATCATCGCGGAGCTTAGGCGAAGCCCTGCGCCGGTGAAGCATCATCATCGTCACCACGCCGTGGTGCTGACGGAACTCATCCCCGACACTTTGCTGGATCGGAGTCTGGGGATCGTCATCGAGCTGAACGTGTGCTGAACTCGGAGGTGCCGTGCATTCGGTACTTGGATCGGTCGGATCGTGAAACGTACGACTACATCAACCACGTTGTTATAACGCTTCCGCTTACGGTCTACGAGGGTACGTGGACATACACTCTCCCCTCTCGTTGCTATGCCATCACCATGATCTTGCGTGTGCGTAGGAATTTTTTTGAAATTACTACGTTCCCCAACACAACGTTGGCGAGGAAGAATGGCCTTCAAGGGCCAGGCCCCCGGCGAGATCGTAAGTATCCGGATTCCTGAATGATTTATAATTTCTGTTTCCGCGTCACATAGTGTCATTCTAATGCCGCATGCTGCCTGTAGTCCGCCAGTGATGATCTCCCGCTTCTTCGAAAGGGTCGTTGGCTGGCCGGATGTAGACTCCATCCCGACCGCCTCCACCCCTTGCGACACCGAGGACGCCGAGGAGGGATCCCAAGAAGGGACCCATCAGGGGGAGGCTCCGGAGGCGCCACAAGGCGTCCTCCCAGACTTCGCGCCGGACCCCACAACAGAACCCGCAGTGGTTCCGGAGTTCGGCCGGCGGCCCCTTCGAATGGAGGGCAAGACCGTGACGCCGGCGGCTTCCGTCCAACCGGAAGCGCCGGGAAACTTGTTGGAGGCGCTGCAGAGCGCTTCCATCGAGGAAGAACACCGCACTATTATGAGTGCGGTGATTGAAGGTGCAGCTTCGCCAAGGGCGGGCTGACCGGCTCGCAGGAGCCTTCTATCAGGCTTTGAGGTAAGAAGTTAAAAATATGCAATGTAATACCACATAGACAGTAGCCCCTGATGCTCGATTCGGTGTTCGGAAAGAAAAGCCGGACTGAGGATCTGAAAAAAAGATATCTGTGAGGGTTGCTAAAAAATTATGTCAATATGGGTTGCAGGCTGCGCTTCTTGACCTCTGCCGCACTGACTGCGGAGGTCGGTGCTTTGAAGCAGGAGCTCGAGCGGTCCGAGCAAGAGCTCGGCCACGCCAGGAAGCAGCTCCAGGACAAAGAAGGTGAGTAACACCACTTTGAACTTGTACCTTACAGAAAAGGATTTAGGTTGCAACAAAAATAACGAGGATAACGTGGGTGCTGCAGGGGCCACGAACGAGGTGGCAACCCTAAAGGAGGCCGTGTCCGTGGCCGAACGCAATCCGGCCACGGAACGGGCAGAGCGAGAAAAGCAGGAGACGCGGGTGGCGGTAGTTCAGCAAGAGCTCCAGGCTCTCGTGGAGAAGCATGAGAGTTTGGTGCGTGACTCAAAGACTCGAGAGTCCGAGCTTGCCTCGGCCCTTGAAAGTGCCAAAACCGCCAAGGCCGAGGCCCATAAGTCCCTTCAGGAGATTGAGTTGATGAGGAAGATAGCGGCGGGTAAGGCTTTTTTCATGCAAAGCAAGCATGTGAATGTAAATTAAGTGTTACTTACCCGAATTGAGCTCTGTGGGCGTTTGCAGATCTGCCTCGAAGCGTGTCTGATGCCGCCGCATTCTACCGAGCCGAGGAGGGGAGCTCAACGGAGAAGGTCTTCTGGTCTCAGTATGTTGAGGCCGGCCATCCGGTGCCCCCTAGCGACCAGCTGAAGCAGCTGGTCGAGCTTCACAAGGTGGCCGAGCAGGCCATGAAGGGCCTCATAGTCCGGTGTGGCTGGAGAGGCCATGCACGGGAGCTACCGGCCTCGTCGCGGCGGCTGGTGGATGCGTGCCCTGGGTTGAGGTTATCAGCGCTCCGCCTGTATTGAAGGTGCTCGTCGGGCCCTTGCCCGCAAGAAAGGTGCATTGGGGCAAGCTGGATGCGGAGAAGCTAATCACTGACGCGCCACCAGCGGGCAAGGAACATTGTACGCCCGAAATCTACTATAAGGCTGTTCTGAAGGGTGGCCGCAAGATTGTGGATGAGTGCCCCAGGGATGTAATTTTTGAGTAAATTCGCAATGTGTTATCCTGCGCGCTTGAAAACTTTGTTCATATGCGCTAAGCAACGCTTTGTTAATTTAAAATATTACCTTCTATGCGGCCGTTTATTAAATCTGAGAGATGGCAAGTCGTCGGCTTCAGCCCCCATGCCACGAGTGCTGGGGTGTTCGGGATAAACTTGAGCGCTCTAGTTCCCATGTTTGGGTCCATCGAGGGAGGCGCTCAACACAACGAACAAGGCAACCAGACTTATAGTGCTTGAACACTCTCACTTAGCCATAGAATTCTATAATTTTAAATTTTGTGAAGCCCCTAGTATTCGGAGGACCGAATTGGGGCGCTATCCACGCCTTCATCGACATTGTCCGAACTTCGCTCAAGCGGGCGAGGGTCTTTAAGGACCCGAAGGACCTCTCGAACAGCGACCAGTCTCTCGCCTTATCATGACAGTTAGTTTTAGCTTTCTCCACTGAGGCGTTAACCCGGCTCAACCGGGGCGCAATCGCAGTGGTTCTCCCAGTGCTGCCTTAGCCGATAGAACGGAACGTAAGGTGCCAAACATGGGAGCCGGGCAAACCCAACTATTGACCCAAGACAGGATTCGGAGCCGATTCATATAATGCTATAAGTTCGGGTGCCGCACTTGTGTAAGTGTGCTGACTTTATCACACCATAATGAGGAGAACATAAGCCCCTGGTGTATTTGGCCGTACCAAAGTGTACGGATGCAACATGTAGTAAATGAACATATATGTATATATAAGGTAATGCAATTATAGGAAAAAAGGTGCTGCATTTTATTCAAGAAGATATGCTATGAGTGCGGAATGATACAAATAGTGCGGAAAGCAAGGGATTGGACGAATTAAAGGCGTCTCCCTCCAGGGGTAGGCCGCGGAATGTTGTATGTAACAAATTTAATGCTCGTGATGGAGACCACCTGAGTGTTCATCGCGGCCTTTGTCCTTCCCTGGCTGTTGCATCATGAGTTCGGCAGGGTCATCGCCGGACATAGTTCTGTATAAAAAAAGAGAAAAAAGAAAAAAGCGACACACTTTGGGAGCCCTGGTGTGGTCGAACCGCACACCGGGTCTGTTGTGGTTGTGCCGTTCCCCTATGCCCATGGTATCTCCAAGGCGTAATTATGTACGCGGAGAGTTTCTCTTACAATTTTGCGAGGGCTGGGGTTGAGGCCGCATTGCTACGCTGCGTTTCGAACGTGCCAGGTGGTCTTGGTTGATGTTGCTCGGCGTTGCGTTTGGCGTGTCCGGTCGCTTAACGGCCGGACTCGAGAATTGCCTTTAAAAGGCTGCTGCATTTCCGCCGCGAGAGCCGCTGTATGTTCCTCCGTTCGCAGGGAGCGTTCCGTGTTTCCATTGACCGTGACGACTCCACGAGGGCCTGGCATCTTGAGCTTAACATATGCATAATGCGGCACCGCGTTGAATTTTGCGAACGCGGTTCGTCCGAGCAGAGCGTGATAGCCGCTGCGGAACGGGACTATGTCGAAGATTAACTCCTCGCTTCGGAAATTATCCGGGGATCCGAAGACCACTTCCAGTGTAACTGAGCCTGTACAATTGGCCTCGACACCTGGTATGACGCCTTTGAAGGTTGTCTTTGTGGGTTTAATCCTTGAAGGGTCTATGCCCATCTTGCGCACTGTATCCTGATAAAGCAGGTTCAGGCTACTGCCGCCGTCCATCAGGACTCTCGTGAGGTGAAATGCATCAACGATTGGGTCTAAAACCAATGCGCGAATCCGCCATGGCAGATATCGGTCGGATGGTCTCTTCGATCGAAAGTGATCGGGCAAGAGGACCATGGGTTGAATTTTGGGGCGATGTGCTCCATCGCCAGATATCGCCCTTTAGTGCACGCTTCCGCTCCCTCTTGGGAATATGTGTTGCGTATATCATGTTTACCGTCCGAACTTGAGGGGGGAATCCCTTTTGTCCTCTGTTGTTCGGCGGCCGGGTCTCTTCCTCGTCATCGCTGTGTAGCCCCTTGTCACTGCTTTCGGCGATTAATTTGCCTGCCTGCTTGAATACCCAACAATCTCTGTTGGTGTGGTTAGCTGGCTTTTCGGGGGTTCCATGTATTTGACAGGAGCGGTCGAGTATTCGGTCCAAATTGGACGGGCCCGGAGTAGTTCTTTTGAATGGCTTCTTCCGTTGACCGGGTTTAGAGCCTCGGAATCCGGCGTTGACTGCCGTATCCTCATTGCTGTCGCCGTTAATGCGGCGTTTGTTTTTGTTTCGACGCAACCTGCCGTTGCGGTCCTTGGTATCCGGACTGCCAGCGTTTTTGCTGAGGTTGTTGCTTCGAGCTAGCCAGCTATCCTCTCCCGCACAGAAGCGGGTCATGAGTGATGTGAGGGCTGCCATGGATTTCGGCTTCTCCTGTCCTAGGTGCCGGGCCAGCCACTCGTCACGGATGTTATGTTTGAAGGTAGCGAGTGCCTCTGCATCCGGACAGTTGACGATTTGATTTTTCTTTGTTAAGAACCGTGTCCAGAATTGCCTGGCCGATTCGTCTGGCTGCTGGATTATGTGGCTTAGGTCATCTCAGTGTCCGTGGTCGCACATACGTGCGTGCCACGGAAGTTGTCGAGGAATGCGGCTTCTAGGTCCTCCCAAAGATCCAATTGACTCTGCGGGCAGGCTGTTAAGCCAATGCCGAGCTGGTCCTTTAAGCTTGAGCGGAGATATTTGATGGCGTGAAGATTGCCGCCGGGCCATGTGTATATGGAGAAGATAATCCTCAATCCAAACCACGGGTCTGTTGTGCCATCGAGGATTCGATATTAACGGGTTTAAACCCTTGAGGGATTTGATGACCCATTACTTCGCCGCTGAAGCATAGCGGTGTGCGGCGCCTCAGTATTGAGCAATATCGCGGCGTAGCTCGAGAGAGCGTTGTCTGCTGTGTTCGCCCGGCCGAGTAGTTGTATCCGGCGCGACGGTATTCGTCGTGGGTCGTGGGGCGCCCACGTGATCCATAGATAGATCTGGATTGTCCTGCCTTATCCTCCAATATATCTCGCAAGTCTGGCGCGTTTCCCCGTGGCTTCCTGCTTTTTGAGCGATGCCGGGGTACGGTTTTGGTGGGAGGCTTGCACGCCTCTCGTCGCTGCCACGAGGTGGTCGGTCCGTCAGACAGCGCTGGTGATGCTTCCTCCTCTAATCGGGGAGCAACTTGCGTTTTGGGTAACTTTGGAGGGCGTTCGAGTTTATACTCTTCGGCCGCGAGGACCTTGGTCCATCTGTCGGCCAGCAGATCTTGATCAGCTTGAAGCTGTTGCTGCTTTTTCTTTAGGCTGTTTGCCGTGGCCATTAGCCTGCGTCTGAAATGCTCTTGTTCGACGGGATCCTCGAGCACGAATTAAATGCGTCGTCGAGGCTTGCCTCGTCTCGGAGGGAGGTAAGTAATTGTCATCCTCGACCTTCTTCGCCCGCCGCCTCTCGTGAGGGCTTGCTTCGCCTCCTCCTGCGCTGGATCGTCTTTGGAGGGAGTTTTCTTCGCACTTTCTGGGTGTTATTATCTCCCGTGCCGGAATCTCCATTCTTGCCGTGGCGGGATTTAGAGCGGCGCCACGACGCCGGGCGCTTGGGCTGTTTCTTTAAGGAATCGGCCTCCGCCGCTTCTTCGCCGTCCCCATCTTTTGGGGTGTCCACCATGTATATGTCGTATGACGAGGTGGTCTTCCAAAGGTCTCCGTAGGCACCGGTTCTTGTAGTCTCGACATCGTCGTCCATACCGTCGATGTCTTCGGAGTCGTAGTCGAAATACGTCGGTTAAATCGTCGACGGTGGCTACGAAGTGGGTGGTGGGTGGGCTCTGAATTTCTTCATCGTCCGCATCCCAACCGTCCTGGCCGTAGCTCGGCCAGGGCTCTCCGGATAGCGAGAGATGCTTCAGTGAATTTATGATATCGCCGAGGGGCGAATGCTGAAAGATGTCCGCAGCGGTGAATTCCATGATAGGCGCCCAATCGGATTCGACTGGCAGGGGCGCAGGAGGTTCAGAGTCCGGCAGAGAGTCCGGCACCTCGGAGTCATGAGCTTTATGCGGGACAAAGTAAGTGTTCGGCTCTATCGCCGTAGATGTTGCGGCTCCCGAGGCGGTGTCCAGCCATCCGTCCTTGATTCGAGCGATCGGCTCCGGACTATGAGTCGGAGCGGATTCGTGTGCGGCCTTCAAGGTGCTGTCCGGCGGCAGAGTTAGGTCATGCCCATCGTGACAGCGCGGCACGCTCGGCTGTGGCTCAGATCCGTCGAAGATCAAGTCCCCGCGGATATCGGCCGTGAAGTTTAGGCTTCCAAACCTGACCTGACGGCCAGGGGCGTAGCTTTCAATCTGCTCCAGATGGCCAAGTGAGTTGGCCTGCAGTGCGAAACCGCCGAGTACGAAGATCTGTCCGGGGAGAAAATTCTCACCCAGGACTGCGTCGTTGTTGATTGAAGAGGCCATCAAGCCTATCGGTGACGACACAGAGGAACTCTCAATGAAATCAACAATGTCGGTGTCAAAACCCGCGGATCTCGGTAGGGGGTCCCGAACTGTGCGTCTAGGCGGATGGTAACAGGAGACAAGGGACACGATGTTTACCTGTGTTCGGGCCCTCTTGATGGAGGTAAAACCCTACGTCCTGCTTGATTGATATTGATATTGTGGATGTTTACAAGAGTGGATCTACCACGAGATCAAGGAGGCTAAGCCCTAGAAGCTAGCCTCTGGTATGATTGTAAGGGTTGTTGATGTTACGATTCTAGTCCCACGGACTAAAGCCATCCGGTTTATATAGACACCGGAGAGGGCTAGGGTTACATATAGTCGGTTACAATGGTAGGAGATCTACATATCCGTATCGCCAAGCTTGCCTTCCACGCCAAGGAAAGTCCCATCCGAACACGGGGAGAAGTCTTCAATCTTGTATCTTCATAGTCTTGGAGTCCGGTCGATGATGATAGTCAGGCAGGTGATAGTTCGGCTGATGATGGTAGTCCGGCTATCCGGACACCCCCTAATCCAGGACTCCCTCGGTGCCCATCGAGACGGTGCGGCGCACTTGGCTGTGGCTCGAATCCATCGAAGATCAAGTCTCCGCGGATGTCGGCCGTGTAGTTCAAACTTCCAAACCTGACCTGATGGCCAGGGGCGTAGCTTTCTATCTGCTCCAGATGGCCAAGTGAATTGGCCCGCAGTGCAAAGCCGCCGAATATGAAGATCTGTCCGGGGAGAAAAGTCTCACCCTGGACCGTGTCGTTGTTGATGATCGAAGGAGCCATCGGGCCTATAGGTGACGACACAGAGGAACTCTCAATGAAAGCACCAATGTCGGTGTCAAACCGGCGGATCTCGGGTAGGGGTCCCGAACTGCGTCTAGGCGGATGGTAATAGGAGACAAGGGACACGATGTTTTTACCCAGGTTCGGGCCCTCTCGATGGAGGTAATACCCTACTCCTGCTTGATTAATATTGATGATATGGGTAGTACAAGAGTAGATCTACCACGAGATCAAGGAGGCTAAACCCTAGAAGCTAGCCTATGGTATTATTGTTGTTCGTCCTACGGACTAAAACCCTTCGGTTTATATAGACACCGGATAGGGTTAGGGTTACACAGAGTCGGTTACAATGGTAGGAGATCTACATATCCGTATCGCCAAGCTTGCCTTCCACGCCAAGGAAAGTCCCATCCGGACACGGGACAAAGTCTTCAATCTTGTATCTTCATAGTCTTGGAGTCCGGCCCGCGATGATAGTTCGCTATCCGGACACCCCTAGTCCAGGACTCCCTCAGTAGCCCCTGAACCAGGCTTCAATGACGACGAGTCCGGCGCGCATATTGTCTTCGGCATTGCAAGGCGGGTTCCTCCTCCGAATACTTCATAGAAGGTTTTGAACACAAAGATAGTGTCCGGCTCTGCAAAACAAGTTCCACATATCACCGTAGAGAGAATAATTTTTGCACAGATCTGCTGACGTATTCCGCGGTGACATCACACCACAGCCAAGCCTTTATATAAATCTTTTTTTACTGTTCCACCTCAGCGCGTTTAGCGAGGCGGTTTCCTTGGCACGTCTTATCAAAGCATAGATCGTGCCCCCTTATTCCGGGATTCCCATCAATACGGACGTGGGTAACCCATCCCGTGCCACTGATTACGGCGCTTGGGAGATAAGCGAGTTTTACCAGGCTGGTGGGGACGATAGCATCGTCTGTCCATATAAGGGGATAAGGATCCACCTTTTCACCTCGCCTTCTTCCTCCTTTTCTCATCCATTTACGCGCACTTGAGCTCCAGGCCACAAGAAGTCCGCACACCCCACCTCAACCTTCTCCAACTATGTCCGGAGCGGGAGGCAGGTGGATGGCCTCCTCCGTCACGGAGGGGCACATCACAAAGCTGCGGGAGGCTGGATACTTCTCCGGCGACATCGCGTGTCGGCTCCCCAACAAGGGGCAGCTCGTCCCTACTCCCAGGCCCCATGAGAGGGTGGTGCTCCTTACCCACTTCCTCCGCGGACTGGGTTTTCCACTTCACCCATTTGTCCGGGGGCTCATGTTCTACTACGGCTTGGATTTCCATGATCTGGCCCCAAACTTCATCCTCAATTTCTCGACGTTTATCGCCGTGTGCGAGGCTTTCCTCTGCATCCAACCCCACTTCGGTTTATGGTTGAAGACCTTTAGCGTCAAGCCGAAGATAGTGGGCGGCCGACAGGTGGAGTGCGGAGGCGCCATGGCGGGGAGGATGCCCAATGTTCTATGGCTCGAGGGCTCCTTCGTGGAGACAGTAAAGGGGTGGCAATCAGGGTGGTTCTACATCACCGAGCCGCGCGACTCCAAATGGGCGGCGGCCCCCGAATTCAGATCTGGTTCCCCCACACGGCTCACATCATGGAAAGAGACGAGCCTGACGTGGGGTGATTCGGAAGAGTTGACCGGACTCCAAACCTGTGTCCGAAACCTGGTGGACAAGAAGCTCAAGCTTGTCAACGTAGTCCAGGTTATGCTCATCCGCCGGATTCTCCTGTGCCAGCAACGGGCCTTCAATTTGTGGGAGTTTGATCCGGCACAGCACCAGACCTTGAGCCGCTCTTGACACTCACGCATTTAAGATGCTTGGAAGGTGCTTTTCAAGGGCGCCGAAGCCCCCGCATCCGCTACCTAAGATCGCGGATTCAGCTCGCGGCATCAAGCCAGCGAGGTAAGTTATTTTACCCTTTACGGGACTCTTTTTTCATAGATTGACTCTATGTGGGATCTAAAACTCCCTAACCTTTGACAGATCGGTTGAAGACGCCCGGACAGATTAATCGTCCGCTCCTTTTGCCAGAAGACCCAGCGGACGCCCGATTGACGGGACTGCTGGCTCCGGCACCTCACGTGGTGACGGAGAAGAAGGCCAAGAAGGAGGCCATGGGAACTCGAAGGAGCTCCCGGCGCCAAGCGCTGTCAGATTCTGAAGCAGAATCCTCTCCTGAGAACGAGGAGGAGGAAAAAGAAGCCTCTCCCCCAGCGGGGAGAGAGAAGAAAAGGAAGGCCGCCCCAACTGGGGAGGCCGGAGGGTCCAAGAAGGGAAGGACCCTTCATCCGGACTTCTCCACCAACGTCGACAACGACGAGGAGGAGTGGCCAACAAGGGCTAAGCCCCTGGCGAGATCGTAAGTGTCCGGATACCCATGATTTTTTTTCATTGCATAGTGTTCTCTAATGCCGAACAATCATGCAGCCCGCCCAAGGACGAGTCCGCCGCTTCGTCGAGCAGGTCCCTGAGTTTTTCGGAAATGGAGAGTACTTCACTTCCGACCGCCTCCTCGCCTCACACTGCAGACGACGCCGAGGTGGGGCCCAAAGGGGGGCCTGGTCAAGAGGAGGTGGCGCCGGAGGCGCCGCAAGGCAACCTCCCGGACTCCAGGCGCGAGGGGAGCGAGATCCCCATGGGCTCTAAGCCCGACCCTCGTCCAGAATCCATACCGGAACCTTCAGCGGTTCCGAAGTCCGGCAAGCGGCCCCTTCGTAGGAAGGGTAAGATGCCGGTGTCCTCCGTCCAACTAGAGGCACCGGATAGCTTACTGGAGGCGCTTAACAGGGCTTCCATCGAGGAGGAACACCACACTGTTATGAGTGTGGTGATCCAGAAAGTTCAGTCCGCCAAGAGCGGGCTGATTGAAGCCTGTACCAGCCTTCTAACAGGCTTTGAGGTAAGTTTAGAATATGTAAAAATATTACCGCATAGACAGAAGCCCCTGATGCTTAGTCGGTGTAAGGAAAGAAAAGCCGGACTAAGGATCTAAAAAGATATACGCAGGAGTCTAACATAAGTATGTCAATATGGGAATGCAGGTTGCGCTGCTGACCTCTGCCGCACTGACTGTGGAGGTCAATGCATTGAAGCAGAGCCTCGAGCGGTCCGAGAACGAGCTCGGCCTTGCCAAGAAGCAGCTCGAGGACAAGGAAGGTAAGTAATACCTTATTAAAGTAATACCTTATAGAAAGGATTTGGTTGCAAAAATAACAGGAATAACATGGATGCTACTGAGGGGCCCTGGCGAGGTGGCGACCCTGAAGGAGGCGATGTCCGCGGCCAAAAACAAAGCGGCTGCGGAGCGCACCGAGCGAGAGAAGGGGGAGGCGCAGCTGGCGGAGGTGCGGCAAGAGCTCCAGGCTCTCGTGAAAAAACACGATGGTTTGGAGCGTGACTCGAAGACCCGAGAGTCCGAGCTTGCATCGGCTCTTGAGAGTGCCAAAGCTGCTAAGGCCGAAGCCCAAAAAGCCCTCCAGGAGATTGAGGCAATAAAGAAGATCGCGGCGGGTAAGGCATTCTTTATGCAGAGCAAGAATGTAAAAGTCAATTATCTAGTACTTACCCGAATCCGGAGCTCTCCAGGAGCGTTCGCAGATCTGCCCCGTAGTGTGTCTGATGCTGCCGCGTTCTACTGCGCCAAGGAGGGGAGCTCGACGGAGAAGGTGTTCTGGTCTCAGTATGCTGAGGCCGACCGTCCGGTGCCCCTGAGCGACCAGCTGAAGCAGCTGGTCGAGCTCCACAAGGTCGCCGAACAGGCCATGAAGGGCCTCATAGTTCGGCTGTGGCCATTGGGAGCCATGCCTGGGAGCTACTTCGGGTTAGTGCAGCGGCTGGTGGACGCATGTCCATGGATTGAAGTCATCAAGCGCTCCATCTGCATTGAAGGTGCCCGTCGGGCCCTTGCCCGTGCTAAAGTGCACTGGGACAAGCTGGATGCGGAGAAGCTTATGACGGACGGGCCACCGAAGGGCAAGGAGCATCGCACGCCCGAAATGTACTATGAGGGCGTCCTGAAGGGTGCCCGCCGTATAGCGGATGAGTGTTCCAAAGATGTAATTTTTGAATAGAATCGCATTTGTTATCCTATACGCTGAAAACTTGTTCATATGCGCTAATCAACGCTTGTTAATTTAAAATATTACCTTCTGTGCGGCCGTATATCAAATTTGAGAGATGGCAAGTCGTTGGCTTCAGCCCCCATGCCACAGTCTTTGGGGTGTTCGGGATAAACTTGAGCGCTCTTGTTCCCATTCTTGGGTCCATCGAGGAGGCGCTCAACGCGATTTAACAAGGCAACCGGACTTATAGTGCTTGAACACTCTCACTTAGCCATAGAATTCTATAATTTTAAATTTCGGCGAAGCCCCTAGTATTCGAAAGACCGAGTTCGGGTTGCTATCCACGCCTTGGCCGGATAATTTCCGGTTCCTCGCTCTAAGCGGCATAAGTCTTTAGGGACCCGAAAAAACCTCTCGAATAGCGACCGGCTCTCGCCCCATCATGACGGTCAGTTTTAGCTTTCTCCACTGAGGTGCTCAACCCAGCTCAACCGGGGCACAATCGCAGTGGTTCTCCTGGTGCCGCGTTAGCCGATAGAACGGAACGTAAGGCAGCAAAACACAGGAGCCGGGCAAACCCAACTATTGACCCAAGACATGATTCGGAGCCGATGCATATAATGCTATAAGTTCGGGGTGCCGCACTTGTGAAAGTGTTCGGACTTATCACACCATAATTTTGGGGTACTTAAGGCCCTGGTGTATTGGCCATACCAAAGTGTACGGGTACAACATGTCATGAAATGAACATATATATAGATAAAGAAAGGATTGCAATAATAGGCAAAAGCTATGTATTGTTTATTCAAAAGAAACTGCAAATAAAAGCAGAACGATACAAATAGTGCGATAAGCAAGGGATGGGACTATTTAACATATCCCCCTCCAGGGGTAAGCTGCGGGATGGTATGTAAAACAGGTATAATGCTCATAGTAGAGACCACCTGAACGCTCGACGTAGCTTTCTGCTTCCCTGGCTGTTGCATCGTGAGTTCGGCAATTCTAGTGCCGGACAGGACTTCTGGCAAACGGAGTCCTGAAAGTAAGAAAAAATAAAAAGGAAAAAAGAATGACACAATCGGGAGCCCCTGGTGCGGTTGAGCCGCATTCTGGGCGTGCCGTGGTCGTGCCCCTCCCCTTATGCCCATGGTATCTCCAGAGCGTAGTTATGTACGTGTAATCGGGCTTCGCAATTTCGCGAGGGCTGGGGTTGGGGCCGGATTACGCTGGCGATGCTTGAATCGTGCGAGGCGTTCTTGTTGTAGGTTACTCCGGTGGCGGCAGCGGTGTCCGGACATTTAGTGGCCGGACTCGAGAATTGCTGTGAGAGGCTGCTTTGCACCTCCGCCGCGAGGGCCGCCGTGTGCTCCTCCGTTCGGAGAGAGCGTTCGGTGTTTCCATTGACCTTGAGCTTGAGGTATGCGTAGTGCGGCACCGCGTTGAACTTTGCAAATGCGGTTCGTCCGAGTAGTGCGTGATAGCCGCTACGGAACGGGACTATGTCGAAGATTAACTCTTCGCTTTGGAAGTTATCCGGGGATCCGAAGACCACTTCGAGTGTAACTGAGCCTGTATAATTGACCTCTACACCCGGTACGACGCCTTTAAAGGTCGTCTTTGTAGGTTTAATCCTCGAGGGGTCTATGCCCATTTTGCACACTGTATCGTGATAAAGCAGGTTCAGGCTGCTACCACCGTCCATCAGGACTCTGGTGAGGTGAAATCCGTCAATAATTGGGTCAAGAACCAATGCGGCGAAACCGCCATGACGAATGCTAGTGGGGTGGTCCCTTCGATTGAAGGTGATCGGGCAGGAGGACCACGGGTTGAACTTTGGGGCGACTGGCTCCATCGCATATACGTCCCTTAGTGCACGCTTCCGCTCCCTTTTGGGTATGTGGGTTGCGTATATCATGTTCACTGTCCGCACTTGTGTGGGAAAGCCCTTCTGTCCTCTATTGTTCGGCGGCCGGGGCTCTTCCTCGTCATCGCTATGCAACTCCTTGTCGTTGAGTTCGGCACTTAACTTGCTCGCTTGTTTGAACTCCCAACAATCCTGTTGGTGTGGTTGGCTGGTTTTTCGGGGTGCCATGTATCCGCACAAGCGATCGAGTATTCGGTCCAAGTTGGGCCGGGCCCCGGTATTTCTTTTGAATGGCTTCTTCCGCTGACCGGGTTTGGAGCCTCTGAATCCGGCATTGACTGCGATATCTTCGTCATTGTCGCCAAGCACGCGGCGCTTGTTCTTGTTGCGACGTGACCTGCCATTGCTGTCCTTGGTATCCGAACTACCAGGATGTTTGGTCAAGTTGTTACTACGAGCTAGCCAGCTGTCTTCTCCCGCGCAAAAGCGGGTCATGAGTGTGGTGAGGGCTGCCATGGATTTCGGCTTTTCCTGTCCTAGGTGCCGGGCTAGCCACTCGTCGCGGATGTTATGTTTGTAGGCTGCAAGGGCCTCTGCATCCGGACAGTCGACGATTTGATTTTTCTTGGTTAGGAACCGTGTCCAGAATTGTCTGGCCGATTCTTCTGGCTGCTGGATTATGTGGCGGAGGTCATCGGCGTCTGGTGGTCGCACATATGTGCCCTGGAAGTTATCAAGGAATGCGGCTTCCAGGTCCTCCCCACAACCAATTGATTCTGCTGGCAAGCTGTTGAGCCAATGCCGAGCTGGTCCTTTAAGCTTGAGTGGGAGGTATTTGATGGCATGTAGATCATCACCGCGGGCCATGTGGATATGGAGGAGATAGTCCTCGATCCAGACCGCAGGATCTGTAGTACCATCGTATGATTCGATGTTTACGGGTTTGAAGCCCTCAGGGATTTGACGACCCATTACTTCATCTATGAAGCATAGTGGGTGTGACGCGCCTCTGTATTGGGCTATATCACGACGTAGCTCATATGAGCTTTGTCTACTGTGTTCGGCCCGGCCGGAGTTACTGTATCCGGCGTGACGATTATCATCACGTATCGTGGGGCGCCCACGTGATCCGTTTGAAACGCTCCTTGTCCTCCAATATATCTCGCAAGTCCGGCGCGTTTTCCCGTGCCTTGGTACTTTTTGAGCGGCGTCGGGGTGCGGCTTGAATGGAGGGTCTAGAGGCCTCTCTGTCGCGGCCACGGGGTGGCCGATCGGCCGCATCATGCGTTGGTGATGTAGGTTTGGGTGCTGCTTCCTCTAATTGGGGTAGCAGCCTGCATTTGGGGTATCTCTTGGAGGGGCGTTCGAGTTCATACTCTTCGGCTGCAAGGACTTCAGTCCATCTGTCAGCTAGCAAGTCTTGGTCAGCTCTAAGCTGTTGCTGCTTTTTCTTGAGGCTGCTTGCCGTGGCCATAAGCCTGCGTTTGAAACGCTCCTGTTCGGCGGGATCCTCAGGCACGACAAATTCGTCGTCGTCGAGGCTTGCCTCGTCTTTGGAGGGAGGCGCATAATTATCGGTCTCTACCTCTCTTTCTCGCCGCCTTGTCGTGCGGTCTTGCTTCTCTCCTCCTCTGCGCCGAGCCCTCTTGGAGGGGTCGTCTTCAACTGTCCGGGTGTTATTGTCTCCCGTGCGGAATCGCCGTTTTACTATGGCGGGATTTAGAGCGGCGCCACGACGTCGGCGCTTGGGCTGTTTCTTGGAGGGGTCATCCTCCGCTGTTCCATCGCCGTTCCCATCTTTTGGGATGTCCACCATGTATATGTCGTATGACGAGGTGGCCTTCCAGTGCCCTGTAGGCGCTGGGTCTTGGTCTTCTCTGGCATCATCCTCCATACCATCGATGTCTTCGGAGTCGAAGTCGAGCATATCGGTTAAATCATCGACAGTGGCTACAAAGTGGGTGGTGGGTGGGCGTTGAATTTCTTTGTCGTCCGCATCCCAATATTCCTGACCGTAGTCTGGCCAGGGCTCTCCTGATAAAGAGAGAGACTTTAGTGAATTCAAGATGTCGCCAAATGGCGAGTGCTGAAAGATGTCTGCGGCGGTGAACTCCATCACCGGCGCCCAATCGGATTCGATTGGCAGGGGCGCGGAGGGTTTGGAGTCCGGAGAGGAGTCCGGCACCTTGGAGTCACGGTCTTCGCAAAGGACAGGGATGGAGTTCGGCTCAATCGCCATTGAGATCGTAGCCCCCGAGGCGGTGTCCAACCACTCGTCCTCGATTGGGGGAGTCCGCTCCGAGCTAAGGGTCAGAGCGGACGCAGGTGTGGCCTCCAGGACATTGTTCGCGGTAGAGCTAGATCGTGCCCATCGAGACGGTGCGGCGCACTTGGCTGTGGCTCGAATCCGTCAAAGATCAAGTCTCCGCGGATGTCGGCCGTGTAGTTCAAACTTCCAAACCTGACCTGATGGCCAGGGGCGTAGCTTTCTATCTGCTACAGATGGCCAAGTGAATTGGCCCGCAGTGCAAAGCCGCTGAATACGAAGATCTTTCCGGGGAGAAAAGTCTCACCCTGGACCGCATCGTTGTTGATGATCAAAGGAGCCATCGGGCCTATAGGTGACGACACAGAGGAACTCTCAATGAAAGCACCAATGTCGGTGTCAAAACCGGCGGATCTCGGGTAGGGGGTCCCGAACTGTGCGTCTAGGCGGATGGTAATAGGAGACAAGGGACATGATGTTTTTACCCAGGTTCGGGCCCTCTCGATGGAGGTAATACCCTACTCCTACTTGATTAATATTGATGATATGGGTAGTACAAGAGTAGATCTACCACGAGATCAAGGAGGATAAACCCTAGAAGCTAGCCTATGGTATGATTGTTGTTCGTCCTACGGACTAAAACCCTCCGGTTTATATAGACACCGGATAGGGTTAGGGTTACACAGAGTCGGTTACAATGGTAGGAGATCTACATATCCGTATCGCCAAGCTTGCCTTCCACGCCAAGGAAAGTCCCATCCGGACACGGGACGAAGTCTTCAATCTTGTATCTTCATAGTCTTGGAGTCTGGCCGCGATGATAGTTCGGCTATCCGGACACCCCCTAGTCCAGGACTCCCTCAACGACCAAAATTCCAAAAAGGTCAAGTTTATTCGTTCTTGACGGCCAACTGCTGACCTTCTAAATTTGGTCAAAAAAGGTCAATAAACAATAAATATGACAAATCAACGACAAAAATGGGGAGTCATAATTGACTGTATTTCTTGTAGTGTTAGACATCGACCTAGGTATTTTTTTCTGGACTTCATAAAAAAGCAGGTATGTTTTTCCTGTAATATATAGTAGAAGAACTAATTTGTATGTCTAACAGATGGACAGGACTTGGATAACTTCTGCTCGAAGATTCTCCGCTGCATATGTCGAGGGGGTTGAAAACTTCATGAACTTTATCAGAGCTGAGTACGGTGGTCCGAAATCAGATGTGCTCTGCCCGTGTAGTAGTTATATGAATTCAGTTACAAGACCCCAGTCAACTGTGCAAAATCATCTACACTTGTATGGGATGTCGGTCACATATACTAGGTGGGTTCATCATGGTTAAGCTGTGAACGTCAATGTTATTGACTACGTGGAAGCAGTAGATCACCATCTTGATCTGCCTGATGCTCAGGTGGAAGAGGAGGAGGAGGTGGTGGTGGCGGAGCCAGTGAGTTTGACCAACATTGAAACAATGCTATGAAATGCTCGTGCATTCCGTGAACTTTCACCTGCAGAAGAAAAACGGTGGGCCCGCATGTTGGAACAATGCAACGTTGCTGTCACCCCAGGAAATAAGCTGTCAGTATTCTCAGCTATGTTCACCTTTTTTCAGGTGAAGACATCTGAGTGGATGACCAACAAATGATTTGATGCGATGTTGGCTGCTTTCTGCAAATCTTTCCCAGATGTGACTGAGCTGCCGCACACCTACAGTAAAATGAAGAATTTCCTTCATGCAGTTGGAATTGGATATGATATGATCCATGTTTGTAAGAATAATTGTGTTCTGTTCCGGAAGGATTATGCCAACTTAAGTGAATGCCCGAAATGCAAATCATCAAGATGGAAAGATGGCGCTGCTGTGAAGAGGGTTCCTCATAATGTTCTAAGACATTTTCCAATTACACCAAGATTGCAGAGGTTGTTTCATGATGCTGAAACAAGAGAGGATGTATTGTGGCATTCTAGGAACCAGAATGCAGAGATCAGAATGTAATGAGCCATCCATCACATGGTAGTGAGTGGAAAAGCTTCAATGATAAACACAATGAGTTGGCTGCTGACCCGAGAAACATTAGACTTGGCTTAGCTGCAGATGGATGTCACCCTTTTGGCCAGGCGAGCGCCACATGTAGCATGTGGCCAGTGCTTGTTATCCTTACAACATGCCTCCAAATATCTGCACCAAAGAATCAAACTACATGATGGCCTTGCTCATCCCAGGTCCAAAAAGTCCTGGAAAGGATTTTGATATGTTCATGGAGCCTCTTGTGGAGGAACTTCAACAGCTATGGAAGGGTTTTCTCACTCGAGACCTATATAGCAGCCCACCAACTGATTTCTTTCTGCGTGTTGTTGTAATTTGGTGCATCCATGATTATCCGGCTTTGGGCACTATGTCAGGGCGAACGACACATGGTTACAATGCATGTGTTCGCTGTGACAGGAAGCCGCTGTCATAAGCAATACTTAGCAAGATCTGTTACATTGGACACCGCCGTTTCCTTGCCAAGGACAAGCCGCATCCTAGAAAATACCGAAGACATGTGTTCAATGCAAAGCATGAAAACCGTGATGCACCAAAGAGGCTCACCGCCGATGAGTTGCAAGTGGAATTAGAGAAGGTCAGGCATATTACACCAGGAAACCATCCTGGTAATGGTAGCGGGAAAAGGAAGCGTGGCACGGTAGAAGAGAGATTATTGTTTACCCGCAGTTCCACTTTGTGGGACTTGGAGTATTGGAAAGATTTGGATCTGCGGCATAATCTTGATGTGATGCACATCGAGAAAAATATATGTGACAGCATTATCGGCACACTTCTTAACATTGAAGGCAAGACGAAAGATACCTTAAAATCTAGGATTGATTTGACACACAGGTATCGAGAAAGGATTTGCAGGTGCAAGATGAAGGTGAACCACGGGATATGGCACCAGCTGTGTACGTCTTGGACAAGGTAAAAAGAAAAGAATTCTGCGAGGTCCTGTCACATGTGAGATTCCCACATTGATTTGCTTCCAACCCTGAAAGGAGAGTCAGTGCAGATGGAAACAAGGTACAAGGGTTGAAAACTCATGACTGCCACGTCCTACTTCAAAGGGTTTTACCTGTTATCCTTAGAGGATTGGGCCATACGACTTATACTGTAGCGATTGCAGAGTTGGGACAATTCTTCAGGGAACTCTATAGTAGAAATATCAGGATAGATGCTTTGGAGCGTCTTAGAGACAAGATACCAACTATCCTATGCGACCTTGAGAAGATATATCCTCCAGCCTTCTTTGATGTGATGGTGCGTTTGGTTGTTCATCTACCTGATGAGGCACTACTTAGAGGTCCAATACAGTATGGCTGGATGTACCCTATAGAAAGGCGGCTAGGCACTTTCAAGGGCTATGTTAGGAACAGAGCTAGACCCGAGGGTTCCATTGCAGAGGCCTACATTGCTACAGAAGCGTTGACATTCTGCTCAAAATACATTGAAACAGCTGATCAGCTTAGCAAAGAGGTGGGTGAATACATTCCTGGGCTCAATGTTTTCAATTATTCTGTTCGAGTTACAGGGAAGAGTCGACAAGAGGACAAACCTAAAGATTTGGACAAAATGGTGTGGAATGTGTTGAATAACTGTCCCGAGATACTACCTTATATCAAGTAAGTGCAGTACTGCAGCTTATACATCGTAATCTACTAAACATGCAACACATTCTTATATATTTAGATGTTTGACGCGATCACTATGTTGTGCAGCATCTACAAAGAGGAGTTACTGCCGCAAAATCCAAGAAACATTGACAAATTGGTTACGGCAGGATTTGCAAAATGGTTCAAGAACCATGTAAGCTTTTGAAGTGCACTTTGCCGGTTTTTAATATATTGAGTACATAAGATGATCAGCTTGTCTATTTTCTAACCATAGGTTAAGAAGATGCGGGAGGATGGGCAGGCAGTTGATGATGCCCTTTACTCACTAGCAATGGGTCCTGATACTCGGGTAAGACATTATGAATCTTGCGTTGTTGGAGATGTGCGCTACAACACCCTTTCACGAGACGAAGGCAGGAAGACACAAAACAGTGCCATCATGAGCACGGATACGTATGACAAAGAGACAACTGACATGTATGCTAACATAACAGACATTGTTCAGTTGCAGTATATCTCCAATTTCGAGGATCATCGGTGTGTGGTTCTGTTGTGCTATCGTTGGTATAACCTATTTTCCAGGATCCCAAAACCCAGAGCTGATGATTCTTTCAAATCCATCAATGTCAAGGCGGCGTACCAGACCAACGAGCCTTTTATTTTGGCAAATCAAGCAACACAGATATTTTTCTTGGAAGACACATTTGCACGTAGCGATGACTGGAGAGTATTGCAAAGGTTTGAGCAGAGGAATTCGTTTAATGAAGTTGCACAATAAGATGATGCTTACTTGCTCACGATGTACAAGATAACACAGATGTTCCTAATATCTTTGAGAACCATCACGTCAATGATGCCGGCGAAAAGATTGCCTGACGTGCTGTGGACATACAAGAGTTGATCAAGAAGAAGCCAATGTAAGAGGACATTGAGGACGAAGAAGAAGATGACACCGTGGGGAATTACGATTCAGACTGATAAACATGGCGAAGATGTTGACACTGCTGCTGCAGATGATGATTACATTGCTTTTGTCGTATTTTCCTGTCAGAAGACGTTTTTTTATCTACTATGTGAAATTGTGTTTGCTATGACAACAGAAACCTGATGAACATGTTGTTTAGTATTTTGCTGTGAGAACATCACTTGTTATGTATGCTGATTTGTGTTTGGTGATTGTATGACAACTAAAACATGATGACATTGTTGTTTAGTTGTACTCATATTTGGCTGTGAAACTTGAATTTGATGACATAGTTTGCTGTTGGACTGCAATTTGCTCGACGTCTTCGAATGAGAACAAAGCTGACCCGACAGGGCCTCTGCTATCTATTTATTTATTGTTGGAAATATGCCCTAGAGGCAATAATAAAAGGATTATTATTATATTTCCTTGTTCATGATAATTGTCTTTTATTCATGCTATAATTGTATTATCCGGAAATCGTAATACACGTGTGAATACATAGACCACAACATGTCCCTAGTGAGCCTCTAGTTGACTAGCTCGTTGGTCAACAGATAGTCACGGTTTCCTGACTATGGACATTGCATGTCATTGACAACGGGATCACATCATTAGGACAATGATGTGATGGACAAGACCCAATCCTAAGCATAGCACAAGATCGTGTAGTTCGTTTTGCTAGAGCTTTTCCAATGTCAAGTATCTCTTCCTTAGACCATGAGATCGTGTAACTCCCGGATACCGTAGGAGTGCTTTGGATGTATCAAACGTCACAACGTAACTGGGTGATTATAAAGGTGCACTACAGGTATCTCCGAAAGTGTCTGTTGGGTTGACACGGATCGAGACTGGGATTTGTCACTCCGTATTACGGAGAGGTATCACTGGGCCCACTCGGTAGTGCATCATCATAATGAGCTCAAAGTGACCAAGTGTCTGGTCACGGGATCATGCATTACGGTAAGAGTAAAGTGACTTGCCGGTAACGAGATTGAACGAGGTATTGGGATACCGACGATCGAATCTCGGGCAAGTAACATACCGATTGACAAAGGGAATTGTGTACGGGATTGTTTGAATCCTCGACATCGTGGTTCATCCGATGAGATCATCAAGGAGCATGTGGGAGCCAACATGGGTATCCAGATCCCGCTGTTGGTTATTGCCCGAGAGCCGTCTCGGTCATGTCTACGTGTCTCCCGAAGCCGTAGGGTCTACACACTTAAGGTTCGGTGACGCTAGGGTTGTATGAATATGAGTATGCAGTATACCGAATGTTGTTCGGAGTCCCGGATGAGATCCAGGACGTCACGAGGAGTTTCGGAATGGTCCGGAGGTAAAGAATTATATATAGGAAGTGGTATTTCGGCCATCGGGAAAGTTTCGGGGTCACCCGGTATTGTCTGGGACCACCGGAAGGGTCCCGGGTCCACCGGTGGGGCCACCCATCCCGGATGGCCCCATGGGCTGAAATGGGGAGGAACCAGCCCATAGTGGGCTGGTGCGCCTTGGCCCACCCCGCGCCTAGGGTTGAAACCCTAGGGTGGGGGGCGCCACTGCCTTGGGGCACTCCTCCCCCCTTGGCCGCCGCCCCCCTGGGGAGATGGGAGCCCCCAGGGCCGGCGCCCCCCCCCCCTGGGGGGCTATACAAAGGGAGGGGGAGGGGGCAGCCGCACCATGAACCTTTGGCACCTCCCTCCCCCTGCTACACCTCGTCCTCCTCCCGCAGCAGCTTGGCGAAGCCCTGCCGGAGTTCTGCTGCATCCACCACCACGCCGTCGTGCTGCTGGATCATCATCAACCTCTCCTTCCCCCTTGCTGGATCAAGAAGGAGGAGACGTCTCCCGTCCCGTACGTGTGTTGAACGCGGAGGTGCCGTCCGTTCGGCGCTAGGATCTCCGGTGATAGGATCACGGCGAGAACGACTACTTCAACCCCGTTCTTTTGAACGCTTCCGCTCGCGATCTACAAAGTGGTATGTAGATGCAAACTCACTCCCTTGACTCATTGCTAGATGAACTCATAGATAGATCTTGGTGAAACCGTAGGAAAATTTTAATTTTCTGCAACGTTCCCCAACAGTGGCATCATGAGCTAGGTCTATGCGTAGTTCTCTATTGCACGAGTAGAACACAATTTGGTTGTGGGCGTAGATCTTGTCAACTTGCTTGCCGCTACTAGTCTTATCTTGCTTCAGCGGTATTGTGGGATGAAGCGGCCCGGACCAACCTTACACGTACGCTTACGTGAGACCGGTTCCACCGACTGACATGCACTAATTGCATAAGGTGGCTGGCGGGTGTCTGTCTCTCCCACTTTAGTTGGAGCGGATTCGATGAAAAGGGTCCTTATGAAGGGTAAATATAAGTTGACAAAATCACGTTGTGGTTATTCATAGGTAAGAAAACGTTCTTGCTAGAACCCAATTGCAGCCACGTAAAAGATGCAACAACAATTAGAGGACGTCTAACTTGTTTTTGCAGCAATTGTCATGTGATGTGATATGGCCAGAAGTTGTGATGAATGATAAATGACATATTGTGATGTATGAGATCATGTTCTTGTAATAGGAATCACGACTTGCATGTCGATGAGTATGACAACCGGCAGGAGCCATAGGAGTTGTCTTTATTTTTGTATGACCTGCGTGTCATTGAAGAACGCCATGTAAATTACTTTACTTTATTGCTAAATGCGTTAGCCATAAAAGTAGAAGTAGTCGTTGGCATGACAACTTCATGAAGACACGATGATGGAGATCATGATGATGGAGATCATGGTGTCATGCCGGTGACAAGATGATCATGGAGCCCCGAAGATGGAGATCAATGGAGCTATATGATATTGGCCATATCATGTCACTACTATATAATTGCATGTGATGTTTATTATGTTTATGCATCTTGGTTACTTAGAACGACGGTAGTAAATAAGATGATCCCTTACGACAATATCAAGAAGTGTTCTCCCTAACTGTGCACCGTTGCTAAAGTTCGTCGTTTCGAAGCACCACGTGATGATCGGGTGTGATAGATCCTTACGTTCACATACAACGGGTGTAAGACAGTTTTACACATGCAAAACACTTAGGGTTAACTTGACGAGGCTAGCATGTACAGACATGGCCTCGGAACACGGAGACCAAAAGGTCGAACACGAGTCGTATGGAAGATACGATCAACATGAGAATGTTCACCGACGATGACTAGTCCGTCTCACGTGATGATCGGACACGGCCTAGTCGACTCGGATCGTGTAACACTTAGATGACTAGAGGGATGTCTAATCTAAGTGGGAGTTCATTAAAATAATTTGATTAGATGAACTTAATTATCATGAACTTAGTCTAAAACATTTGCAAATATGTCTTGAAGATCAAATGGCCAACGCTCATGTCAACATGAACTTCAACGCGTTCCTAGAGAAAACCAAGCTGAAAGATGATGGCAGCAACTATACGGACTGGGTCCGGAACCTGAGGATCATCCTCATAGCTGCCAGGAAACAATATGTCCTAGAAGGACCGCTAGGTGACGCCTCTGTCCTGCAGAACCAAGACATTATGAATGCTTGGCAGTCTCGTCTTGATGATTACTCCCTCGTTCATGCGGCATGCTTTACAGCTTAGAACCGGGGCTCCAAAAGCGTTTTGAGCAACACGGAGCATATGAGATGTTCGAGGAGCTGAAACTAGTTTTCCAAGCTCATGCCCGGGTCGAGAGATATGAAGTCTCCGACAAGTTCTATAGTTGTAAGATGGACGAAAATAGTTCTGTCAGTGAGCACATACTCAAAATGTGCAGGTTGCACAACCGCTTTGTCCCACTGGACATAAACCTCCGGACGAGGCGGTCATTGACAGGATCCTTGATCGCTCCCACCAAGCTACAAGAGCTTTGTGATGAACTACAATATGCAGGGGATGGTGAAGACCATTCCCGAAGTATTCTCTATGCTGAAGTCAGCAGAGGTTGAAATCAAGAAAGAACATCAAGTGTTGATGGTCAATAAAACCACTAAGTTCAAGAAGGGCAAGGGTAAGAAGAACTTCAAGAAGGACGGCAAGGATGTTGCCGCTACAGTAAGCAAGTTGCCGGAAGAAGTCAAAGAATGGACCCAAGCACGAGACAGAGTGCTTTTATTGCAAAGGGAAGGGCCACTGGAAACGGAACTGCCCCAAGTACTTAGCGGACAAGAAGGCCGGGAACACTAAAGGTATATTTGATATACATGTAATTGATGTGTACCTTACCAGTACTCGTAGTAACTCCTGGGTATTTGATACGGTGCCGTTGCTCATATATGTAACTCACAGCAGGAGCTGCGGAATAAACGGAGGCTGGCGAAGGACGAGGTGACGCGATCTTGGCGTCGGGAATGGTTCCAAGGTCGATGTGATCGCCGTCGGCACGCTACCTCTACATTGACCTACGGGTTTGTTTTAAACCTCAATAATTGTTATTTAGTGCCAAGTTTGAGCATGAACATTGTATCAGGATCTCGTTTAATACGAGATGGCTACTCATTTAAATCCGAGAATAATGGTTGTTCTATTTATGTGAGAGAAATGTTTTATGGTCATGCTCCGATGGTCAATGGTTTATTCTTAATGAATCTCGAACGTAATGTTACACATGTTCATAGTGTGAATACCAAAAGATGTAAAGTTGATAACGATAGTCCCACATACTTGTGGCTTGCCGCCTTGGTCACATTGGTGTCAAGCGCATGAAGAAGCTCCATGCTGATGGACTTTTAGAGTCTCTCGATTATGAATCATTTGACACATGCGAACCATGCCTCATGGGCAAGATGACCAAGACTCCGTTCTCCGGAACAATGGAGCGAGCAACCAACTTACTGGAAATCATACATGTCGATGTGTGCGGTCCAATGAGTGTTGAGGCTCGCGGAGGATATCGTTATGTTCTCACTCTCACAGATGACTTGAGTAGATATGGGTATGTCTACTTGATGAAACACAAGTCTGAGACCTTTGAAAAGTTCAAGGAATTTCAGAATGAAGTAGAGAATCAACGTGACCGAAAGATAAAATTCTTGCGATCAGATCATGGAGGAGAATATTTAAGTCACGAATTTGGAACACACTTAAGGAAATGTGGAATCGTTTCACAACTCACGCCGCCTGGAACACCACGGTGTAACGGTGTGTCCGAACGTCGTAATCGCACTCTGTTGGATATGGTGCGATCTATGATGTCTCTTACCGATTTACCGCTATCATTTTGGGGATACGCTCTAGAGACAGCTACATTCACTTTAAATAGGGCACCGTCTAAATCCGTTGAGGCGACACCGTATGAATTATGGTTTGGGAAGAAACCTAAGCTATCGTTTCTAAAAGTTTGGGGATGCGATGCTTATGTCAAGAAAATTCAACCTGAAAAGCTCGAACCCAAGTCGGAAAAATGCGTCTTCAAAGGATACCCTAAGGAAACCATTGGGTATACCTTCTACTTAAGATCCGAGGGCAAGATCTTTGTTGCCAAGAACGGATCCTTTCCGGAAAAAGAGTTTCTCTCGAAAGAAGTAAGTGGGAGGAAAGTAGAACTCGATGAAGTACTACCTCTTGAACGGGATAGTAGTGCAGCTCAAGAAAATGTTCCTGTGATGCCTACACCAACAGAAGAGGAAAATAATGATGATGATCAAGGTACTTTGGATCAAGTGGCTACTGAACTTCGTAGGTCCACAAGGACACGTTCCCGCACCAGTGGTACGGCAACCCTGTCACGAAAATCATGTTGTTAGACAACAGTGAACCTTGAACTATGAAGAAGCGATGGCGGGCCCAGATTCCAACAAATGGCTTGAAGCCATGCAATCCGAGATAGGATCCATGTATGAAAACAAAGTATGGACTTTGACAGACTTGCCCGATGATCGGCGAGCGATAGAAAATAAATGGATCTTTAAGAAGAAGACGGACGCGGATGGTAATGTCACCATCTATAAAGCTCGACTTGTCGCTAAGGGTTATCGGCAAGTTCAAGGGATTGACTACGATGAGACTTTCTCTCCGTAGCGAAGCTTAAGTCCGCTCGAATCATGTTAGCAATTGCCGCATACTATGATTATGAGATATGGCAGATGGACGTCAAAACAGCGCCCTTAACGGTTATCTTAAGGAAGAGCTTTATATGATGCAGCCGGAAGGTTTTGTCGATCCTAAGAATGCTGAAAAAGTGTGCAAGCTCCAGCGATCCATTTATGGGCTGGTGCAAGCATCTCGGAGTTGGAACATTCGCTTTGATGAGATGATCAAAGCGTTTGGGTTTATCTTGGTGATGGAGAAGCCTCGTTTACAAGAAAGTGAGTGGGAGCTCTGTAGCATTTCTCATATTATATGTAGATGACATACTTTTGATGGGAAATGATATAGAACTCTTGGACAGCATTAAGGCCTACTTGAATAAAAGTTTTTCAATGAAGGACCTTGGAGAAGCTTCTTATATATTAGGCATCAAGATCTATAGAGATAGATCGAGACGCCTCATAGGTCTTTCACAAAGCACATACCTTGATAAGATTTTGAAGAAGTTCAAAATGGATCAGTCCAAGAAAGGGTTCTTGCCTGTACTACAAGGTGTGAGATTGAGCTCAGCTCAATGCCCGACCACGGCAAAAGATAAAGAAGAGATGAGCGTCATCCCCTATGCCTCAGCCATAGGATCTATTATGTATGCCATGCTGTGTACCAGACCTGATGTAAACCTTGCCGTAAGTTTGGTAGGAAGGTACCAAAGTAATCCCGCAAGGAACACCGGACAGCGGTCAAGAATATCCTGAAGTACCTGAAAAGGACTAAGGACATGTTTCTCGTTTATGGAGGTGACGAAGAGCTCGTCGTAAAGGGTTACGTCGACGCTAGCTTCGACACAGATCTCGATGACTCTAAGTCACAAACCGGATACGTGTATATGTTGAATGGTGGAGCAGTAAGCTGGTGCAGCTGCAAGCAGAGCGTCGTGGCGGGATCTACATGTGAAGCGGAGTACATGGCAGCCTCGGAGGCAGCACATGAAGCAATTTGGGCGAAGGAGTTCATCACCGACCTAGGAGTCATACCCAATGCGTCGGGCCGATCAAACTCTTCTGTGACAACACTTTGGAGCTATTGCACTCGCCAAGGAGCCCAGGTTTCACAAGAAGACCAGGCACATCAAGCGTCGCTTCAACTCCATCCGTGAAAATGTTCAAGATGGAGACATAGAAATTTGCAAAGTGCATACGGATCTGAATGTCGCAGATCCGTTGACTAAACCTCTCTCGCGGGCAAAACATGATCAACACCAGAACTCTGTGGGTGTTCGATTCATCACAATGTAACTAGATTATTGACTCTAGTGCAACTGGGAGACTGTTGGAAATATGCCCTAGAGGCAATAATAAAAGGATTATTATTATATTTCCTTGTTCATGATAATTGTCTTTTATTCATGCTATAATTGTATTATCCGGAAATCGTAATACACGTGTGAATACATAGACCACAACATGTCCCTAGTGAGCCTCTAGTTGACTAGCTCGTTGGTCAACAGATAGTCACGGTTTCCTGACTATGGACATTGGATGTCATTAACAACGGGATCACATCATTAGGAGAATGATGTGATGGACAAGACCCAATCCTAAGCATAGCACAAGATCGTGTAGTTCGTTTTTGCTAGAGCTTTTCCAATGTCAAGTATCTTTTCCTTAGACCATGAGATCGTGTAACTCCCGGATACCGTAGGAGTGTTTTGGGTGTATCAAGCGTCACAACATAACCGGGTGACTATAAAGGTGCACTACAGGTATCTCCGAAAGTGTACATTGGGTTGACACGGATCGAGACTGGATTTGTCACTCCGTACACGGAGAGGTATCACCGGGCCCACTCGGTAGTGCATCATCATAATGAGCTCAAAGTGACCAAGTGTCCGGTCACGGGATCATGCATTATGGTGCGAGTAAAGTGACTTGCGGTAACGAGATTGAACGAGGTATTGGGATACCGACGATCGAATCTCGGGCAAGTAACATACCGATTGACAAAGGGAATTGTGTACGGGATTGTTTGAATCCTCGACATCATGGTTCATCCGATGAGATCATCGAGGAGCATGTGGGAGCCAACATGGGTATCCAGATCCCGCTGTTGGTTATTGCCCGAGAGCCGTCTCGGTCATGTCTACGTGTCTCCCGAACCCGTATGGTCTACACACTTAAGGTTCGGTGACGGTAGGGTTGTATGAATATGAGTATGCAGTATACCGGATGTTGTTCGGAGTCCCGGATGAGATCCAGGACGTCACGAGGAGTTTCGGAATGGTCCGGAGGTAAAAAATTATATATAGGAAGTGGTATTTCGGCCATCGGGAAAGTTTCGGGGTCACCCGGTATTGTACCGGGACCACCGGAAGGGTCCCGGGGGTCCACCGGGTGGGGCCACCCATCCCGGAGGGCCCCATGGGCTGAAGTGGGGAGGGGAACCAGCCCATTGTGGGCTGGTGCGCCCCCTTTGCCCCACCCCCTGCGCCTAGGGTTGAAACCCTAGGGTGGGGGGCGCCCACTTGCCTTGGGGGGCACTCCTCCCCCTTGGCCGCCGCCCCCCTTGGGAGATGGGATCCCCAAGGGCCGCCTCCCCCTGGGGGGCTATATAAAGGGAGGGGGAGGGGGCAGCCACACCCTGAACCTCTGGCGCCTCCCTCCCCCTGCTACACCTCGTCCTCCTCCCGCAGCAGCTTGGCGAAGCCCTGCCGGAGTTCTACTGCATCCACCACCACGCCGTCGTGCAGTCAAGGCCGTTCAGCAGCTGTTGCTTGGCCATGATCAGAGGAACTGCGTCTTTAACCTTCTGCTCTGCATCTTCCTCTTCTGCCGTTCCTTCAGTTACTTGTCCAACACCCCAACCTGCTGGTATTGGGATTCCTCGGCTAACCAAATAATCAGCGTAGTTGCATTCCCCCACATCAGCAACTTCCCAGAAATACAAATCACACGAATCTTCCCTTTTCTGCATGAATCAAATTGGAAGATCATCAACCAAACTATTAAAAAAATCAGCAACTGAAAGCAGCAGAACAACACTTCAACATATTATTACCCCATGATTCGGGCATTTGTAGAAGACTCGGCCAAGGTTGCGGATTGTGGTTGAGACGCGACGGATGACTCTACGTGATTTGCAGCAGTGGCACAACACCAACGGCAGCGGGTTGCGATGAGCAATCGGCTGCGGTGCGCGTGCCGGCGGGGGAGCGATGAGACCCACAGGCGATGGTACGGGTGGCGACTTGGCGCATATCTGGTTGTTGCCTGCTGAAGAGCAGGTGGACGAGTAGCCAGCGGACATGGGTGCTGCGGCCAGAGCTTCTGATGCTAGGCAGAGTAAGTAGAGAAGAGGAGAAGCGAACGTTGGATATGTCAGTTTCATTACTTGCAGAGTAGCATAGCACCATATATAGTCATAGTCTAGGTTTGGATTCGAACCAGCTACAGGAGCACATCTTTCTTTTTTCTAAAACTCGGCAACGTCACTTTACTGGTACACTAGCTTGTTCTGTACGCCTTCCCAAGTCTTTGATTTTCTTTCCCTTTTTTGGCGAGGAAGGAAGGAGGACAAAATTGAGAGTTCCTCGGACTCGAACCCAAGACCTCTCGGTTGAAAACCAAGGGTGCTAGTCACTTATGTGGCGAACGTTCCTCGTGAGGAGGACGGCATTTAACGCATTTTCCTTGCAGTTTTCTTCCTATACATAAAAAGTATGCTACTTGGTATCCGCTTAGTAAAAAACGATTGTGCCAACCTTGACCGTTCGATTGACATTCAACGTCTGTCGCGTTTCTTCAGTCTCTTCTTCCTCGAGCCGCCAAAGCCAAACCAGCGCCGGCGGGACCGCCTGCTCTCGCCTCCCGCAGCTGGCTGTGATCTTCCCCGGCTCCTATTCGTTCCCGTCCGATGCCACACCATCGTCCTCCGCACTCGCCGCGGCGCCACCCTCCGGTGTTGTCAACATGGTCAACAACCGAGAGGAATAGGGAGATGATTGTACATGGTGAGGATGACAGTAGGGACCCAGCAGCGCGTGCAGTAATTTTGTTTTTTGGGACGGAGAAGGGTATCAACTGGGTTGTGCGGGACCCGTGGCCCGTCTAGCCCAGGCTTTTATTTCATATGTTTAGCACATGACCAGCCCAGTTTGTTTTTTTTCCTTTCTGAAAAATGGCTAGCCAGCTATTTTGTTTTTTGCAGAATAACCAACATAGGCCTACTTGCTTTTCTACGCCCTGCTGGGCCGGAAATCTTTCAAGCCGAGGAGGGATGCCTTTTGCCCAGAAAATGGGCTATAAGTAACAAGAAATGGGCTATAAGTAATAAGAAATGGGCTATAAGTAATAATAAATGGGCTATAAGTAATAATAATTGGGCTGTAAAATGAAAAAAATACAGCAAACAGGCAATTAGTTCCCAAATATTGTTTTCTTTTGGATTTTGATATTTTAAATTTCATTGTTTTTGTGCGGGTAAAATTTCATTGAATTTAAATTAAGGTATATTTAGATTTAAAATTAATTTGAATCTGGCTAGAAATTTCGGGCTGTATGCTGTTTGGGACAGATTTGGAGGCTGACTTGTGGGTCTACTAGGTTGACGTGTACTTTGGCTTTGTCAACTTAGTCCACAAACGATTCTAGCAGCAGTGACCGTTGGATGTTAATCCAACGGCCGTGCTTCTTCAATATCTGATCTTCTTGCTCCAGCCGCCCAAACCAGCTCCGGTGGGACTGCCTGCTCCCGCCTCCGTGGCGGCTGTCTTGCCGCACTGCCGCACCGCCCCACCCTACTTCATTGCTGGCCAGGCCATTCCTCTACTCACCCACACCTCCTGTTATTTTCCGGCGACGGCAGCCGGACCAGTAAACCCTCGTACTCCCCACCGCGTGAACAACCATTGCCGAGTATTCCCCGGCTCCGTGTCGTTCCCTTCCTAGGCCTCGGCGTCGTCCACCGCCATGGTGCTCTCGGCGCGGCCTGGTCAACATGGTCAACGAACGACATCCATCGGCCATGGACTGTACGCGCAAAATAATGATTCATCCACCTGACAGCTGTGACCCACCGGAAGGGCCTCTGTATTTCACGAAAAAACGTTCCCCCCGCTGACATGTCGGACCCACCAGCTATATCTTCGCACGCAAGGAAGTGCCTCCTTATTACGCAAAAAAAAATGAATACCCACCCTGCTAGATGGGACCCACCATAGTGGGAGGATGACTTGTGGGCCAACTAAGTTGACGGGAATGAAGGGCTTTGTCAACTTAGTCAATATGAATGATTCTAGCTCAAGTGACCGTACGATGTCCATCCAACGGCCATAGTGCTTCTTCAACCTCTAGTCTTCTTGCTCCAGCCGCCCAAAGCAGCGCCGGTCGTGCCGCGTGCTCCTGCCTCTCGTGGCCGGCAGTGATGCCGCGGAGGCCTCACCGCCCCCTACTACTCCCACCGCTGGCCCAGGGTATCCCTCTACTCACCCACACCCCCTGTTATTCTGAGGCGACGGCAGCCTCACGCCGCAGCCGAACCTGTGAACCCTCATACTCCTCTCCGCGCGGGCTACCGCTGCTGCGTCTTCCCCGGCTCCACGTCGTCCCCTTCCTAGGCCTCGCTGTCGTCCAGACCACCGCCTTGGTGCTCTCGGCGCGGCGTGGTCAACGTGGTCAACGAACGACTTCCATCAGAAGAGTACTATACGTGGACAGGCTGACAGCTGTGTCCAGGCGGCCGCAAGGAAGTGCCTCCTTATTACGCGCAAAATAATTATTCCTCCACCTGACAGCAGGGACCCACCGGACGGGCCACCTTATTTCACGAAAAAACGTTTCACCCCTGACTGCTGGGACCCACCGGACGGGCCAGCGATTTCATGAAAAAACGTTCCCCATGTCGGCTCGGACCCACCGGAAGTGCCTCCTTATTACGCACAATAAATGAGTACTCCCTTGTTAGCTGGGACCCACCATGGTGGGAGGCTGACTTAGGGCCTACTAAGTTGACTGGGGACGGGGCCTTTGTCAACTTTAGTCAATATGAATGATTCTAGCTCCAAGGACTGCATTTATGTCCATCCAACGGCCATAGTGCTTCTTCAACCTCTGGTCTTCTTGCTCCACCGCCCAAATAGCGCCCGGTCGTGCCGCATGCTCCTCGCCTCCCGTGGCCGGCTGTGCCGCTGGAGGCCTCATCGCCCCTACTATTCCCACCGCTGGCCAGTTCGGCGGCGACGGCAGCCTCACACCGCAGCCGAACCAGTGAACCCTCGTACTCCTCTCCGCGCGGGCTTCCACTGCCGCGTCTTCCCCGGCTCCCCGTCGTCCCCTTCCTAGGCCTCACCGTCGTCCACCGCCCTGGTGCTCTCGGTGCAACGTGGTCAACGTGGTCAAGGAACGACTTCCATCGGACGTGGACTGTACGTGGAGAGGCTGACAGCTGGGTCCACGGCCGCAGCAAGGAAGTGCCTCCTTATTACGCGGAAAATAATGATTCCTCCACCTGACAGCTGGGACCCACCGGACGGGCCACTGTATTTCGCGAAAAAAACGTTTCCCCCTGACTGCTGGGACCCACCAGCTACATCTTCGCACGCAAGGAAGTGCGTCCGGGCAAAAAAAAACAAAACGGTTCGCCCCCCTGACTGCTGGGACCTACCAGCTACATCTCCGCACGCAAGGAAGTGCCTGACAGTCGGGACCCACCTGGTCGAAGCGTACGTAGCGTTGTCATTCTGGTCGCGAACGTGTACGTACATACTAGTCGATGTAGAGGCGCGCACGTGTCGTAGATGTAGAGGCGCGCACGTGTCGTAGTAGAGGCGCGCACGTAGCATGTACACGTACGTACAATGGCGAGGGTGCAAGAAAGAAAATACGGCCACATACGTACATACGGGCAGGGTCTCGAATGCCTACTCGCGCATACATACATGGCTGGGTCGGAACGGAGAAACAGCGTCGTCGTCGTGTTCATGGGGAGCCAACCGGCTGGGTCAGAACGGAATACGTGTTCGTGTTCATCGGGAGGGCTTGGACGGAACAGGCGATGGAAACGAGGCCTAGTGTAGCGCACAACGGAGGAAACGGCCTTGTGTTCGACCGGCCATGTTCGAAACGGGGTCCTGTTGATCGGGAGGGGCCTGACGTACCGCAAAACAGAGGAAACGGACCTCCTACGGTCGAAACGGGGTCTTGTTGATCGGGAGGGTGTGGCGCATCGCAAAAGCGGAGGAAACGGACCTCCTACGGCCAAACGGGGTCCTGTTGATCGGGAGGGGTGTGGCGTACCGCAAAACGGACGAAACGGACTTGTGTTGGAGCGCTACGGTCGAAACGGGAGGGAGGGGGAGGAGGGGTGTGGCGTACCGCAAAACGGGACTCCACGGGATACTGTTCATCTCCACCGTCGACCTCCTCCAGCCTCCACGGGCTATCGTCGACCTCCTCCAGCCTCCACGGGCTCCTGTTCATCCAGCCTCCACCGCGCGCTACTCCACCAGCTACTGTTCAACCACCCCTCCCCACGGGAACCCCTCCACCGTTTACTGTTCATCCAGCCCTCCACACCATGGGGTCCTGTTCAACCACCCCTCCACGGCCACCCCTCCACCGTCTACTGTTCATCCATCCCTCCACACCACGGGTTCATGTTCATCCAGAGGCAACGCCACCGCTCACTATTCATCCACCCCCCCCCCCCCCCCCCGTAATGCTCACTAGCAGCAGTAGCGAAGGAATCGCTCCATCAGGTTCAGTTAAGAGCCATCGATCGATCGCTCGGGTTCGATGAACGCGTAGTTCGCAGTGCAATCGCCGTGTTGATTAGAGCCCAACGCCTCGCTTCGGGTTCGATTAGAGCTAACGCCTACGCATACACAGCGTCGTCACGAGAGAAAGCAGCATCGCTCCGCCCCGACCTCCCATCAGAACCGCAACTCCCGAGATTTTCCTCCCCTCGCTTCTACCATGGTTTTTTCCATCATGGACGGCCCAAAGAATGCCATGCAGTTGCGTCTCCGGCCCGCCCAGGATGAAAATCCCATTTTCTGTCATGATTTTTTGTCATAGAAGTAGGAGCCCACCACATCTATGATGATACCGGGTTTTGTCACAATTATCGTCATAGAAGTGTCATATGTATGACAGAAAAAAATTTCGTTCGGCCCAAAATGTCACGGATGTGTCTTTTTTTGTAGTGATACCATCATAGGCTAGCTCTTAGGGTTTAGCCTCTACGATCTTGTGGTAGATCTACTCTTGTACTACCCATATCTTCAATATTAATCAAGCAGGAAGTAGGGTTTTACCTCCATCGAGAGGGCCCGAACCTAGGTAAAGATCTGTGTCCCTTGCTTCATGTTACCATCGGCCTAGACGCACAGATCGGGACCCCCTACCCGAGATCCGCCGGTTTTGACACCGACATTGGTGCTTTCATTGAGAGTTCCTCTGTGTCGTCGCTGCGGGGCTTGATGGCGCCTTCAATCGTCAACAACACGGTCAGGGCGAGACTTTTCTCCCCGGACAGACCTTCGTGTTCAGCGGCTTCGCACTACGGGCCAATTCGCTTGGCCATCTGGAGCAGATTGATAGCTACGCCCCTGGCCACCAGGTCAGGTTCGGATACTTGAACTACATGGCGGATATTCGCGGAGACTTGATCTTCGACGGATTCGGGCCTGGGCCAGAAGCGTCGGACAGTCATGATGAGCAAGCCTAGACCCGCTGTCGGACAATGCTCGGGATCTAAATCGGGAGCAGGTTGCGTTGCCTAAGGACGGAGGGGTGGACCCCGCCCTGCAGGCCGCATAATCATCGGCGGTGGAGCCGAATGCAGGTCTCACCTTTGTGGAGGCCTGTAACCCCGGGCCCCCGGACTCGTATCCGGTTGTTGGCTCCGGTCCACACACCCTCGAGCCAGTCGAGCCAGGTTGGGCTCCGGTAATGGAGTTTACCACTGCGGACATCTTTCAGCACTCGCCCTTTGGCGACATGCTGAACTCATTAAAATCTCTCTCTTTGTCAGGAGGCTCTGGGCCGAACTATGTCCGGCTCGAGTGGGAAGCGGGCGACGAAGGAATTCGCTGCCCACCCACCACCCACTTCATTGCCACGGTCGATGATTTATCCGACGTGCTTAACTTCGACTCCGAAGACATCGACGGTATGAACGACGATGCAGGAGACACACAGGAGCCGCCGCCCACAGGGCGGTGGATAGCCACCTCTTCATACGATATATATATGGTGGACACTCTGAAAGAAACCAATGGCGATGAGGCAACAGAGGATAACCCCTCCAAGAAGAAAGCAAAAACATGGGCGTCGCCAGCGCCGCTCCAAGCCCCGCCAAGGCAATACCGGCACCGGAGACGAGAACAATCCAGACGGTGCCGAAGATGAATACAACCCTGATCAGCCCGCCTTCGAGCAGGCCGAGCAGGAGGATGGGCAGGACAACCCAGACGAACAAGCGACGGACGGGTATCCGGAGGAGGACAACTACATGCCCCCCTCCGAAGACGAGATTAGCCTCGGTGACGATGAGTTCGGCGTGCCCGAGGACCCCGCGGAGCAGGAGCGCTTCAAGCGCCGGCTTATTGCCACTGCGAGAAGCCTGAAGAAGAAGCAGCAGCAGCTTCAAGCTGATCAAGACCTGCTCACAGATAGATGGACAGAAGTCCTGGCAGCCGAGGAATATGGACTCGAGCGCCACACGGCTGACCGGGCACCTCGAGGTCGGGATAAAACGTCATATCGGCCCGAATACCAGCCTGCACCCCCGAGCCAGTTTACTACGGCAGGGGGCAATACTCAGGACCTCCGCGATAGATTGGATAACACCGCAGGACAACCAAGATCGATCTACGGATCACGGGGGCGCGCTGCAGCACATAACGATGACCGTTATACCGGATACACTAACAGTAAATCCGGCCGGGATGAACACAACCAGCCAGACTTATCTGGACTGCGTCGCGACATAGCCCAGCAAAGAGGCGCCGCACACCCCCTCTGCTTCACCGATGAAGTGATGGATCATGAATTCCCAGAAGGGTTCAAACCCGTAAACATCGAATCATACGATGGCACAACAGACCCTGCGGTATGGATTGACGATTTCCTTCTCCACATCCACATGGCCCGCGTAGACGATCTACATGCCATCAAGTATCTTCCCCTTAAGCTCAAAGGACCCGCCCGGCACTGGCTAAACAGCCTGCCTGCAAATTCCATTGGCAGCTAGGAAAACCTGGAAGACGCATTCCTTGACAACTTCCAAGGCACATATGTGCGACCTCCGGACGCTGATGACTTGAGCCACATTACTCAACAGCCCGGAGAATCAGCCAGGAAATTCTGGACTCGGTTCCTAACCAAAAAGAACCAAATAGTTGACTGTCCGGACGCCGAAGCCCTGGCGGCCTTCAAGCATAATATCTGCGATGAGTGGCTCGCTCGACACCTTGGCCAGGAGAAACCCAAGTCCATGGCAGCTCTCACGACACTAATGACCCGCTTTTGAGCGGGCGAGGACAGCTGGTTGGCTCGCAACAGCACTACGCCACATTCTGGCACATCAGACATCCGCGACAATAATGGCAAGCTACAGCGCAACAGACATAAGCTACGGAACAACGGCGACAACACCGAGGACACGACAGTCAACGCCAGATTCAGCGGATCCAAATCCGGTCAGCGGAAGAAGCCGTTCAAACGACACAATCAGGGACCGTCGAGTCTAGACCGTATACTGGAGCGCTCATGCCAAATTCATGGCACCCCGGACAAGCCAGCCAACCAGACCAACAGAGACTGCTGGGTATTTAAACAGGCCGGCAAAATAAAAGCCGAAAACAAGGACAAGGGGCTGCACAGTGGCGATGACGAGGAGCCCCGACGTCCGAACACGGGGGGACAGAAGAGATCCCCCCCAGGTGAAAAGGGTCAATATGATCTACGCTACTCACATCCCCAAGCGGGAACGGAAGCAAGCACTACGGGACGTCTACGCGATGGAGCCAGTCGTCCCCAAATTCAACCCATGGTCAGCTTGTCCGATAACCTTTGATTGTAAGGATCATCCTACTAGCATCTGTCACGGCGGCTCGGCCGCATTGGTCTTAGACCCAATCATCGATGGATTCCACCTCATGCGAGTCCTTATGGATGGCGGCAGCAGCCTGAACCTACTTTACCAGGACACAGTGCGCAAAATGGGCATCGATCCTTCAAGGATCAAGCCCACCAAAACCACCTTTAAAGGTGTAATTCCTGGAGTAGAGGCCCGTTGTACGGGCTCTATAACATTGGAAGTGGTCTTCGGATCTCCGGATAACTTCCGAAGCGAGGAATTAATCTTTGATATCGTCCCTTTCCGCAGTGGTTACCACGCGCTGCTCGGACGAACCGCATTTGCTAGATTCAATGTGGTACCACACTATGCATACCTCAAGCTCAAGATGCCAGGCCCGCGCGGGGTCATAACAGTCAATGGAAACATGGACCGCTCTTTCCATACAGAAGAGCATACTGTAGCCCTCGCGGAAGAAGTACAATGCGGCCTCCTCCGGCAAACCACCAATCCGGCGGCGACAACCTCAAGCACCGTCAAGCGAGTTCGGAGCACCCCACAACAGGATCACCAGGCACGCCAAGAGCGCGACTAGCAGTCCGGCCTTCGCTCAAATCCCATCAAAGCAGCATTCGTGCCACGCGTACACAATTACGCACTCAAAATACCATGGGCACGGGCGGAGGCGCAGCAGTAGCTCAGTCAACAGTGCGGTATCACCGCAACATACCTTCATAACCTTTCCTTTTACCTTTCAGGACATTGCTTTAGTGCTGCCTCTCCAGAAGAGCCGGATTGTCAGACTTACATAGGAGAGAAAACCAAGGAGGCAACAGGCTTTGCGTACAGAAGGAAATACCCAGGTGGAATCTATTTACGATCGTTATACCTGTTTTATCTATCTGTACATAGCTTGCCTCTGGATAGGATATGTCAAATAATCCTATTTATCTCCGCTTAATGCATTCATTGTAAACATATACTTAAACGTATTATTCATCAATGGGAGATCATATATAGCGTCAGCTTTTTATTCTTATTTGAGCATTTTTTTCTTACAAATGTTTATTTGATATTGCATCCGTACACCTTGGTCCGTTCAGTTTGCCAGGGGCTTCTTATGACGCCCCATAATACGGCAAGACAAGTCCGAACACTTTCAACAGTGCGGCACCCCGAACTTATAGCACTATATGCATCAGCTCCGAATCATATCTTGGGTCTACAGTTGGGTTAGCCCGGCTCCCTTGTTTTGGTGCCTTACGTTCCGTTATATCGGCTAAGGTAGCGCAGGGAGAACTACTGCGATTGTGTCCCGGTTCTTCCGGACGAGCACCTCAGTAGAGAAAGCCGAAAACTGACCGGCATGATGTGGCGAGAGCTGGTCGCTGTTCGAGAGGTCTTAAAATCCTTAAAGATTTTTCCGCTTTAGGCGATAAATCGGCTTCGTCCGATCCAGGCGTATATAGCGCCCCAATTCGGCCTTCCGGATTCTAGGGGCTTCGCCGAAATTTAAAATTGTAGACTTCTATGGCTAAGTGAAGGTTATAAAGCCGAATAGTCCGATTGCCTTCTTCGCTGCGCCGGACACCTCCTTGAGGGACCAAACATTTGGATAAAGAGTATCCGGGTTTTCCACGAACACCCCAGTACTAGTTACGTGGGGCGGAAGCCGACGACTGGCCTACTTTCAGAATTTTATGAACAGCTGCACAGAAGGTAATATTTTAAATAACAAAAGTACTACATAGCACAAGTAACTTCGTCTTTATATTACAAACATGACATAAGTGAATTCATTCGAAAATGGTGTCCTTGGTACATTCATCGGCCACGAGACGAGCACCCTTCATAACGCCATCATAGTACATCTCGGGATGGCGATGTGCCTTGCCCTCCGGCGGCCCGTCCTTCACCAGCTTCTCGGCATCCAGCTTGCCCCAATGCACGTTCACGCGGGCAAAGGCCCTCTCAAGCCGCGGACAGGCATCCACCATCCGCTTGACCAGGCCAAAATAGCTAGTGGGCAGGAGCTCACCAGGCCACATCCGGACTATGAAATCTTTCATAGCCAGTTCGGCCGCCGTGTGGAGTTCGACCAACTGCTTCAGTTGGTCACTCAGAGGCATTGGATGTTCGGCCCCAGCATATTGGGACCAGAACAGCTTCTTCGTTGAGCTCCCCTCCTGGGCACGGTAGACTTCCGCAGCGTCTGATATGCTGCGTGGCAGATCTGCGAATGCCCCTGGAGAGCTCTGAATTTGAGTAAGTAACAAAAACGCCTCCTCCACATGTTTGCTTTGCATAAAGAATTTCTTACCCGCTGCTATCTTTTTGGCCTCCTGGATTTCCTGCTGTGCCTTCTCGGCTTCGGCCTTGGCATCTTTTATACTCACAAGGGCCTTCGCAAGCTTGGCCTCTTTTTCCTTCAGCTCATGCTCCACTGACTCGAACTTTTTGCCGAGCTCCCGGAGATCTTGTTGTACCTCGCCCACTCTAGCATCTTTCTTTTCATGCTCTTTGCATTCCAAGGCCGCCTTGTGTTTGGCCTCGGACAACGCTTTCTTCAGAGACACCACTTCGGTGGTGGCCCCTGTTACAAAATCATGACGCTTCGTCGTTAGAATAACCAATTTTATCTATCCTTCATTATATGAGAGAGGGGAATCATTCACCTTTGCTCTCTTCGAGCTGCCTCCTCGTGAGGTCGAGCTCTCCCTGCGCCTACTCCAGGTCCTGTTTCAGTCCGGCGATCTCGGCCGTACAGACAGCAGCGGCAAGCAGCACAGCCTGCTTATTCACACGAATATTTATTATTAGACTCCTGCGGATCATAATTGACCCTCTGTTTGGCTTTTCCTTCCGAACACCAAACAGAGTATCAGGGGCTACTACCTATCGGGTGGTAATCTCATACATTTTTATTACTTACCTCAAAGCCTGTCAGTAGGCTGGTGCAGGCTTCGGTTAGTCCGCTCTTGGCGGACGAAACCTTCTGAATCACCGCACTCATAAGAGTACGGTGCTCTTCATCCATGGAAGCGTCGAAAGTGCTTCCCACAGATAATCCGGCGCCTCGGGTGCAACATAAGTCCTCGACGCAGACGGCTTGCCCTCCCTAACGAGGGGCCGCCCGCCTGAGTCCAGAACCATTGAAGGTTCCGGAACAGTGTTCAACTAAGAGCCTGGCTTACCGTGGCTCTCATCAACACGATCCGCGGGGATCTTGAACCCCGCGTGTCCGACATCTGGAATCCCGCCTTGGGGTGTCCCCAGAGTCACCTCCCCCCGCTTTGGGAGCCTTCGGGACAACACTTCTGTGTCATCCGCGGGCTGAGGAGTAGTGGCCGTCGGAAGCGAATTCATCCCCGAATCGCTCAGGGACCCGGAGGAAGATACCTCGGGATGAACCCTGGCCGGACTGCATATATGTTCGGCATTATAAATACAAAAACTATGAGGTGAAGTCATGATAGAATGCGGACACTTACGATCTCGCTAGGGGCTTCCCCCTGGGCGGCCACCCCTCCTCGCTGAGAGCGGCCGTGGTAGAGTAGTCCGGATGGGACACCTTTCCCTTCTTGGACATCCCAGCCTCCCATTCCGGGGTAGCTTTTCTCTTTTTCTCCTCCCTAGTGCGGGGAGGTAGAATTTCTTCTTGCTTCCCCCCGCCTCTACGGGAGGAATATGTCTCGTCATCGTCAGACGACGTGGGTAAAGACGGCCTTGCACCGAGAGCCTTTTCCGCCCCCTGGTCCGCCTCCCCAGGCCCCTCATCCTTTCCGGACGGGACGTCTTCTTCTTCTTCCTCCTCCCCTTCGTGGGAGGAGTGTGCCTCGTCATCTTCGGACGAGGCTTCCTGCACAACCTTACGTAGGAGACCCTTTCGGATCCCCGGGGCCTTCTTATCGGCCTTCTTCTCCGGCACCTTGTACGGTGCCGGGACCAGCATCTCCGTCAGGAGAGCATCAGCTGGGCCTTCTGGCAACGGAGCGGGACAGTCAACCTGCTCCGCTGTCTCCACATACTCCTGGACAAATACCCATAACTACTTAAGGCTCCCTCATCAGTATATTGGGAGGGACTGAATCCAGCGATAGCCTGAATACTCAACTCACTAGGAAGTCATGCGGCGTGGAGCCCACGGTCCTCGGATGTGGGAGGAGGTACTTCGGAGGCCTTGAACAACGCCTTCCACGCGTCCTTGTGCTTCATGCCGTAGAGCCTCTGAAGCGTTCGGTGTTCGACCAGGACAAACTCCCACAGATTAAATGCCCGCCTTTGGCACGGGAGAATCCGGCGGACAAGCATGACCTGGATCACGTTGACAAGCTTGATGTTCTTGTCCTTCATGCTCTTGAGGCAGGTCTGGAGTCCGGTCAGCTCTGTAGGTTCGCCCCAGGCCAGGCCCTTCTTTTCCCAGGAGGTGAGCCGCATGGGGGCTCCGGATCGGAACTCGGGGGCCACCGCCCAGTTGGCGCCGCGCGGCTCGGTGATGTAGAACCACCTTGATTGCCACCCTTTTACGGTCTCCGCAAAGGAACCGTCCAGCCAGGTGACGTTGGGCATCTTGCCCACCATGGCCCCTCCGCACTCCGCTTGCTGGCCGCTTACAATCTTCGGCTTCACGCAGAAGATTTGCAGCCACAAGCCGAAATGAGGCCTGATGCGGAGGAAGGCCTCGCATACGACGATGAAGCCAAGATGTTGAGGACGAAATTCAGGGCTAGATCATGGAAATCTAGCCCGTAGTAGAACATGAGCCCGTGGACGAAGGGATGGAGTGGAAATCCCAGTCCACGGATGAAGTGGGCGACAAATACGACCCTCTCGTGGGGTCCTGGGGTCGAAATGACCTGCCCAGCGTCCGGTAGCCGGTGCGCTATGTCTGCGGCCAAGTATCCGGCCGCCCGAAGATTTGCGATATGCTTCTCCTTGACGGTGGAAGCCGCCCACTTGCCTCCTACTCCGGACATGTTTAGCTGTGCGGAGAAGACTTGAGCTTGGGCGCTGGAGCTCGAGGGGGCAAGAGTGGGCAAGGGAGAAAGAAGGCGTGGGTAAAAATGAGGAAATCTTATCCCTTTATAGAGGCGACGAAAGCGGTGCGCCTCCCACTTGCCCGTTGGGAATCGCTTGCTTCCCAAGCGCCACGATTGACGGTGTGGTGGGATTATCCATACCCGAATTGATGAGAATCCCGTGATAAGGGGACACGATCTCTGCTTTGACAAGGCGTGTCAAGGAAACCGCCTCGCAATATGCGCTGTGGCTGGTTGTAGGAAAACGGTTCGAATAATGACCCGACCGAAATGACATGTCGTGTTGTCTAAAAAGTTGTCAGCAGATTGCATTTGTGAAATATCATTATCTCTACATCGGTATGTGAAGATTATTTTGTGGATCCGGACACGGTCTAAGTGTTCGACGATTATTTTGGAGTACTCGGAGAAGGAACCCTCCCTGCAATGCCGAAGACAAGACTGCGTGCCGGACTCATCGTCATTGAAGCCTGGCTTAGGGGCTATTGAGGGAGTCCTGGATTAGGGGGTATCCGGACAGCCGGACTGTGTACATTGTACGGACTATTGAAGCGTGAAGATACAAGGCTCAAGACATCGGCCCATGTCCGGATGGGACTCTCCTTGGCGTGGAAGGCAAGCTTGGCGATCCGGATATTATGTTTCCTTTGTTGTAACCGACTCCATGTAAACCCTAGCCCTCCCCGGTGTCTATATAAACCAGAAAGGATGGTCCTTAGAAGGCCGATCACATTTACAATCATACCATCATAGGCTAGCTCTTAGGGTTTAGCCTCTATGATCTCGTGGTAGACGTACTCTTCTACTACCCATATCTTCAATATTAATCAAGCAGGAAGTAGGGTTTTACCTCCATCAAGAGGGCCCGAACCTGGGTAAACATCTGTGTCCCTTGCTTCCTGTAGCTGGCATTGCGGCGCGTCGGCTGGTGGCGGCGGCCGGGCCTGGGGTGGCCGGAGTCGATGGCCACGAGCTCGAAGGCGGCGGGCGACATTTAGACTTGCGCGGAAACACGGCTGCGGCGGGAAAATGGGGCTAAGGAGAGGTGGCTTGGGGGGGGGGGAGCTCACGGCGGTTCGAACGGGGTGCCACTGCGGGCTCGGGGGAGGGCCGAAGGCAACGTCGGTGTTCGACGAGCGGAACGGCAGTGTTGGCAGGGTCCAAGGGCTTCCGGCGTCGTGCGGCTCAGTGAGGAAGAAGAGCGGGACGCGGCGGGCACGTAGACAGCTCGGGGCATCATCGGGACGACGATGGCCGCGGTGGTGGTGAGCGGCGGCGACAGAGGAGCTCGGGCAAGGTGCGGGTAGTGAGGAAGAGGCAAGAGGGAGAGAGTGAGCAAGTTGGATCGATCCAGACGGCGGCGGGGAGGACCTTCGCGACGTCGCGCTGGCTGGGGAGGCAGGCAGGCGAGCAAGGAGGTGGTGTGGCGCCTCGGCATGTGCGCGTGCCTTGTCCTCCTGGTGCGAGGAAGGGGGACGACTGGCGCTCGCCAGTCGGCTGGGCCAACCAGGCAGGTGGCCCAAATGGCCTCTCTCTCTCTCTCTCTTTTATTTTTCTTTATGTTTTCTAGTTTGTTTTTCTATTTGGCCTAGATAACAACTTCCGAAAATTCTGAAATAATTTGTGGGCACACTTTGAATTATTTCGTACAACCCACAACTGTGTTCTGGATTATTTGGGCATTTAAGATTATTTTAGCATTTAAATGCTGAAACTTAAATGCTTTATGATTTAATTCAAAAATCCAGGGTGACCTAGAAAAATGTAAACCATTTTGGCAGAGGTTTCCAATCAATTCAAAAATGATGAACTTTTACGAAGGGCATTTTGGGTTCATTGAAAAATATATTAAGTTGAACCTATTTGAAATTCATTTGGAGCTAGGGTTAATCATCCCCATTTCAAATTTATTTGAATTTAACATGATGTATTGACACTCTCATGCAACTAACTACAACCATTTTTCTAGGCTGTGACAACTCACTCCCACTAAACAAGAATCTCGTCCCAAGATTTAGGTGTAGGGTAAGAGGAAGACGGGACACTAGCTATCACAATCTTCATGATCCAATTGTCTTTCTTGGAGATGTTGATTCATTACATCATGTTGATCTTGACGTCTTTTCTTCGAGATCTTCATCCAAAAATGACGACGGAAAGAGAGGGGAGCTCTATAGGATACAATCTTTACGAAGATCGAGCAACTCACGACCAACGCATGGAATGAGACATAATAACATCTCTCGAGCTAAGACACAAAACACACAACATGACTGATGGAAAGGAGTAGATGACGAATGTTTGATTTGGCAGGTAATAATTCCATGCTTTAAGAAGATGGTGAGTGGGTTTCAAAGTAGTGAGGACTTATTTACACTTAATACCACAACAGAACACCTCAGGGGAGGTGGCTCGTAGAGTTATTCCGTTAAGTGGCAAAGAGAATTGCTTTTGATACATAGATCATTGAAATTATGTATACGAGGATGAGGCATATTCATAAATGATCGTTTGAAGAAATTCAAAAGAATGACATGCTCAGCTTGGAAAGCGAAACTATGGTTATAGAGCAACTTGGCAAATGGAAGGCTCATTCCAATTGATGCCGAGGATATAGCCTAGTGTCTGAGCATGCTCTTGAGAACTTGGGCATTTCTATATTCATTAGGGTTTTACCAACAACTATGCCAAGGATTCTAGTAACACCTCATACTACCATGATGGGTATAGATGGAGGCTGTAGGCGCAAAGGAAGATAACACTTTCTCAGATTTCTACCTTGGCTATGCCAAGGAAGCAAAACTGGATAATCGACCGAGAGACGTCAAGCACTCCGCTTCTAATGTTCTCCTGGATGTACTAGTGTAACCCAATTATAGGGATTGTTTGGTATCTAGAACATCAAGGAAAGGTCAGACTTCAAAAACACAAAATCCATAAGGAACAACTTCTAGAATAAGTCATAGAAAATCCACATGGGGAATGGTTACTCTTGCTGGACAAGATACTATAACATTAGGTCTTCCGGTGAAGTGTGTTAGCCACAACATCCACTTTACCGACTTACAGAGAGACTAATATTATAACTCTTCGAGACGTTCCAACCATCATATCTGCATGAGATTCAGATCTGCTTGGCGACATGATACTCCAGACTCAGCATGTCAGTAAACAAAGTTTGCAACACATGTCAAAGAGATGACGTTGCGAAATTCTCGGGAAATGAACTACGGAAGCAAGCTCCAAAACATGAGCTGGTTCGCAAGACACACATGAACACACTATCTAGGACAATGTGACCACATAGAAGTCTTAAAACAAAACATTACCGGGTCCTGGTTGGGAACCATCATTGAGGATAACAAAGTCTTGTGCACGTCCGTTTGCGTTTGGTCCTTCAGGATTAGCACTTGAACTTCTTGTCTTTGAACAAATTGATCAGTTGCTTGGTGTGCTAGGGATTACATATGGAATGGAGATGATCAGTCTGCCAATCCACAGAATCCTTTGCACATGCATGACTGACTTGGGATGATCACTACTTCAGGATGCTGCTAACGCGACACTACGATCAGAGACCCTTCGATGAAACTGTGTGCGATGCAATAATCGCAAACGGTGGTGTAAAAAACGGTCAAAAGGTGCAAAATGTTTGCGATGGAGGATGCATCAAATATGGTTCAGATTTTAGTTGCGTGTGCGATGCAGGGCATACGGTTCAGTTCAATTAACCGTTTTCGATGAGGAGGAACAAAAGAAACGGGCAGCCAGATGAAGGTGTGTGCGATGTACAGCATACGGTTCACTCGGATGAACTGTTTGTGATTAGGCAACACAAAAGAAACGGTCAGCCAGATCAAGGTGTGTGCGATGTACAGCATACAGTTCACTCGGATGAACTGTTTGTGATTAGGCAACACAAAAGAAATGGTCAGCCAGATCAAGGTGTGTGTGATATACAACATGCGGTTCACTCGGATGAACTGTTTGCGTTGAGACAAGAGAACAGAAACGGTTCAATATAACAAATACCATAAATATTGCAAGGTTCAAATTCAAAGATTACAACGCCCAAATTCAAACATTGCAAACTGCGTCATTTCTGAAAAGGGATCAGCCGCTGACAAGTCATGTATGGGTTTAACACAATGACTTCCAATTGCTTTGCCATATGCTCTTCCAATACGAAGTTTGGCATTTTTTGGAGGCACTTCCATTCGCAGTACCTGCCGGCTCTGATAATCATACCATTCATCTTTCCTAATTAAATGCGTGTTCAACCTCAGTACCCTCAGCACCTTTGCTCTGGCAAGAAAGAACCTGGCGAGTGTAATCTCCGGTAAGGTCCCTCGGTAGGAGTTCAAAGTAATATTTGAGAGATGCAGATCTAGGCATTCAATGTGATTGTCGTTATAAACATTATCCACCTCCAGGCCTATTATTATCTGCAAAAGAAGAGAACGTGTTAGTGCCTACATGCAGTTTTGAACACTTCTACACGCCCATTTGGTTTGCAAGATTTGTAAAATGCACCAACATGCCATCTTCGATCTGGCATGATTAACATGGGCATTTGATTACAATCTAGAAACATGTAGCCTTCTTCACAAGAGGTTGGACTGGATGAAAAATTCTCTCAGAAAACTAGTACGGATGAATCCAAAGGAGAAATGCTTATGGACGATTGTAACCATATGAATGAAGCAACCAATATGGGGTGGCGGTGTATGTCCTAAAATCCTCCAAAATCCCTTCAGAAATCGTAGTACATTGTCATTGTAAACTTGGGAAAGGTGCAGAAAATCGATCTCTCTTATGGTTAAAATTTAACAGGAAAGGAACATCACCTCGATATACAGCTTCTTCAGGCACGGAAAGCATCTCAGGCAACTGACAACTTGGTCCAGGTTGGGGTCGACAGATTCTAGTGCCAAGACCTTCACTGTGTCGAGAGTCTGGGTGAAGCTTCGCGGGATGACAGACGAACATACATCTTCAAAACTAGAAATAACGTTGATATCAAGAAGGCGAGGTATAATTCGACTGTTGTACTTGAAAGTTGTAGTATTTGACAGACGAGTAGCCCACCACTTTCAATTTCGGTGCAGAAATGACATTGATTCTTGTTGGACCTTGTTGATCAACTACAAGTAATCTCTCAAGTGAAGGTGTGTCCTGGATGACCATATTGTGGTCCACCTTTTGTGATCTCTCGTTGCAGCACCAGCAACACACATAAATAGTCCGGAGAGTCCTGGAGGTGATGTGCAAGGTACTCGACCAATTCATCGCCTGAAGATGAAGGAACTCAAGTGCAGTACAGCCGTGGAGCAGGCGCTCCATGTCATCCTTTGGGATGCGGACGACGACGAGATCGAGGTGCTTCAGTTGTGGTAGAAAAAGAGCGGGCGCGTCACTAAAGGGGGGATGACAGTTCATGAACTTGGCGAGGCGCACTGTGGGCGCGAAGCGGAGCACGGACGTTGGCAGCAAGCGCATATGCCCATCATTAAAACTGAGCTTTGCGAGCTGATCTATGGCGGGGGGTCGGAACCACTCGTCATGCTTGGCTCGGTCCTTGCCATTGGAACGGAACTTGCCCGTGATAACGCCTTTGATTGGGCCATGGTGACTGCCGAGGATCTGGGAGAACGCATCCAAGCTTTGGCGATAGCCATGACAGAGCTTGTGGGCGTCGAGCAGGTCGACAGGGGTGAGGAGCCATAGGGGGCACTACCATCGGGAAAGTGCGGCTGTCCTCGCCCGATATTTGATTGGGGGGAGGGATATGATGACTATCAACATATCATCGGGGAGGTTGTTGATGAAGTCTAGGCCTGCTAGAGTCGCTTGCGGTTCTTTCTCGACCCGCCTCCGCTTGTTGGCAGCCTTGTGGGCGCGGCATCATCCCACGGCCCTGCACACCATGTTAAAAATCCGAGGACATTTCAGATAAGGCTTAATTGAGGATTAGTGCAAACGGGACCTTGACCAGCGAAGGATCTAGCTTTCAAGTGGGGATGCGTTCGGTTTGTGAAGGGGGTGCGGGGTTCGTTGCTCCGTTAGCCTCAAAACCTTTTCTGCGCTTGCGCAGTTCCGTTGGAAGGCACATGCTAGGTTCTAGGCTTTTTCGGAGGCCGCCAGCCATATTCCGTGCATTTCTCGCATTTCCAGGGGTTTATGCGGGAAATTCAAGAACGGAGCATCAGGCACATAAAATCATGGACGAAAAGGGCCAGAAGTCGCCGCATGTGGTCCTCGGTCCATTCCCAGGCCCTGTGCACACCACCAAGAGGGTGGGCCCGGCATGGGGGGCACGGGGAGGCCGGCGCACGTCGTGTTGCCTTTTAAATCCACGGAAATTCACGGTAGCTTAGAAAAAGACGGGACCTGGTGCGGTGTCTTCCCATGGCTCCTGCAGGTCGCGGTAAAAATCCGAGGTTGTTTCAAATACGCCTTCATGGAGGCTTAGTGCAAACGGTACCTTGTACAGTGAACGATCTAGCTTTCGAGCGGGGATGCTTCCGGTTTTTGAAGGGGGTGAGGGGTCTGTTGTTCCGTTGGCCTTGAAATTTTTTGTGCGTTTGCACGGTTCCGTTCCCAGGCCCTGCGCACACCACCGAGAGGGTGGGCCTGACACGGGAGGGCACGGGGATGGGCATGTTGTCGAGACCACTTGGGGGAGGGCCAGACACATTGAAATTGGGATATATTTGTTTTAACCTTTAAAAATAATAATAGGGGAAAAATAATAAAATAAAATGGTGGTAACTGAATTTTGGGGGTAGTCTTTCTGAGATCTTTATTCTGTGCTCTTGGTAAAGGTCTTTTGACCTAGATCTGTAATTTTGCCCGAATTTGCTGGTCAAAATCTCGGAAAAGGGTAGTTCACCTAGATCTGGCAACTATTACTGAGTTCTTGTTGTGTTGTACTCGGTAAAACTTTCACGGGTGGGGGACTTAGCCAAAATTTCCCCGCAAACAGCCACGCCCGTTTGCTTTTCCAATCCCAAGCTCGTCCCGCGTGTGAGTGCTACTTGTGAGCTGCATTGGGATGTTCCCCGAACAGGAAGGGTGAAGCAATATAGTTTTTTTTGAAAGAATTGACAGTGGGGAGCACTCCCACTGTGATTTATATATATCTATATAAATGGGGTGTTTACATAGACATATACAACGCCAAACACAACCAACCAACTACCACCCTCTCCCCATGGCTTAGGGAAGAGGCAAACTACCAGCCCTCCACAGGAGGAGCCAAGCGAAAAGAGTCAACAAGGATCAACCTAGAGTATTGCAAAGGTTTACAAATGAGCCTCGATGGGCCTCCTTGATTCTATATTGGAGCTGACCTAGGTCGTTTTTGAAGCGTGACAACCAGGACCCAATAGTAGGGTCAACTCCTCGGAAGTGCTTGTTATTCCTCTCCTTCCATATGCTCCACGCAGCAGTGAGAAAAACTTCCATGAAGAATTGGCCAGGCCAGGAGTCTCTGTTTAATCCGATGGCAGTGAGACGGTTATCAAAAGGGGGCCAATGAATGCCAAGCTTGGTCCAGCAGGTCCTGCTAAAATCACAAGTGAAGATCATGTGGTCCACCGTTTCTTCAATTGGCAGCCCGCAAAGAAGGCAATCAAAATCGTTACCAATGTTGTAGTGCCTCCGTTTCAACATATTACGTGTGTTGAGCCTGTCCAGGAAAAGCAGCCACCCAAACACCTTCAACTTCATTGTACATTTTGATTTCCATAGGTGCTTGAACATGGGATCGGCTTGAGCATCTCTAAAGAAGAAAGAATAGAAGTCCTTAGGACGAAAGTCGGCCGCACCCCGCATGTAGTGCCAAACATCAGTATTTGACGTGGAAGGGAAAATCTTGTTTAACGTTAGCTGCATGTCTCGGATTTCATCCAGCGCGGTTGGGGATACAGGGAGGTGAGAGGTTTCATGCAGATCATTGGAGGCCCAGAAGTCAGCAACCGAGATATCTTCAAGTAGTGCAAAAGAGAAGGCACGTGGGTGGGAGTCATGCAGCACATCACGCGCCCAAAGATCTTTCCAAAGCAAGGTGGTCCTTCCATCTACCAACTGAACACGAGATATGCCCCTGAAGGTTGGTGTCAATTTTAAAATATCGCGCCACCAGAAAGAGTCGGCCGGGTCCACTGCATGTGGTATTTTGTCGACGTACAGATTGTCCCATAACAGGTGAACCCAGGGCACATCCATTTTATTGTAGAATTTATGGAGGAATTTTAGGAGCAGGGCTTCATTATGGATTTTGAGATTGATCACTCCTAGCCCACCTTTGTCTTTGGGACGACAGACCATGTCGGGCCGCAAGAGAGGAGCATTTGTCACCTTGCTCGGTTTTCTTAGTCCATAGACAGCGTCTTCTGATTTTGTCTAGGATTTCAAGAAGCTTGGGCGGGAATTTGAGTGTACACATGGCAAAAATAAGAAGAGATGTGACTGAAGCATTCAGCCAGGATAATCTGCCACCATAGGTCATCATAGCAATGGTTGACGTTAGACGCCTTTCCAATCGGCAAACAAGAGGCATGAGGTCTGGGACTGTAGGCCGAGTGGTACCCAGAGGCAGGCCAAGATAGGTGAAAGGCAGCGTGCCAACATTACAGCCAAAAATCCTTGCAAGAACATCCGCAGAGGAGGGGCCGAGGTTGATCGGAATCAATGTGGACTTGTGAAAATTGATTTTCAAGACAATTGAGGTGGCGTAATCTGATAGGATCTCCTTGACCAAAGAAGCTTGACGGGTGCATGCAGGTAGGACTATCAAAGTGTCGTCAGCGTATTGAATAACGGGGTAGTCAGATTGTCCAACACAAGGAAAGGGGAGCTCGATTTTGCCTTGTCTGAATGCATCATTTATGGCAGACTGTAATAAATCCGCAGCGAGCACAAAAATGAGGGGGACAAGGGATCGCCCTGTCGGACACCACAGCGGCATTGGAATTGTCTGTCCGGCACCCCATTGAGAAGGACAGAAGAGCGCCCAGAGGAGAATAAGCATTGGATCCAAGAAATCCATTTGTCGTTGAAGCCCATATGGCGCATAATCTTGATCATCGGGTCATGAGCAATTGTGTCAAAGGCCTTTGCAAAATCAAGTTTGAGCAAAATGATCTGTCAGCCCAAGCTTTGGCATTGGTGTAAATACTGGTAAGCCCATGCAAGGCAATCCTGGATAGTCCTCCCCTTAATGAAGCCATATTGATTGCGATGAACTAAATCCAAAATAGAAGATTGTGGCCGATCTGCTAGAAGTTTTGTAATCAGCCTGAGGCAGCAGTTCAAAAGCGTGATCGGTCTGTAATCATTTACTGTTTCCGGGGAGTTGACTTTAGGGATCAACGTGATGAGCCCATCATTGATGCTGTTAATGTCCAGGGTGCCATCATAAAATTGAGCGCAAAGGTCATAAAAATCATGCTTGATGATAGGCCAACAGGCTTTGAGAAAAGCACCACTGAAACCATCAGGGCCAGGTGCACGGTCTGGAGGCATGTCATTAACAACTTGGTCAATTTATTTTTGTCTGAACGGCTCGGTCAGAGCATCAAGATTATCAGATCTTCTGATGAGGTCGGGCAGAGAGAATTTCATCTCAGAGGCTGAAGTGGAGCCCAGACGATTTTTATAAGTGAGGAACAAGAGGGCCTCTTTACTAGTGTGATCTTCAAATATAGCACCACTGTCGTCACGTAAGCTTGCAATGTTATTCTGTTTGTATCTTTCTGTAGAAATGGGTTGAAAGAACTTTGTGTTTTCATCGCCAAATTTGATCCACCTAATAGTGCAGCGTTTTTTCCAATAAAGCTTTTGGTATTGGAGGAGCCTGAGCAAGTGAGTTTTTAGAATTGTTCTGAAATTAACCTCTGGTATAGTTAGTGTGCGTTTGTTTTCAAGCTCGTCAAGGTCAGCCTGTACACAATTGCAGCTAGAAATAGCAATAGAGAGGCGGGAGATGTTCTTACTCCAGTGTTTCAATGCATGTCTCAGGGCTTTGAACTTGCGGCAAAGTTTAGTGGCTGCATTCTCTGACTTAACAGGCCTTTCCCAAACATTTCGCACAACATCCATAAATCCTGGGTGAATGATCCAGTAAGACTCAAAACAGAAGATCTTACTGCGGGGAATCGTGGTCTCAATACTGACAACACAAGGGATATGATCGGATACCGGTTTACCAAGAGGATTCACCAAGGTTTTAGGGTATACCGTGGTCCAGTTAAGCGATGTAAAAAACCAGTCAATTTGCTCGAGGAGAGGGTCAGTTTGCATATTACTCCAGGTGTAAGCACGGCCCTGTACTGGCAGCTCAATAAGTTGTTGTTTATGTATAATGTCATTAAAGGTGAGCATGTCTTGCATGTTTCCCCCAGGCTTGTTACGATTATCAGGTGCACGCATATAGTTAAAATCGCCGAGGAGTAGCCAGTACTGACCATTAGGAATGTTCACATCCTAGAGCCAATTAGTAAAAGTATCACGATCTTCGCCAGCGCATGGACCATAAACATTCACCAGTGTCCAGGTTTGAGAGGTTTGCGTACTGACGAAAGAGGTAACTAGCACATGCGTGTCGATGGAAACTACTGTGCCGGTGAAAACAGAGCTTTTCCATATGGTGAGAATCCCACCCGAGGCACCACGCGAAGGAACAAAAGCAAATTGATCAAACTGACGAGGACAGCAAGTTTTAACAAAAGCAGGAGTAACGTCAGACAACTTGGTTTCCTGAAGACAAACTATGGCGCAGCCACTTGAGAAGATCGCATTATTAAGAGCTAAACATTTCTTCTCAGAGTTTAAGCCTCTGATATTCCACGAGAGGACATTCCAGCAGCGTAAAGAGGGCATGGCACGGAAAAAGAGTTACTGAAGAGGAGCAGAGGTGCCCTCCTCCTGATCTTGAACGGCAGGAGTACCTGAAGTTGTTGGAGCAGAAACATCCAGCAGGGAGAGAAGAGCTTCAGCAGTGAGCTCAGCTTCTGGGATGGCGCACCTGTTGATGCCAATTTGTTGCAGAGTTGATACCGGTGTTGGAGGGGGGATGCCATCATCCGTAGAAGGATCAGAGCTTGAAGATCCAATGGAAGGAGCCAACCTGGGCTTGACCTTGGAGGTGTACACACGGGTGTCAGCAAGCGGTGGGACCTTGAAGCCATCATATTTGTTCGAGCGTGAGCTACGCCGAACATCCACCGTGGAGAGAGGAGCAGCAGGTCTCGAGCGTCTGGTGCGGGCCCGTGGTTGAGTTGGAGGGGCAGCCAAGGTACCAAGGGTAGGATCAAATGCATCAGGTATCCCATAAAGCCTGTCATCAGAAGCTGGCTGGAGCGTGTTGACAGTTTCAGCAGACAGTAAAGTGGCACTTTCAGACGCAGGCAGGGTTGTAAGGCTGTCCAAAATAGCAGGTTCCAAAGGGAGAGAATTTTCCTCGACAGCAGCATCCTCAGAACCGTCCAAAACCTCTGGAACAGAGTGGATCTCTTCAAGATGCACGGATGGGGGTGCAGGCATCACAGACAAAGGATGTTGCATGAATCTAAGGCCAGAGGAATTCGATGTGACAAGAACTGAAAGTTCCGAGCGCGGTGAACGCAGACCATAACCAGAGCTCCAGGGGCCAAATGTTGCAATCATTGGACGGTTACCGGAAATTGAAGGTGTTCAGGTTGCGACGCTGGATTGGGTCATCCAAAGAAGACAAAGAAGAAGCTCATCTCCTTGAGCAGAGAGGCCAAAAGAGATCCCTTGATTATGCAGAGACACTGAGATGGTCAGGGCAGCAGAAGGCACAGGAGGAGCAGGTAGCACAATCAGTATGTGTTGCTCGATAGCAAGACCAGAAGACTCAGAGCTCGAACTGTCAGTCACTGTGATTGAGTCATTCCAGGCTTGAAATCCATTGTCAGTGATATTGTTGTCAGGAACTATACCATCTTGAAATGTAAGGCCTTGAGCATTAAGCCATGCCTGGTAATTAACAAGGTGCGGGGGCATGACAAGGGGCGGGGGAGCAGGCCACGCATCCCAGACTACATTGACATTACCATGAGCATTGTGGGCATTGTCCTGACCACCACCATTGCCAGGGGGAGGAGCACCATTCTGCACCAGCCAGTTGTGCACTTGCTGCTGATAAAGCTGTTCTGTAGTCAGGTTCGGGCCAAACAAAGGCTGAGGCTCACCGTCAGGGGGTGGTAATTCTTCATCAGCGGGCGGAACTTCAGGTAGCAGTCCATGGCCATCAATGCTTCGAAGGATTGTGATCTGAACTGTCCAACAGTCCCTGGCACCTCCGAGTTGCCACACAACAAAACTCTTCGGGATCAAACGCATGCGGAGCACTCTAACTTTGAGCAACATGAATCTGCGACCTTGTCTTGGATTGTACCAGGAAACAAGGGAGCCAAAACCACCCAAAGCCTTAGTGATGTAATAATCAGTTTGATAGTCATAAGGGAAGCCGAAGAACATCAACCAAACTTGAGGACCCAACGAGGTAGTACGATGGTTAAGAGCTTCATTACGGGGAATGAAAGTGACAAGCAGATCTTCCTCTTCAAGCTCAAACGTCGTGGCGACAGCAGTATCTCTCAAGAACGAGTCGATAAATCCAAAGACTCCAATCCCAAATGGATGGTCACTGACCTCAGTAGTGAAGAGTTGCGCTTCGTGTAGGAGGGCCACGATCTGGTTGCGGATCAGAGCACGTCGATGCAGAGGGACATAATGGCTCGTCTCAGCGATCGCCAAGAACTCATGGCTGAGAGGAGCAATGGGGCCTACCACCATGCCGCTACGCACCACGCGGTCCGCCGGACCGGGCTCAACAAAGAAAACCCAAGGCGGGAGGAAGGGACTGGGTTGAAGTGGTAGTTCACCATGGGTGAGGGGCTCGAGATGTGGCAAGAGCAGGTACTGCCGATGGGACGGAGCAGAGCTGGGCTTTTGGGTTTTCGAGGTGGAAGACGAAGCGAGAACGGAGGCGGAGTGTGTGTGGGTTACCTTAGGTACCCATTTCCATTTCAGGCTGAAGCGACGTTTCTAGCAGGATGCATCCACGTGGCTGTAAGCACCGCAAGTTGCACATCGGATGGTTGTGTTGCAATGTTTGACCGGGGCTGTAGCCTTTTTGGGAAGCGCCAAATTTGGGAGATTGATACGCTCTGTGCAAATTGATTCAGTTGCAGATAAAGATGCAGGCGTGGCGTATTTGGGGCAGGCAATTGCCTTATGGTCTGGGCCGGAGCAGTTAATACAAATGAGGCGAGCTTGGCAGTTAATCCTGCTGTGTCCCCATTGAAGGCATCTACTACAGAGAGCCGCCCAATTTGTGGCCAGATTATTGATATCAAATAAAGAATATGCCGCCTGAGCCAAATCTGCTTTATGCTTAGCCGAGAGGAAAGGTGGCCAGGACTCATGTGGCGGTGCATATTTGAACACCGAATTGAGGAAGCAGAGTGGCAAAGGAGGATACAGCAAATTAGTAGGGCAATTAAAGGTCCCTAAACGCAGGCATTGACGAGACTGAATGACCTTAGATTCCTCCTGAGCAATAAAATCCTCCATTAAGGATAAACGATCATTACGCTTAGCGTCGATCAAGCCTGGCTGAGTTACTAGCGCCAACGATCCAAATTGAATTTGAATATTTTGATTCGGAGCATCGTGAGGAACATTGGCAGATGATGAAGCTTCATGTGCATTTTTATCAGACAAGTTCCAAGCAACCAAATTAACCAAACCAAATTTGGCTAGCTCCATGGTAGATGAATGAACCGAAGGTTGGCCCATATTTGAAAGGTTGGATGGAGCTTTAATCGCCACCGGTTTACGGACTAAGATTTCCCCAAGTTGTGTATCCGCATGCCAATGAGAATCAACAGGAAGGGCTTTGGAGAAACGACCATTAAACAAGTGGAAATGGCATACAAAGTCAGGCCAAATACGATCCTTGAGCCCATATATGAAATGCCCCACCTTGTTGTTGGCAACAGAAAACCGGAAAGATCTAGCAGAGATGGGAGTCACTCGAAAACCAGAACAAATGCCTCCAATGCAACATTGCAAAGCAATTCCAACAGGATCCACCGTGAGGGGGAAGGAGGCCGAAGAGAATGAAACAACCAAAAAGAGCTCCTTGGTGTCTCGAGAGGGAGAAAAATGGACTGTTGATCCGAACTTCCTTCTCACCTGATCGGCCAAAGCAAGGCCAGGAGCAAAATCCTAGTGCAGTAATCCTTCCATGTTGAGAGCAGCTACTGATATCCGTGGTTGGTGGTGGAGAGTAGGTGGGAGAGGAGAGGTGGGAGAGGAGAGGAGAGAGCCATTACCCAGTGGATTCTGTTGACAGACTTGGCTGAAGCAATATAGTTGCGAATAAGTATTTCCCTCAGTCAGAATTAAGGTTACCGAACCAATAGGAGAAACATGCAAATACATCGTCAGCAGCACCTACACACACAAGAGCAAATACTTTCACCCAACGCGGGCAAGAGGGTTGTTATTCCCCTTGGACTCGTTACTCGCAAGGATTAAAACTGAAAATGATACATAGACAAATTGCAAAGTAAAATAAAAAGAGTAAAATGGCAGCAAGGTAATTAGGGTTTTAGTAATATGATAAAAGTAGACCCCGGGGCCATAGTTTTCACCAGAGGGTTCTCTCTCGTAGGAATAGCATATGGTGGGTAGACAAATTACTGTTGGGCAATTGATGCGCTCGCATAGTTGTGATGTTATTCATGGCAATGATCATGTATATAGGCATTACATCCATGGCAAGTAGACCAAAATGATTCTGCATCAACTACTATTACTCCACTTCGAGAGCGCTTCTATGCTTGCCTCTCTACGTATTAAGTTCATGACAAACAGGGTAATGCATGAGGTATGATGACATAATTTAGACAGAATAAAACCAATCAATATGATTGAAACCCGCCATTTTACCCTTAGTGGCAAAAATACAAATACGAGCCTCGCTACCCCTTCTGTCGGACACCGCAAGACTGAGCCCACTACAAAGCACCTCTCCCGCTGAAGATAAATCAATCTAGTTGGCCAAATCAAACAGATAGATCAGAGAGAAATACAAAGCTATACCAATCATGCATAATAAAGTTCAGAAAAGACTCAAGTACTTTCAATGAATAATCTGATCATAAACCCACAATTCATCGGATCCCAACAAACACAACATAAAAGAAGATTACATGGAACAATTGGATTGATCTCCGAGGAGAACATTGTATTGAAGATCGGGGAGAGAGAACAAGCCACCTAGCTAATAACTATGGACCCATAGGTCTGTGGTGGACTACTCACACATCATTGGAAGGGCAGCAAGGTTGATGTAGAGGTCCTCCATGATCGATTCCCCCTCTGGCAGATTACTGGCAAAGGCCTCCAGATGGTATCGCGGAAGAACAGAGGCTTGCGGTGGCGAAGAAGTGGTTTCGGGTGGCTCTCTATTGGTTTGGGAACATTTGGGAATTTATAGAGGTGGAATTAGGACAAACGGAGTTGCGCAGGAGTCACGATCTTAGGGGTGCACCCTGTGAGCTTGTAGCTCTCCTGCAAGTCTTCTGGCCTCCTCTCGAACCTTCTAGGGTCCCTTTTGGTCCATTAAAAATCACCGTAAAGTTTCATCGTGTTTGGACTTCGTTTGGTACTGATTTTCTGAAGAGCCAAAAACAAGCAAGAAAATAGGAACTGGCACTGGGCACTGAGTTAATAGGTTAGTTCCCAAAACAATATAAAATTGCATAAAAAGTATCTAAGATTGATAATATAATAGCATGAAACAATCAAAAAATATAGATACGTCGGAGACGTATCAGCGAGCTGCCGCCGACACCGCCACACATCCCCCCCTTTCCTCAAGGGTCGCCACCGCCCCTCGTCGCCTGTAGCCGCCGCTCCTCCTTCCTGAGCAGCCCCTCCACCCACCCCTCCCCCCACTGCCGAGCCGCCTCAACCCCAATCATCGACCCGCCATCCCCTCCTCTCCGGGCCACCGCCACCTCCTCCTCTCCGGACCGCCGTCACCACCGGCCTCCATGAGCTCTCCTCCTCCCCGAGTCGCCTCCCCTCCTCCCAGCTGTGCCGCCGGTGGTGAGCGCCTCATTTTTTTTTCAATTTTTTGTTAGTGTGTTGTATGTGTGAGGTAGTGTGTGTGATTTATTTTGATTAGTGTAGCAACATTTATTTAGTTAGTGTACTTTTATTTAGCTAGTGTATTTATAGTTTAGCTACTTTTGTTTAGCTAGTGTATTTATAGTTCAGCAATTTTAGTTTGGTAGTGTGTGTGCGCTGTTTAGGTATATATGTGTGAGTTCTTGCTGTGTGTTGAGTCGTGTGTGTGTTGCGGATGTACGCGGGTGTGTGTGTGCGCACGAGCAAGTCTTTGAGATGTGAAAGAAAACAAAATGATTGGTAAATTAAATTGCATGAATTTTTGATTGATGCTATGTTTGACACCACTGTGTCCTTTTTTGCAGGATATGTAGGAAGGTTGATCTCCTGGGAGTAACCGTCGTCGCGACGGTCCTTTTGACGTCCGAGATCATGCTACTAGGGTAAAACTCTCAAGCCGATCTTCTAATTTCCAAAGTAGGTCTTTCATTTGTAGATCACCTAACCTAGGTGTCTACCGTTCGAAAGGGTTATATTAATAAATATGCAAGTCTTTTCAATATTTATAACCGTAACTGTTTTGAATTGTCCATATTTTCCATGGATAACCCGAGAATGTGTAGGCCCGGTTCATTTTCATGACGTACTCCGGCCCGAGACAGAATTTCGGCAACGTCTCCTTGTTGTTCTCCGGATACACATTCCCTCGGCTTTTTGCCAAGATGTGTATTTGAAGAACAGCGGGGAGGTGCTGCCGTAATTCTGTCTCGGACTGGAGTACATCATGAAAATGAACCAAGCCCACACATCCGCGGGTGTTTTTGGCACCTATCTTTACCTACTAGATAGCTTAGTGCATGCCGTAAAATCGATGAAAATCAGTTGTTGCATAAAAAACATTATATTCATGTTTTACAATATACCAAAGGATGGAAGACCGTGGATGGATGTATGCTGGCCATCCCAATATGGAGGGTATGACTCCTGATTGGGTCTCCAAGACCAAACAGTTATGCTGCGTTACTATACGTGCATGTACACAAAAATTTAGAATTTTTCAAGACGTAAAATCTGTTTTTTTTTTAACTTCACTAAAACGGGCACCGCTGCCCTCGTGGTCAGAGGTCACTTTTTGAGAGTAACTTATAATAGTAACATACACTTGACCTTAGGCTATGTTACTACCTTCATAGTGGGCAGTAATATAAGTGTGGTGTCATGCAAAGCTTCATTTTTTAGGATATAGAGTCATATTGTATTGGGATATGTGATGTCACGGTAACTAGCTAAGTTACTCAAATTACCTCTCTCCTTAGTAAGTCATTACCACATAGGTAAATTTGCTGAGTTGGACTCTATGTTAGGAGTCATAGAGTGAGTAACTTAGCTAGTAACATAGCGCATTGCAAGAAAAAATTGCCTACGTGGCATGTATTTAATGAGGAGAGATGTTTTAGAATAACATAATATGTTTACGTAACACAGCGCTTCCTAAGAGAAGATGAGTCTACAATCTAATAAATGAAGCCAAGGATAATACTACAATTATGTTGCTTTGCACTATGATGGAAGTAACTTAGACTAGTGCGAATATCCATTTCTGAGCCCAGGCTCATCTGCACCGGTCAAGAAACAATTCAAAAAATACAAAAATAATTCAAACAAATCTATTTTTTTGCATGGTAGATAATTTGGTGCGTGAGGTGCGCTCCAAATTTCAGATCATTTGGACATATGAGTAGCTCTCGCCAAAAACGAAAAATTGGGTCAGAACAGTACATGCACAGTAAACTTTTTTACAGACGCCAAATTTGTTTTTTTTTTGCCGAGAGCTACTCAGATGTCCAAATGATCAACCATGAAGAAAAAAGAAATATTGGAGCACACCTCACCTCACGAACCAAATTATCAACCATGTAAAAAGATTGGATTTTTTTGAATTTATTTAATATTTGTTTTGAATTTTTTCTTCAACGCGGATGTAGATGAGCCTGGTCACCGAATCGCTAATCTCAGGTTAGTGTCATATGAATGACAGTAGTATAAATTACTCCGGAAATGAAACTAATCTCAGGTTAGCTCCAACCCCTTTATGAATATCAAATTCAGAAAATATCAGGAAAATTAAAAAAAAACCAGAAATCTTAGGATATCAAACCTTGGTGCCCAATCTACTCCCGTGTGAAGTTTCGTAAAAAAATACCAAGAAATTTATTCCTGATGAAGAAAATATAGTCCGGCCTACAATCCATCCAAACAGTTTTTTTGTACATAGAAATTTTTTGTCAATTTTACCGAGAATACCATGAATGTCATTTTTCTTGGAACTTCACGCGGGAGTAGATTGGGCACCCATATTTCGTATCCCAAAATCTCAGTTTTTTTCTGAATTTTCCCAGTATTTTTTCGATTTTAATGTTCATATAGGGGATGCAGCACCCAGAAGCCAAATATCCGCGTCCAAATTACTCCCCGATATAACCAGCCTTAAGTACTGTCGAAGTCACTCCCACCATGGCGAGTCTACAAAAAAATTGCAGAATTGGCCCACGAAGGAGCGGCAGAGGTCCCCAATTCATTAACCCCAACGCAGCAGAATTGGCCCACGAAGGAGTACACAGCACGACCACCGCTGTAAATGTGAACACTGTTTACTGGTTTATACAGTTCCCACAGGTACGACCCACGTAGTAGTAAATACACCACTGTACCTCGGAATTACTACACGGTCAGGTAGGTAGGTGATGCTTCAAAGCTCGGAATAATTACTTTCACGGTCAGGGTAGCAGTAAAATTTTCCTGTTCCAATCTGCGCTAAATAATGGAGCAATAATTGAGTATCAAGGAAACCAAGTAGGTATTTCCTTCTTTGTTTTTTTTTAATATCCGATCTATTATAAAGATTCACCAGAAGTACAAAGCACCTCAAACATTATAAAAGTTGCATTGAGGTCCATCGATCACCAAACGATCATTGCGTGTCATCACTTCCATACCGGAGTCATCATGACCTTATCGATGACAGCCGGGAAGTCTTCGTGCACATGCCCCTAAGGAACCGCACCCCGCAGCCGCAATCGTCGCCGTTCAATCCTTGAATCGATCTGAAGAACCTGGAACCAAATATCGTATGTGCGTACGCATGGCGAGAAACCCTAACCTCGCCACCCCAAGGAGCTGGCAGCAATGTACGCCGGAGCTCCGTCTAATCCATCCGAACGAACGAACTTGAGGAGGATCGTAGCCCGGAACTAATGACTCGAAGAAGGAGCGCCGCCATCCGTCCAAACGCCACCCCTGCAAGGACTAAAACCCTATCTATCTACTAGCGGGAGTCAAGGCACCAGTATTCTCCTCACGCCATCGGCCGCCGGAACGGCAGGCGGAGGGGAGACGAATCCACGGGCTCGTTGACGGAGATCAAGGGGGGAAAGTCTTTCCCAAGTCATCTTGGGAGAGAGGAAAGAAAAGCCGTACCTACTTCCTTCTTCAGGGTTTGGTTGGCTTCTTCATATATTTTGAGTTAAATTTTGATCATGTATATGACTAACAAAATATGAGATATATGTTATAAAAAGTATACTATTGAATTTGTATTTGAAAGAGGTTTTGCATGGTATAATTTTTGGTAGATAGAGTTTATATTTTATTAGTTAAATTAATGGTCAAAGTTTAGCTCAACTAATTGTTTCCTTCGATGCAACTATTATGTGTCACTAAAATACACCTTTTGTCGGAAAAAAGAGGGGTTCTAATAAACCCGCACGGAGAAAGTACACGCCAAATTGGAGCTAAAGCCCTACCCTCACGTCGCCAAGGGGGAAAGTACACGCCAAGGACGAAACCTCTCAAATTGCAATTTTCCTTTTGAGAGAATCAAATTGTGATTTGTGTTGAGCTAAATTGAATAGTTGTGGGATGATGGTAATTAAGTGAGAGATTTAATTAGAGGCTTGTGATCATATATGCACCACTATGTTTACAAAAACTGAATAGGCAAAATGTGGCATCATAAAAAAGTATACAATTATTCATTAATTATTCCAAATAAAGCACCGCCTTCTCTTTCCTTCTCCACAAGAAAATATCCCAGGCCTTCCTCCTCCTCCCGCCGGCGCCGCTGTTGGTCAGGCCCATCTTTGAATTTGGGCCATGGAAGTGTGGAAGACCTCGGTCCCCCGCCAGCGGTAGGGACCCCGTTCTCATTCTTGTTAGGTTCAGCGTCTTGGTTGGGGTTGTGGGACGGTGACGATGTCTCTCAGTAGTAATAATGTCTCCCACGTTCTATTCCAAGCGACGATTGCTGCTGTGGTGCGCTGATCCTATAGGGCGTTAGAACGACGATTTCTTGATTGTCTAATACAACAAGGTTTGTCCGGCTCCAGCGAGGAAAGGGCGATGACGGCGGCGCGCCTTTGCCTCACTCCAGTACCTATAGTCGTCGCTAGGTAGTCTACGGACTTGGCTCAGATATACAATTATCATTAATTTAATTTTTTGAAACTCTCACCATTTTTAAGTGAGGCGATTTGCTCAGGATCTCACACGATCACAATGAAAAACAAAAGATAAAATAGTCTAAAAATTGTTATTCCTGAATAACAAAATTATTAGAAATATTGTCGTTTTACACATGCCACAAAAATAAAAGGGGTTTGCTAATTCTCATCTAGATGAGAGCTCTTAATTAACTACTACACCATTTAATTAATCAAACAAGAAAAAATATAGAAAAAGCTAACACGAATCTCCACTTAAAATTATAAGAGTTAGATGAGACTTAGTTATTTATCATCTAGATGTCGAGAGCTAGACACACCGATAAATCACGAGTAAACATAGTGCCGCACGAGGAGGAAATCAACACTGTTCGCTCTCAAGCGATTCGTGCACTTATTATACAGCAAGCTTGTATATTGATTTGTCGGCACCGTATCAGTGTGGTATAGTTTCTATATTAGCTATGCCATCGCAATCACATGTCCCACAAGTCAGTCGCATGTAACAAAGTCAGACGCATTGAATCGCTCATCAATTACAATGGCTACCTGTAGCACACTTGATGAACGTGCTAGCTTCCGCAGCTATGTCCAGCTGTGAGGCAACGTCACCCTGTACCCATGGCCCTGCATTTGTTCTCCAAATCCACCTGCCCAGCTCATAGCTCCTCCCCGCTCATTTCATCTTCCTCCTCTTCCCTTTAGCCATTCTCTTTTGTTCTTGTGCTTGGGCAACTTTGGGGCGCTGTGCATGGTTCTTATCCACCTGCACTGAGTACGGTGAGGTGTAAACTATTTTGTTCTACCTGTTGATCCAAGGCAACAGTAGATTGAAGCTTGATTAATTCATACATGTAGCCGGTTGAAACCTACTGTACATAGGAATAGCTTGCCTAAAACAGAGCAGGAAGCAGCTCAGACACTACACTTGCACTTAAAAGATTGTGATTTACTGCTTCGCTAGCCTGTCCTGGTTGGGATAAGAGAGACAAGAACATTGTCGGGCGAAACTCCACCGATTAAATGGTGCAGATGCACGCTGTTGGTGAATTAGTATTCTGCCAGTGCACTGAAAATGCATGCGACCTTCTTAATGCTTGACACAGACCGTGGGATTAATATCATAATACAATAAACATCTCTGATGGACTTTATAGTTAGATTACTCAAAGTTAGTACAAAGTTGAGACACTTCTTTTAAGACAGAGAGAGTATGTCTTAGTTATTGTTCTTCAAAATTTATTTTCTTACAAATCTTGAAGGGTCAAAAAAATTCATTCAACTTGCAATTCATATTTCAATGCAAATACCATCAGTTTGCAGTTAGTCGTCTCACAAGACAAAAGTTTGTATGGTCATGTGCTTAATGTGTCATAGTTGAAACCTATTTGGGAGTGGGACAAAACATGTGCCCGTGTTTAAGCTGCATAACCCCAAATTTCCAATCATGCCACTGATGAGCAAGTGATTAAGTGAATGCTAACAATCCGTGTCATAGAAAAAAATGTGCATCAAATTAAAACGCTCTAACATAACAAAAGTAAAAAAGAATTGTTAGACCTCACCGGCATTTTACACCAGCCGTCTTAAATGGCCTCATCAAGATGCTGCCCCTCACTAGCCCTGCTAGTTATTTGAAGTGCTCAACATCAAGTCCATCAGTAGAGAAGTTAATGAATAAAGGTTTTGTCGTACTATCCAACTTCATTTAAGATGCCCATCCACCAACTTGCAGATTCTTCAATCGATCGGCATGCAAAGGAGATGTGTCAAGTCTTGTAAATATCTGCTCTTAAACCTGCGGTGCAAGATTAAGGGCATGCATGATATATGTGTGTGTCTATGTATATATATATAGCTGCTGGAGTACCCATCCTACATAGTTTTTCTTCTCAACAACCACCACACTACTCCATCTGTACCATTCCCTACTCCTCCATACCGTCGTGTAGCTCACGTAATGGGTATAGTAAACAAAGAGCAAACCCCCAGCCTTCCAAGCAAGCCCAATGAGGGGTTCCAGCTGCATCATCCCGAGCTGCTCATTGCTGCGGCGCATGGCGACTCCGATGAAATAAAGCGCCTTCTTCTTCTTCTTCTTCACAGGGAAGAAGAAGATACAGCGGGTCAAGTCGTCCTCGATGTCGTCGAGGATACCATCACCGACGACGTCGACAAGCCAGCTGCAACTGCAACTGCAACAACCCCTTCAGAAGCGGTCACCGGTGCAGGGGACTCCATCCTCCATGTAGTAGCGTCTAGTGGAGATGGAGATGAATTCTTGGAGTGTGCAACGGTGATCGTTGGCAAGGCCAATCATCTCCTCACCGCCCCTAACGGGAAGGGCGACACCCCCCTGCACTGCGCCGCCCGGCTCAGGAATGCTAGGATGGTCTCTCATCTCTTGGCTCTGGCAAGAGCCAGGGACGGCACCAAGGCGATTCTAAGAATGCAAAATGGGGAGGGAGAGACGGTGCTGCACGAAGCGTCCGTGTGGAAGACAAGGAAATGATCGGCGAGCTACTGTCAGCGGACTCACAGCTAGCTCGTGTTCCGCTGACCGATGGCGCCTCGCCGCTGTACTTGGCCCTCTCGCTGGGTCACAGGGACATTGCAAAGCTGCTCTGTGAGAAGGACGACAAGTTGTCTTACTCTGGACCGGACGGCCAAAATGCCTTACACGCAGCTATACAGTGGAAATGGGGCCGAGGTGAGTGCTATATCTGTTTCTAACCTTCTGTCCCATGTGTTTTCAGGTGTTTATATTTCAAATTTCTTATCTTGTCATAGCACTTAATTAGCCTCACTTCACATGTCTTTCTTCATTTTATTATGACGAGTTGACAACCCGTTTGTTCGCACAAGATAGACTATATATTTGGTTTTGTAAGAATTTTCTCCCTACTCGATCTTGTTTAATATTGTTCATGCGTGCTGTATTTTCTTTTCACATATCAGTTGACTCCTGATTGGCGCACACAGTCCTTGTAGTGTCTTACCATGGGCTTTCAAGATATGGCTGAGGACTTTGTATCCATTTATTCCATTGGTCTAATCACGTGATAAACACAGCCTTATTTGTCTTGCTTATACAACATACTCTCGATTACTTGGCGGCCTCAGTTTTCATCCTTAAAAAGTACTCCCTCAGTCACAAATTACTTGTCGCTCAAATGGATCTCAAATGGAAATCCATTTGAGCAACATGGTATTCGGAACGGCCGGAGTAGAATTTATGTATATAGAGGTATCACTTCTTTTAGATGACTGAAGCTCTTGTTGATCGTAGGATACATCTATAAATTATCAGTTTTCCATGCATATTTTATAAATTACCATCTCGATATAGATTAAGATAGACATAGTAGCAAGGGAAAAACGTCCGATATTTGCACACGCGATATTCAAAAGAAAGCAGATATATGATGTGCAAATTAATGGTACAATGAGGAGAAACCAGAAAATTGTCACTTACTACATCACAAAGAAAGTTGTAATGTAGCGTCGCCACTGGTTTGAAGTAATAATGATAGCTAGCTAACCATTGCATGCATGCATGCAGAGGCGATAAAAATGGTATTGGAAAGGAACAAAGATCTTATCAAGCAAGCAGACCGACCCACCGGGCGGACGCCACTACACTACGCAGCATTATTCGGGGAGACGAGCATGACCGAGTTGCTACTGCCCGCTGACCCATCTGGAGTGTATCTCGCAGACAGGAATGGGTCGTTCCCCATACATCTCGCTGCGTCAAACGGCCAACCTCATAATGTTTTGGCCTTGCTACAAGAGAGCGGCCGTTACTCTGCCCAGCTACGCGATGGCAAAGGCAGAACCTTCCTCCATATCGCCGTCAAGGATGAAAGCTGGGCGGTGGTTAAGTACGCTTGCCAACAACACCGCAAGATGTTCGCATCCACAGTCATGAACATGCAGGACAAGGACGGGAACACTGCACTGCACCTCGCTGTTGAGGTCGGGGATATACGTATGGTCCATGCTCTGGTGTCAATACCAGAGGTTAAGCTAAATCTAACCAACAAGGAGGGAGAAACGCCACGGGAATTTGCATCCAGGTACGGACAACAAGAAGAGACAAACCTCAGCTATTGGGTAAGCTAGCTAGCAGTTAACTTTTTCTGGTTTCATGTATGTGTGTATATATATACTTCCACTGACCTATATGCATGGATGTGTCGACATATTTTTCTTTCTTCCAGAACCCACGGTCTAGGATATACTGGTTGCTGCGCAATGCCGCCCCTTTGACTGCTTCCCCATGGGACAACATCTTACCGAGAGAAATCCACGCTGAAGGGGACGTTGACATATCGCAGATCATCGCCCAACGCACGCAGTTCATTGGTCTTGGCTCGGTGCTGATTACGACGGTGACGTTCGCCGCAGCCTTTGCCCTGCCAGGTGGCTACCGAACAGACGGCACACCGGTGCTGGCTGGGCAGTACGCCTTCAACGCCTTCATCATGGCCAATACACTCGCATTCGCCTTCTCCGGCCTATCCATCATCTTTCTCATGCTTGCAGGGTTGGCCGCCGAGTCAGGAAGACACGAAATCTCCTTGGTCCACTCCATAAATCTCTTGGCTTGGTCGGCTAGGAGCCTCAGCGCCGCCTTCACGTTCGGGATGTACGCGGTGCTAGCTCCGGTGAAGCGCAAAAACGCCTTCATCCCTTCTTATGGTGTTATGGTTGCCGCGCTCATGGGGTTGGAACTCGGATGGGGCTTGTGGGCAGTGAAAACGGTATTCGACGACAGACTGGTCCTGTTGAAGAGGAATGGAGGTAGGGCATGGTGGTGGCTGCCACTCTTGGTCCTAGGGAGACTCATGTTTGAATTCCACGCATACATTCTCATCTCCCTGTCTGCTTTGGTATAGAAGAAGAGTGAGTGCATTATTGACTTGGAATGGTTTTGTGTATCCACCAACAAAACCAAATTGTATATATATCTTTCAATTTAGTGTGAATTACCTTCCAAGGCACTTGTATGCCGCTAATATATGCTGAGGCCGAGCCTCGTATTTCCAGAGGTTGTATTCTCTTCTCCCTGTAACAAACAATCAGTGGCCCTACTCCAAAATTGTACTCTATGTAGTTTGCTTCGTTTTCAGCAGCGATATGAGTTTCCTTTTTTTTTTTTACAAGTTGACAAAATCAAACCTATCAACAGTATCCTGCAAATAGTGCCAGGCCCCAAAACCTGAATCTCTGAAGAGCTGAACAATCAACCCTGAAGATTGACACCTGCATTCCGTTTTCGGACCCCCCTTGACCTGGTCGACGTCCATTTTCGATCATATCCGGAAGCAATTGATCGTTCATCCGACATTGGTAGGTCAATAAGCTTGAGAAGGTCAAGAAGCTCTTCAAGAAGCAGCAACATTGGTAGGTCAAGAAGCTTGAGAAGGTGGCGATGCAGCAAGAGCAGGAGCAACTCGAGAATATGCCAACGGGTGTGATGTGCCCCATGCCGATGCAGTAGCAGAAGCATTGGCAGCTGTGATGCGGCATGTGCCCATCCACATCTAGCAGCCAATGATGACAACAAGCTCCTTAATCTGACAAGGGGGTATCTAGGTGCGAGAGGCCCCCATGTCTCCCATACCCACCCCAATGTCAGGATCCCGATCCTAAGTCACACCGATCTAGCATAAGACACATCATATCACTTTGCGGCCTCACGCACGGTAATCCACGGCTGCCGCATTTACCTTGGCCGGGACAGTTTGCGTTATTTGGCTCATGTATATGATTGTGATGCTAGCATCCATATGACGGAGAACCGGGTCGACATGACTAGTCATAAACCAAGGTGGCACAAATGTATAGGGATAGACAAAGTTAACCCAGCAATGCACGTGTCGGTCATCAGTGTGTGTACTGGGCTGTAGCAAGCTATCAGGACTCCAGTAACACTGCGTGACATTTCTCCGTACGGACAGACACAAGAGCAAAGAAGGATACATGTCGGTCAATCCATGTGTTCGGGAGCAGTAGCGAACTACAAAAGCTCAATGAAAGCACTAGGTGGCATTTCCCTGTATGGAAGGCTACCAAAGTAGATAACCAGGTGTCGAATCCCACACATATCAATGCATTTCAAAACATACACACGATATGCACGATATGTGTAGATACAACATGGCATCACAACATAACTCTATGAACCAAAATATTTATTTAAGAGGCTCCGAAGAGCCATACATAGCATGATATTAAAAACATGGGTCTCATGACGCAACATACAAAGTCATACAAGCAAACAAGTGGAAGCGTAAATCTGTCTAACTACAGACAGCTGAAAAGAAAGAATACTAGAAAGCATGTCTATCTATAAGACCCTCCAGAGGAGCCAAACCTCCGTCTGGGATTACCAAGCTAATAGATCAACATCGAACTCATCGTTGAAAGCACTAGTGAGACTAAGGTCTCCTTTGTAAAAAATATAAATTAAGCAACTGTGAGTACAAAGGTACTCAGCAAGACATACATCATAACTATCTACATATGCATCATTATCAAGAAGGGTGTTGTGATATTTAACTGCAGCAAGCCAACTTTGACTCAGTGGCTATCCTGAATTACGACTACCAGTAACTTCTTTGGGGTGAGGGAGCGCTCACGAGTCCTCATAGTCACCACAACAATACACCACTATGGATCCCGTCTCCCTACGAGAAGGATATCCATAGCACTCACGCTTATCTTGCGCATTTTAGAGTATCCCTTTCAACTTTTCTATGAACAATTAAACTTTCCAAGTAGTCCATATCCGAGGACGCGGCTATCTGAGTAGACTAATAACCCTGCAGGGGTGTACTTCTTCACACACGCTCTCACCACTTACCACCATAGCAACCTTCAAGAGGAAGCCTGACGAGGGTGTCAGTCATAACCTGACTAACCCCAAAAGACTCTAGTCCATGTTTATCGCCTATGTGAGGTTGTATCCGTGGAAGTCCAGCCGAAGTTTCTATCACGACCCCAAACGATGAGTGCAGGGTTCCTGAGAGCACCATTTAGGTGTCACTTGGTACACCGTGCCTCGGTTTCTCTACTGCATGATAGCACATCCCTAGGGTCAGCACTACGCATGGTCGTCAACACATATCCTACAAACACCAGAAACTAGTTGCGACTCCTGGACAAAGAACAAGGCAAGTAATAAGTTGAGAGAGTCAATTAAGGACCCCAATGTGTGGTAGTAACTGTCTTGGATCACAAACACACACTAGTAGAAAAGGGGGCATTGGTCCAGGCCGGGTCAACCCATTAGTCCCGGTTCAATCCAGAACCGGGACCAATGGTGGCATTGGACCGGGTTCGTGAGCCCCGGGGGCCGGCCGCGCCACGTGGTCCATTGGTCCCGGTTCGTCTGGACCTTTTGGTCCCGGTTGGTGGGACGAACCGGGACCAATGGGCCTCGCTCCTGGCCCACCACCAATGGTCCCGGTTGGTGCCACAAGGCGGGACCAAAGGCTGCCCTTTAGTCCCGGTTCAAGCCTCCAACCGGGACCAATGAGGTGCCTATATATACCCCCTCGCGTAAGAGCAGAGCACACTGCTCTGTTTTTTCTGGCAGCCGAGGGGAAGAGGGCTTGGTGGTGCTCTAGCTCACCTCCTATGCACACAAGGTGTTCGATGGAATGCCCGAGCCACACTACTTAAGCTTTCTCCTCTCCAAGCTCGACCTCCAAGCTCCATTTTCCTCAATATTTGTTTAGGTTTAGTGGTCCGTCACGCCCCGTACCCGTCTTCACCGCCGTCGATCACCCGCGCCGATCTCATCGCCGGCACCACCGTGGTGAGCCTCTTGTTCTTATCTTTTTTCTGAAAGGAAAAATATTCTTACTTGTATGTTTACATAGATACTTGTATTATTTTCTTACTTTTATTATTGCATCGGTTTTGGTATCCGCCCCCGTCGGCCCTCGTCCTGTCTATGATTCGGATGTGGTATATATTATCTTTTCATAACTATTGGTTCATTTATTGTTTATGAAAATTATGCCGACCAACGTGACATAGATTTTATTTATCTAGGAGGTTGTTGAACCGAAAATTCGAACCGACCCTATTGTCGAGAGGTTAAATTTAGTTGAAGAAGAAAACAATTTCTTGAAGGAAAAAATAAGAAAATTTGAGGAGGAGAAGATGATATTGGAGTTGCATGTTGCGGATGTCGTCGATGATCACAAGATCAAGATGGATGCAATGCGCTTGAAGATTAGAAAGATTAGAAAGTATTCCATTCATACCGAGGCTTGGTATCATTATGCAGTTTGATCAGTTGTTACCTTGGTTGCGATTATGATCGCATTTGTTTTCGTATTGAAATGTTTTACATAGTTTCAATGTATGGTTTAATTAATTTAGATGCTCTGCAGAGCTTTATGTTGTTCTGTAATGATTTTCGCTTGAAGATGAGAACTATGTATGTACTTTGGTTTTAATATGATGATGAACTTCTATTAATTTGGTCACTTAGTTATCTATTCATGATGTTCTGTAATAATTTTTGACACACCTAATTATATATAATGCACACAAATGAACCGGCAATGGATGTACGGTAACAGACACACCTCCGAGTACATTAAGGGCGTGCATGATTTTCTCGATGTGGCTGAGGCAAACAAGCAGAATGGTTTTATGTGTTGTCCATGCCCTATATGTGGGAATACGAAGTCTTACTATGACCGCAAAATCCTTCAGACCCACCTACTTTACAAAGGTTTCATGCCACACTATAATGTTTGGACGAGGCACGGAGAAATAGGGGTTATGATGGAAGACGGCGAAGAAGAAGAGTACGATGACAACTATGTGCCCCCTGAATACGGTAATGCTACTGAACATCAAGAGGAACCAGACGATGTGCACGATGATGCTGCAACGGGCGAAGCTGCTGAAGATCAAGAGGATCCAGACGATGTGCCCGATGATGATGATCTCCGCCGGGTCATTGTCGATGCAAGGACGCAATGCGAAAGTCAAAAGGATAAGCTGAAGTTCGATCGCATGTTAGAGGATCACAAAAAAAGGTTGTACCCCAATTGAGAAGATGGCAACACAAAGCTCGGTACCGTACTGGAATTGCTGCAATGGAAGGCAGAGAATGCTGTGCCAGACAAAGGATTTGAGAAGCTACTGAAAACATTGAAGAAGAAGCTTCCAAAGGATAACGAATTGCCCGACAAAGACATACGCAGCAAAGAAGGTCGTATGCCCTCTAGGATTGGAGGTGCAGAAGATACATGCATGCCCTAATGACTGCATCCTCTACCGCGGTGCGTACAAGGATCTGAACACATGCCCGGTATGCGGTGCATTACGGTATAAGATCAGACGAGATGACCCTGGTGATGTTGACGGCGACCCCCCTAGGAAGAGGGTTCTTGCGAAGGTGATGTGGTATGCTCCTATAATACCACGGTTGAAACGTCTGTTCAGAAACGGAGAGCATGCCAAGTTGATGCGATGGCACAGTGAGGACCGTAAGAAAGACGAGAAGTTGAGAGCACCAGCTGACGGGTCGCAGTGGAGAAAAATCGAGAGAAAGTACTGGGCTGAGTTTGCACGTGACCCAAGAAACGTATGGTTTGCTTTAAGCGCGGATGGCATTAATCCTTTCGGGGAGCAGAGCAGCAATCACAGCACCTGGCCCGTGACTCTATGTATGTATAACCTTCCTCCTTGGATGTGCATGAAGCGGAAGTTCATTATGATGCCAGTTCTCATCCAAGGCCCTAAGCAACCCGGCAACGACATTGATGTGTATCTAAGGCCATTAGTTGAAGAACTTTTACAGCTGTGGAATGGAAACGGTGTACGTACGTGGGATGAGCACAAACAGGAGGAATTTGACCTAAAGGCGTTGCTATTCGTGACCATCAACGATTGGCCCGCTCTCAGTAACCTTTCAGGACAAACAAATAAGGGATACCACGCATGCACACACTGTTTACTTGACACCGAAAGTATATACCTGGGAAGCTGCAGGAAGAATGTGTACCTGGGCCATCGTCGATTTCTTCCGACCAACCATCAATGTCGAAAGAAAGGCAAGCATTTCAAAGGCGAGGCAGATCACCGGAAGAAGCCCGCCATGCGTACCGGTGATCACGTACTTGCTATGGTCAATGATTTACAAGTAATCTTTGGAAAGGGTCCCGGCGCAGTAGCTGTTCCGAATGAAGCTGGGGGACACGCACCCATGTGGAAGAAGAAATCTGTATTTTGGGACCTACCCTATTGGAAAGACCTAGAGGTCCGCTCTTCAATTGACGTGGATGCACGTGATTTAAGAACCTTGCGTGAACCTGCTAGGCTTCTTGGGTGTGTATGGAAAGACAAAAGATACAGGTGAGGCACGGGAGGACCAGCAACGTTTGCACGAAAAAAGACGGCATGCCTCCAAAGCAAAGATGAAGGTCCTGCCAGCTATGCTCTTACCAAAGAAGAGAAGGAAATCTTCTTTGAATGCCTGCTTAGTATGAAGATCCCGACTGGCTTCTCGTCGAATATAAAGGGAATAATAAATATGCCAGAGAAAAAGTTCCAGAACCTAAAGTCTCATGACTGCCACGTGATTACAACGCAACTGCTTCCGGTTGCATTGAGGGGGCTTCTATCGAAAAACGTCCGATTAGCCATTGTGAAGCTATGTGCATTCCTCAATGCAATCTCTCAGAAGGTGATCGATCCAAAAATCATACCAAGGCTAAGGAGTGATGTGGTGCAATGTCTTGTCAGTTTCGAGCTGGTGTTTCCACCATACTTCTTCAATATCATGACGCACGTCCTAGTTCATCTAGTCGACGAGATTTTCATTCTGGGCCCCGTATTTCTACACAATATGTACCCCTTTGAGAGGTTCATGGGAGTCCTAAATAAATATGTCCATAACCGGGCTGGGCCAGAAGGAAGCATCTCCATGGGCCATCAAACAGAGGATGTCATCGGTTTTTGTGTTGACTTCATTCCTGGCCTTAAGAAGATAGGTCTCCCTAAATCGCGGTATGAGGGGAGACTGACTGGAAAGGCACGCTTGGAAACGACTCAATAATATGCAGGGACGGATATTCTTGGTCTCAAGCACGCTACGCTTCTACGTAACTCTACCTTGGTGACCCTGTATGTCGATGAACACAAGAACAGTCTGCGCTCCAAACACCCGGAGCAGTGCGACGACTGGATTACATGTGAACACATGAGGACTTTCAGCAGTTGGTTGGAAACACGTCTCAGAGGTGACAACACTGTTTGTGGTGAGCTGTACTTGTTGTCCAGGGGAGCATCTTCGACTGTTACGATTTGGAAAGGATACGAGATAAATGGGAATATATTTTACACGATTGACCAAGATAAAAAGATCACCAACCAAAACAGTGGTGTCCGCTTTGATGCAACAACCGAGAGGGGAAAGGACACGTATTATGGTTACATAGTGGACATATGGGAACTTGACTATGGACATGATTTTAAGGTTCCTTTGTTTAAGTGCAAATGGGTCAATCTGTCAGAGTATGGGTACAAGTAGACCCACAAAGACGTAATGACAACGGTGGATCTGAAAAATCTTGGGTACACCGACGAACCGCTCGTCCTAGCCAATGATGTGGCACATGTTATCTATGTGAAGGACATGTCTACCAGACCGAGAAAAGAAAAGATAATGAAGCGAATACATCATACGATGAGCCAAAGCGCCACATAGTTCTTTCTGTGAAAAGGGACATCATGGGGTGGAGGGCAAGACAGACATGTCTGAAGATTATGAAAAGTTTCATGAAATTCCTCCCTTCAAAGTCAAGGCTGACCCCAGCATCCTGATAAACGATGAAGATTATCCATGGTTACGGCGCAATAAGCAAATGACACAAGCGAAGAAAAAGTAAAGACTTTCTCCCGCAACTATTATGATGATACCATGCCAACTTTGTAAATGCATTTAGTATGATACCATTGTCCGTTTTGTACATGCACATGCTATGTGCGTGAAATTATGATACCATGCCAACTTTCAACTTTTTTAGATTTCATTTGAAATGCTTTAATGTCTTATGGTTCGGCCCTCGTAATACCATTAATCCCGGTTCGCTCCTTGTCAACTATGTTCTCACCAAGAACACTCTCAAGAGGGCAGCCACGTGGGCCATTGGTCCCGGTTCATCTGGACCTTTTTTCTCTATAGGCGCATCTATGTTCATTTTTTTAGTAAAGTTAATCACAAACTTGTGATTCACACCAATTTCAAAGAATTTAAATTTTAACTATTCAAATTTGAAAACTAATGGCACTAACAGAAAGTTTATAATTTTGTGACTTAAAAGAAAAATAATTAAACATAAACTTTAATAAAATAAATAAAAATAGCAACAATAAGTATTTTGTTGTAAGTAGAAACAAAATAAAATAAATAAAGCAACAAAGAAAACAAAAAAACAAAATAAATTTTCTAAAACTAATGGCACTAACAGAAAGTTTATAATTTTTCTGACCTAAAAGCAAAAAGAATTAAAAAATAAAGAAAAAAACAAAAGAAAATGAATAATGCAAAAAACAAAACAAAAAAACTGGGAAAAAATAAAAAAAATTGCCACCTATTGGGCCACCACGGCCTGAATACGACTAGAAACCCAACCTGGGCCAGGATTCAGGCCCGCAGTAGGCCCAATAGGCCCACAACAGCATAGTGTGAGATTAGGCCCGTAAGCCTGCATTTGAGAGGAGCTGGAGAGGGTAGCCACATCAGGGCTTATAAACCACTCGAGCACCTCTCAACTAGCGAGGTGGGACTAAATTTTGGCCGTGACGCGGGCAGCGCAGGGGCCTTTGGTCCCGGTTTGCGGCACCAACCGGGACTAAAGGGATGCATTGGTCCCGGTTCGTGGCACCAACTGCACCAATGCCCACCCTTTAGTCCAGGTTCGTGGCACCAACCGGGACCAAAGGCCGCCGCTTCCCGCCCTTTGGGCTGCTGAAAAGAGGCCTTTGGTCCCGGTTGGTGGCACAAACCGGGACTAAAGGGTGTATTAGTCCCGGTTGGTGCCACGAACCGGGACCAATGCTCTTGATATATATATAGCACTTAGCAGTTTTTGACCAAATCCCCCACTTCTCCCCCGACGCCCCCTGCTCCTCCTCGTCGCCGTCGCCGCCCGACGCCCCTGCTCCACCTTGCCAAGCTTTGTAATCTATATAAACAGCCCTTGAGGCCCCAATCAATACAACAATTATTTCTCTATTCGTATTGTAATCTATCTCTATTAGTCTTGTCTTGGAGCCCAAGCTTTGTAATCTATATAAACAACCCTTGAGGCCCCAATCAATACAACAATTATTTCTCCAATATCTCAATCTATCATGGTATCTGGCGCCTAGGTTTTCCGCACCTGGTATGGCTCCGCCACCCGCGCCGCCCGCCGATTCGGCCCCTCTTCTCCATGGTCGAGTTCCGCGCCGCGCCCCCATCCCCTACCTCTTCCTCTACAACTACCCAAACACCTCCCCCAAACCCGTCATCCACCGCTCCCGCGCCACCAGCTCCGTCGCCATGGCCTCCTCAAGACGATCCTTGGACTGGCCTCGTCCAGTGCTTGGTCGATGCCTTGGTCGGCCCTCGCCAGTATGGTGCCCCTCCTGCAGACATCGGCACGTGGAGCCCCGGTCTTCGTCCAGCCACCGGCTCTCCGGGACTCCTTGGACCCAGGCCGCCGGCGCACGTCTACACCGCCACTCCCACTCCGCCTACCAGCACGCCAAGACCGCCATTGCCCTCCAACACCATGCCGGTCTTCTACGGCAACATGCAGGCCCCAATCGCATACTACCCATCCGCTATCCCCTACGTCAACATGCAAGCTCCTGGCCCCTCTGCTCCTCCCCAACAGCCGGCTTGGGACCAAGCCGCCTTCATCAACGCCATGAACAATTTTGTCCTCAACGACGCAGGTACGGATTGGATTTTCGATTCTGGTGCATCAATGCATATGTCTTCAAATATGAATTTATTGTCAGCTTGTTTTCCTTCTGCTTTTCCACTATCACCATTGGCGATGGCTCCACCATCCCTGTTTCATGCACCGTCACTCTTACATACCTTCCTATCATGCCAATTTTCTTCTCCGCAATATTCTTGTGGTTCCTTCCATCATCAAAAATCTTATTTCTGTTAGACAATTTTGCATTGACAACAAAGTTATCCTGGCCTTTGACCCTTTTGGTTTGTCTCGTGAAGAATCTGACAACGGGGCGGCCCTCGCCGGTACAATAGCACGGGCGATCTTTATCCTCTTCATGGCGCCCACATCCACCCCTCGTGCCATGCTCGCATTCGTTGATCTATGGCATCGTCGCCTCGGTCATCCCAGCAAAAACACTTTGACGTCTTTACTCCAAGAATTTTGTATCCCTAGTTCTAGCAGTCCCCATGATCCCTCTCTCTGTAATGCATGTCAATGCGGCAAACATGTTAGATTACCTTTTGGAACCTCTACCACCATTAGTACTTTTCCTTTTGAGTTACTTCACTGTGATTTATGGACCTCCCCAGTCCCTAGTGTTTCTGGTTATAAATATTATCTTGTGATCTTGGATGATTATTCTCACACTACAAGAGGAACCCCCCTTTGGCAACGGATCGATGTGTTGTCGTATGTCCATATAACCGTTGCTAAGGTCTACACCAACGGATTAATATGTGTTGTCGTTGGTGGCGTTGCTAGGGTCTACAACAACGGATATGATTGCGTTGGTAATCGACATGAGGAAGCGTTGCATGATAGCAACATATATAATTGCAGCCTAACAACACTTCATATGCGTTGGTGGTAACCTACACAAACTGATTTAGCATGAAACATTACTAGTATTTTATATACTACCAATAATAGTTACTACATCAACATCGATAGTGCACACAAGCAACAAACTATAAAACAGAAAGATCTCAAATATTAAATTGAGTTGGTTGCATTAGATGTAATGCAATCCAAAGAATACATATACATGATTTCTGTACATTGAGATATACATGACTTCTGTACATTGAGCATGACAATGACATTCTACAACATTAACTTAAAACTATCTGGTAGCAGCCCCATTCTCCACCTTGCAATCAACTCAGCCGTGCACCATCCATTTATCTTCAATGTACAACAACAAAAAAGTGACATAAGTAATGTATTATTAGAGAAATAAAAAAAACAGATCAACAGAGCAATAAAAAAGAGAAGTCACATACAAAGGTTGAAGGCCATGACATAACTAACCCGGCTGCATGACCAATACACTCGACATCTTTGAGTGGCCATATCAACTGAACATATATATTTCCCAAAGTTTGCTATCCAACATTCATTTGCATCACTGAAAATAAAGAATGCGATGAGAATACAATCAAAACATGGTCTGTGAAGGGGTGATGACAAATGATTTTACCTCTAGTTATTGTAGACACACAATTTGATGTATAGGAAGCCTTGAGCGCCTAATATAAGAATCAATAAAATAAGATGTCACACCAATAACAATGCAGTATATAGGTTGTTTTGGTGCCATTCTCAAATTGTTGTTCATGCATGCTGAATGGAATTATTATCTATGAAGATATATACGTGTACAAGTTGCACAATGAAATCTAAGCATAGTCTATGTATAATGAATATTATGCACCTACATAATAGTTATTTTGCTCCATAAACCACTTTTAAAATAGCCCCATTCACTTGAGTACACCATGATGTTTTGTACTGAAAATCGAAGGGATATGTAGAGCTATACATAGGTCATACACATTTCTTCCACTGTTGGACATCCCATACACATAGTTTTTATATTTTTATTAACTGAAAATTTCAATACCAACTGTACAAACGCTCCTGCAGTACGTATATGTAGAGGAGTCAAGAGTAGCTCTACCTGTATCCCTGTCTGAGTGTGGTTATAAATCAGAAATGGCTAGGAACTGCACATGAATCATATACGGACACTACCAATATATGTAGGCATAAAAGATAAGTGGACTCTTCTCAAATAAAAATAAAAAGATAAGTGGACAGTGGATGTACCAGACTGGTGTATAATTGGTTCCATAACAGGACACCAAAGTGGTGGGGAGAAGAAATTGTCCTGGATTCTGCACGACTCTAGCGAGAAGGATTCAGGAAAGCTACGTACTGCTTCAGGCATAACCCTGAGAGCATGTACAATGGTAGGCACTTATCTAGGTGCTTAAACACAAAAAATTAGCAAAAGGTTTAAAATTCCCCAAGCGTTATCTGCTCCAACGCTGGCGCTAATCATGGGCGCTAAATACGTGTGGAAAATAACGCTCGTGCCTCATCTCGTGGGGGAAAAAAGAGAAGCGCTCGCTGCCTTTCTTTGTGTCGCTGCGGCTCCGGACACCAGGAATCGAGGGCGTAACTGCCGATCAGACTGGAAATTATTCCTAGCGTCCACCCTTAGCGCCTACGTTGAAGATGCCCTGAATATGACAGAACCCATTGTTAACTTCCATGAAAGCAGAATATAAATGCAATCGAATTACAAGAACACATGAAAACTACTATCGGATTATTTATTCATCTGATAATTGAGAATGTTGTTAGTCCTTTTATCGACAACTCACTAGCACATATGTACAATATGATCTTGCTCCTATTGACGTACTAAGTATGCCTTTCAGTTTGTGATTGGCAGTATAGCTGACTTGCACATGCTCGCGTACTTCTAATTTAATTAAAAGGGAGTTCTTCTAACCGTATAAGCACCAACTCCTTTTGTTTTTCCTGAATAATTAAATTACTAAACTGTCCTGGTTCCCATTAGGCAAAAATAGTTCGATATTTTGGATAAACATCGTGTCGTTTGCTTTGTAACTATTTCAGAGGAGTTGATCAGAAATATAATACCAAGCTCCCATATGATGTCGTTTGCTGTGTACCTATTTCTGACGAGTTGATCATATAAACAGTTGTTGAAAGCATATTTCTTAAAGGATTTTATGCAGGCACACAGCAGATTATTATTAGCTTGTGGTTCGCCGGATCGAGAGCACATGATCAAGCTAAATCAGGTCCTTGAAGATCTAACATGAACAGGGGGGTCAGGATTGTGACACCTACATTTTCCTAATAAGAAGTTAAATTTTTAGATAGAGTTCGTTACTTCACTTCTGAAGATGAACAATCCTCCATTTGATTATATGAACAATTATTTCTAAAACTGGACTGCAGTTCATTTTGGTGCTTCCCACTCTTATATATCTGACAAATATTTAACAACTTCTAATGAGCACACAGTACTTGCATATATGAACAAGAAGAGGAATACACACTACTTGCACATGAATCGGCAGAGAATATGTACCAGGATTTCAATTAGGAGAGGAACGCACAATCGTGATGGTCCTTGGCAGAGCTGGAGGCACAATCAAGAACCCCATCGTGGTTGGGAGAGTGATGCCGAGGCGGCGCTTGGGGGAACGGCGTTGGCCGCCGGCCGCAGCAGAGGGTCGGGCGGTCGTGTCGAACAACATGAGGTAGCGCTAAGACACCAGGGAAAGAGGCACGGAGGCGATGTGCATCGTGTGTTTCCCGCCCTCGGGCTCATGCGTGAGGCGCGGTGGTCGTGTAGGTGGTCAGCGGTGGGAAGGGTAAGAGAGCAGAGGGGATGAGTGCCTTACGCGAGGTCGAGGTAGCCTGGGCGGAGCGAGCAGCACCGCCGACCCCAAGCCAGCAGCCGGCACAGGAGACGCCCGCCCGTCCGCCGTCAGATTAGATGAGGGTCGGGAGCTGTGCTGGTGACCCATGGCGACTGGGTTGATGCGGGGGCGCATGGAGGGGGCGCGGAGAATGTAGCTGCGGCGGAGGATAAGAGCAGAGAGGTTGGGGGAGTACGGCCGGTGAGAGAGGAATCATGGAGAGAAAGATCTGCCTTTTTTTACAACTCCGCTTGGCTGCGTGCTATTTGCGCGGAGCAGGTGCACATAACGTGGAGGTGGACTCTATACCTCTGGATATGGAAATGCGTTATCATCGTAGGAGGTTGGTTCATCGTGGGAGGTGGGAGGTTCATCCGAACAACACATATGCCATCATCGTTGCTAGATATCCGTTGCTGTAGGGAGGTTTTTGTTGTAGTGTCACTATACTTGGACCTTTCCTCTCCGCGCTAAATTTGGAGTACCTGCAATCTTTCTCAACTTTCGACAATATGTAATCACACACTTTGGCTTGCCAATTCGATTTATTCAATGTGATAACGGTCGTCAATTTGATAACACCCAAAACCGCACCTTCTTTCTCTCCCAAGGCATTCTTCTTCACTTTTCATGCCCTTATACATCTTCTCAAAATGGTAAAGCTGAACGCTGTCTTCGCTCTATTAATGATGGTCTTCGCACATTGCTTTTACAAGCCTCTCTTCCTTCCCGTTTTTGGGTTGAAGCCCTTCGCACCGCCACACTCCTTCTTAATATTCGACCAACTAAAACTTGCCCTCTTTATTCGCCTTTCCAATCTCTTTTTCTCTCCCACCCTGACTATTCTTCTCTGCGTGTTTTTGGCTGTCTATGCTTTCCCAACATCGCCTCTACCGCCTCCAACAAACTAGAACCACGCTCACTATCTTGCATTCACCTTGGTCTTTCTGATGATCACAAAGGATATCGTTGTTTCGAACCATCTTCTGGTCGTATCATTCTCTCTCATCATGTCACATTCGATGAAAATACTTTTCCTTTTCTGTCACTACAACCACAACACCAATTCCACCACAATCCGCCACCACCAAAACCCTTCCCTAGTTCGGCCTTCGGTCATCTCTGCTGCCATGGAATCTTGTTCCATCTCTCAGCCGAATCGCCCAACGTTAGCCACCCTCCTGCCCGTCCCCCACCTCTCCCAAGAATCGCATCCTCTACCCCAGCCGTCTTTTCCTCACCACATCCTACCACGGCAACCCCCTCGACACCCACCACCTCTGATTCTTCTTCCTCACCGTCCTCTTCAACCGAAAACCCACTGCCACCCAATGCCGTTCTTATACCAACGCTCACCAATGATCATGTCATGTGCACCCGTGGAAAAAGAGGATTTCTTCTCCCCACCAAACTTCTCAATCTTACCGCCACCCCAACCATCTCTCCTATTCCAACCAGTTATAAGCGAGCTCTTCTTGACCCTCTCGGGCTGTCTGCTATGCGCGATGAATTTGAAGCTCTTCAGCAAAATAATACATGGACGCTAGTTCACAAACATCCTGGTGTGAACATTGTTTCGGCAAATGGGTTTTTCGTCATAAATTTCGTTCGATGGCACTCTCGCTTTCGTTACAAAGCTTCGTTGGGTGTGTCGTGGTTTCTCCCAGCAGCCTGGTATTGACTTTGATGAGACTTGTTCTCCTGTTGTTAAACCAAGCACTATTCGTGTTGTTTTTATTCTTGTTGTTTCCTCTTCTTGGCCTATTCATCAACTTGATGTTAAAAATGCTTTTCTTCATGGCACTCTCAATGAAACTGTTTATTGTCAGCAACCCTCTGGTTTTGAGAATCCCTCATCTCCAAATTTTGTTTGTCTCCTCAACAAATCTCTTTATGGCCTTAAACAAGCTCCTCGTGCATGGTTTCAATGCTTTGCTACTTTTATTCAAACCATAGGCTTTATTCCCTCCAAATCCGATTCTTCCCTCTTTGTTTATCAGTCTTCTACTCACACTGCCTACCTCTTGCTTTATGTTGATGATATCATTCTCACGGCTAGTTCTGATTCTTTTCTTCAACATACCATCTCTTCTCTCGCCGGGGAGTTTTCCATGACTGATCTTGGTCCTCTTCATCATTTTCTAGGTATTCATGTTTCTACTTTAAAATCTTCCCTCTTTCTTTCTCAACGGTCATACATTTTGGACTTGCTTTCTCGCTCGGTATGTCTGATTGTCAACCTGTCGTACTCCACCGACGTTGGTGCTAAACTGCCGGTGATGGTGATCCTCTTTCGATCCTACTTTATATCGTAGCATCACCGGCGCTCTTCAATATGCCACTCTTACTCGTCCCGAAATCTCCTATTCAGTTCAGCAAGCCTGTCTCTTTATGCATGATCCTCGTGCTCCTCATCCGCTCATGTCAGACGCATTCTCCGCTATTTAAAAGGCACTCTTGATCACGGTCTCCTTATTAATTCTTCTTCACCTACAAGCTTGACAGTTTATTCTAATGCAGACTGGGCAGGTTGTCCAGATACTCGACAATCTACATCCGGATTTTGCGTTTATTTGGGTGATAATCTTGTTTCTTGGTGTTCTAAAAGGCAGGTAACAGTTTCTGTGTCTTCACTGAGGCTGAGTATAGGGCGGTTGCTCACGCCGTGGCCGAGGCGGTGTGGCTACGGCAGCTTCTCGTTGAACTTCATCGTCCGCTCCCACGTGCTACCATTGTTTACTCGTGATAACATCTCTGCAGTATACATGGCTTCCAATCCAGTTCAACATCGTCGCACAAAGCACATTGAGATTGACATTCACTTTGTTCGTGAAAAGGTGGCTCTTGGCGAGGTTCGCGTTCTTCATGTTCCTACAAGTGCCCAATTTGCTGACATTTTTACCAAAGGACTCCCGACTGCATCGTTCACCGACATACGCTTCGGGCCTCAACATTGTTTCACCCGACGTTGAGATCATGGGGGTCTTAGAGTATAAAGTATATTCGTATTGTAATCTATCTCTATTAGTCTAGTCTTGGAGCCCAAGCTTTGTAATCTATATAAACAGCCCTTGAGGCCCCAATCAATACAACAATTACTTCTCCAATATCTCAATCTATCAATTGAGACGCACACTCTTCATGTCAGTCTTTCCCGACACTGCAAGTGGGCCCCGCGCCATGCTGCCATGTGTAGTCAGCAATACATACATATCTAGATGTGATTTGAACCGTATTTGAACCATACTGCCAAGTTATAGAACCAGTTCGACGTATTTTTGAAGTTCGGGCACCAAAATGAACATTGATGGCAAGTTTAGGCACAACTACTGTTATTACCTCTTTATGGTTCGATACATACAACTTTTTATTTCTAAGTTCATTTTATTTTTGAAGTTCAGGCACCAAAATGAACATTGATGGCAAGTTTAGGCACCACTACTGTTATTACCTCTTTATGGTTCGATACATACAATTTTTTATTTCTAAGTTCATAACGTGAAAAAGATTTCATAACGAAACTTTTTGGGGTTTTTCATTTTTTTTCTAGTACAAATAATGTGTGAACCCAAATTCCAACCCTGACTACTGTATTGTTTTCCAAATTTTTACGCATATATTTATTTTAAAATTAGTTAATTATATATTGAGAAATTATTATGTCATGTTGACCCCCTTACATTTCTTCCTGTTCTTTCTAATGCTATTATATTTTCAAAACAAAAAAATCATATAGAAAAAAACAACGTAGGAAAAAAAAAACTCCTTCCAAGCACGGAAGGAATCATGGAGGAGCAGGGACATCGAAAGAAACGCATGCGTAGAAAACGACATACACCGAAGAGAAACAGTCTAGTGGAACTGTTTTATCGAACACCGAAAATGGGCTCTGCTGGATGCAGCCAAACAAACAACCTAGTAGGCGCCTGAAAGGCGACGACGAGGAGGTCTCCACCCCGCAGCCCAGCAAATAGCATACGACAGCTGACTCTCTCGCGCGGCCCGGGAGGAGGAGCATGAACGGCGGCGGCGGCGGCAAGAAGAAGTTCGGCGGCGCGCGGGTGCCGACGGGGACCCCCTCGCTGGCCTGGTCGTCGGTGGTGGTGGTCGCCTCCCTCCTCGCCGGCGCCTCCATCGTCCACAACATCTACAAGCCCGACATGGTCCGTCTGTCTCTGCTTCTCTCATCCCCCCACACCTTGGGCATGGCATGCACACCAACTGTTCGACGCAATGCCTGCCTGCTCACCTCTCTCATACTCAGTCCCTCTCCCCTTTTTTATCACCGCAGACTCTCCCGCCGGTGGAGGTCGCTGGAAGCAACGGACCTGTAGCCGGTAGTGGCGATCGCAAGGAGAGCTGAGCTAGACCCGACGGCTCGAGAGGATAGATAACTAAGGGCCGTTACTTTGTTTCTAGCTCGCTACAAACATATGTGATGGAGTTCTTCGTTTTGTAATCTTCAGACAGACGTGAACAAAACAATTCGAGCTTTTGGAGCTTGTACTCTGCTTAATCTGCTCTACTATTGTTCTTTGTATGGTGATGATTGATGATTGATTGATTGTGCTTGTTATATTTCTCGGTTAGTCGAAGATTGTCGGTGGTTGCCAAGTTAAGCAAAGGTCTTGGTTAATATAATTGGGGGACGGAGGGAGTACTTTGAAGATAATTGGGGGTGCTGCCGTGCGGGGACCAGCGACTATCGCCACCGGAGCTACGATTGTTTCCACGGGGAGCTACAACCACGAGGCGCATGCTGCTGCATGCGCGGAGCTGGCGAGAAACACATGCGACGATGACGACGACAACGAGGACGGCGACAAACGAGACATGCCTGGTGGTGCTTCGAAATCGAGCATGCCGCTAGTCAATGGCGGCGCCACGGGAGCTGTTTATCAGAGAAGAAGGCGTCAAGGGAAGGAAGGAAAAGGAAATCGTGCTATTCCAAATCGGGTTATAGTTCGCTGCTGCGGGTGCGACTGGTGGCTAGCGTTGCGCTTACCACTTTGAATAAGAAATTGAGTTTTTTTAACACTGTACAGATACAGACGCTCATACATATGCACATAACTCACCCGTATAAACGTACACACGCACATCCTATCCCTATGAACACCTCCGGAAGATTAACCAACACATCATCTTGAGATTGACAAAGACATCTTCGTAGTTGATACAAACGTCTCCTTCCATTAAAAACACATAGCTGAAAGTCCTAAAATAAATCCAGAAAAATGCGAGCATCGGTGTCACGTCTAGGACTTCAACCATGATGGGTTGGAGGATACCACTGTCATTTTAACCATCCGACCACAAGTTGGTTCACAATTTGAGTTGGTAAGTTTATAGTCAGTCACCCCATGTGGATTTTATTAAGAGGACAGTCACTCTCTGGGTTGTTTCGACAGCATGCTTGAAAAGCAATACATGAGTCAATTTATCAAGTCCAATGTCAACACATCTTTTTGTAGCAAGATTTATCTCAGAGTTGGATAGCCTAAAGATGATTATCCACGGAAGTATGCACGCGATTTCTAAACACATGGAACCCCCCACCCCAAGTGGGCATGCAAAGATCTATGTCGACGGAGGAATGTCTCATGATGACGATGTGGGTGCAGCCGCCGCGGTGTCCAGAGATGAATATGGCAAATATCTCAGATTCCCGACGATTGTCCTCCCGGGAGTGAATGATCCATCAGTCCTAGTAGCTATAGCGTGCTGCGAGGCACTGGCTTTAGCTGATGATTTGTTTTTGAGCCGTTTGATGATAGTGTGCGATTGCAAGCCAATGGTGGAGGTCATCAACAAAGAACCGGGAGGCCCTCATATTACAGTGATGAAGGAACTAGGAAAAAAGGGGCCAATTTCGAGAGATGTAATTTTATGTTGGAAAGTTGTGATTCGAACCAGGAGGCACACAACCTGGTAAAATTTTCAGTAGCGCTCCCACATGGTCGCTATTTGTGGCTGATATCCCCTCATGACCCTCTTTGTATCTCTTTTAAGGTTGTTTCCTATTAATAAAGTTTGGTATTCACGAAAAAAATATTAATAACGTTTGGGATGCATAAAAACTAGTAATTTATAGTCAGTTGCTACCTTGGACTTGGTCCCACGACTGACATGATACAGGGGTGGACGTGCCACGGCCGGACACCGAGGGGAGGAGGGAAACGTAACCATGTTGTGGGGGCATAAATACGTATGTAGGCCGCTCCATCCAAACTCCAGGCCCTAACACGTACATTAGTTATAATCCACGGACATATCGATTATTTCGTAGGCATCTCTACGACCAATGTCGTCTCTGCTCTGGCGTTCTGCCGCCGCCGCCCGACGGCAGCTCAGCCGGCCGCCCTCCGCGAGGACGGCGATTCGCTCCATGGCCTCCTCCTCATCATCATCCTCATCGGACAACATGAAGGTTCGCTCGCTTCTGCCATCTACCTCTCCAACCGACAATTCGATTCGATTTGGCTTACTGCTACCATCCGCCTGCATGGTTAACGAACGATGATGCATGATCCACATGTGACAGCGAGCAAGCTGGCTCATCACTGCCAACATCCTTGTATTTAATGCGTGGATCTATAGCCTCAACAACAAGATCGAAGCGCACACGGAGGAGATGAGGAGCGTCCGGCAGGAGATTCAGAGGTTGCAGGCGTCCAACACCGAGCTGCAGCACCAGCTGAAGCGCTAGCAAATTGAGAGATATTTGCACGCTACTTGACGCATAGATGCGTTACACGCGCATAATTGCCACAGTTATTAATATTAACAGTGCGTAGCTGATATGTCTTTCACGTGTCTGTGTTTCTGAACACTTAACTTTGATTTTTGTCCTCTAAGCTTGAATAAGTGAATTCAGACTATGATTGACATTGTTTTCGGAAGTGTTGCATAAGGTATTATTTGCTTCTGAAGAATATTAAACTTCATATACACTGAGTATACACCAATTATATTAAACTGAGATTTTATGGTTGGTTGTTCATTCTCTCATGCTATTTTTTACATTCTAGTAATTTTATACACTGAGTACTGTTAGACTAATTGCACACATGAATATTATGTTGAGACACATCGAGTAGATGTTTTGTAGAATGTTCTTAATCTCAAAACCCAAAATTAAAAAGCAGGGCATGATGAAGGAGCGTGTTACCTTCATATACAATCTCTCTGTTGCTTAGAATTCCTACGTTGTGGGAGGTTACCAATTTTACTTTGCTTCTTTGCTCTTTATCTGGCTCCATATGTCTTTCTTAAAACAAATGCTTCTATGTTGACATGAGAATTGTATAACTACAGTTTTACGTCAAAAAAACTCATCCATATAGAAGCACAACAACCCCTAACTAGGATGAGTTGACGTCAAGGAGAACCACCCATGCCAGAAGGAACTTTGTTGTAGCAAGGAACCATCAGTGTGACCACAAGGATTCCACCGAGGGATTCTCCTTGAGATTTTTGAATCCGCTTGGACTGCCTTGTGATAATGATGCACACATTGGCCGCAACGAAAGGTCCATGGATCGGTGTGTGATCTTTGTTATTAAAAAAACCCACCGCCCACTGCCAATGAGAAGGAGGAAGAATGTCTCTGCCTTGCAAAGGAACCAACACCTCACAAGGTAGAAGAGAAAAGAGACACCGGCATCTCAAGAGAAGAGAAAAGACCTCTGACCCGTTATTCCCTCGTGCATATGCTTGTTGCTTTGCTAGGTATGGTTGGTGGTGTGTTGTTTGGTTCAACAATTGAGTCCTGATTGAACAACAATCCACAGACAAAATACGTCATCTTCTTCCAAAACTAAAGTGTATTTTGCATGCCTTCATCCAATGCCGGTTAAGACATTAAGTGAACATGATGTGGCACTAATCAATCAATTTCGCAAGGACAGGCCGTATTAGCATATAACTAATGTGTCTTGGGATGTGTTCTGTTACTAGCTAGTAAGTTTCTCCCACTATGGCTAGCCTAACAGGAAAAATCTGAATATATCTTACATACTATACTTAATAAATGATCTCTTAACTTTCTTCCTTGTTGGCACGCCACCTGGCAATATAGGGCTCCATGAGCTCCTGCAGCTCGGCGTTGGACGCATGAAGCAACAACATCTCGTGCTGCATGCAGATTGTATCCTCCTCAAGCGACAACATCTCCTCCCGGATGCTGGTGGCCTCCTTCTCAACCTTCATGTCCACCACCGCATTGCCGACTGTGCAGATGAGCCCCCACTTGGCCAGAGTGATCATCCAGCGTCCCTGCATCATCGAACCGCACGTCGTCCATCATGTACTCATGTCATGCATGCATTCACATATAAATCAACATTATCATCGATAAGAATGCAAATGCAATGCGGTGCAGGTGGTAAATAGATTGAATAGCTGGTAGGGCGAGCGAACCTCCATGGTCTCACGGCAGCGACAGGAGGAGGCCATGGAGGGGCCGCCATGGACCGCCGTCGCAGCGGCGGAGGAGGCCATGGAGGGGCGGCGGCTATGGACTGTCCTCGTGAAGGCGGAGGAGGAGGCCATGGAGCGGCGGAGGCTATGGACCGTCGTCGCAGTGGCGGAAGAGGAGGCCATCGAGCGGCGGAGGCCGTGGACCATCGTCCGGCCGACGGAAGAGGGCGGTCAGACCAGCCGTCGCCCGGCGGCAGAGGCAGCACGCAACAGCTGCGACATCGTTCCTACCCTACACCTAGCAGTGAATCAGTCTATGAACTTAGCGTGTTCGGGCTTGGAGGATCGATGGAGCTAGCTTGCGATTTACTCCCTCCGTCCCATAATGTATAATGTAAGACGTTTCTTGAGACTATACTAGAGTCAAAAAACATCTTACATTATGAGACGGAAGGAGTACTATAGATCGTTCTGACATCGATCGAATATATATGTACCTGTGTATCGTTGACCGATGTTGAGTAAAAGCCTGCGGATTCCCTCTCCGAGAAGAACTCAAACAATGCCTCTATGGTACTTTATGGTTTCCTTAAATCAGCCTAGCTAGTAGTGTACGGCCGAGACTCGTCACAAGCACCCAACAAGGCCCCTTCACGCTAATTCACGGTTGTTTAATCGCTAGTAGCAGTTTCTACGCATTAGTCCTCAAAAAGAAAAGCAGACAGAGAAGAAGCTGTTTTTATTTTAGACCTCGGTTGGCCGTTTCCCCGAGTAGACAATTGAAAAAGGAAATATTTTGTACCCTTATAATCTACAAATAAAATTAGTTTGTCCTCCTTAATCCATATTTAAAAAAATGAAGGGTTGCACATCTATTACTAGGTAGTTCGCCAGGGCAGTAGACTAGTTGCACATCATATTGTCATGGTTACTAGGATGCAACCTCATAGGAACTTGGATCATGCAGCTTGAAAAATTGGTTTTGAAAAAAGCCGAACAATGCAGTACTAAGGTTGCACCATATAGCACCAAAGTTGGCATAATTTTTTTAATCAAAACAAGCCCATGCGGCTTTTAGTTTCAAAGATGCCGTCGCTAGGATTTCAACATAAAAACGAATCTGAATTTTGACGCACGATTTCAAAGATATGGCCTTTTAAATTTTCGTGAAACATAATTAAATCAGTAACATGCAAAGAGAAAGGACGCCGATAACTGCCACACGTGTGGTGTATCGGGTGGTTGTGCCGCACGCCCTGTGTGGCACGGAGACGACCCCGCCCACACGACCGCGTCCGGGCGCGCGCAGCCACAGCCCGCACATCCGGTGCAGCGCGATCGCCCTGCACGAGCGCGTCCGGTCAAGCGAGCACGCCGCCCGCACGACCCGTCTCGGCCGTCGCCCCTCCCCGCCTGCGAGTCACACGCCCCGCGTGTCAGTAACCACGCGTCCCGCCGCGATTGCCATGGTCCGGACCCTCTTCAGTTGCCATGTTGCTGAACTACAGTTGCCATGTTGCTGAACTACAGTTGCCATGTCGGACAACTACAGTTGCCATGTCGGACAACTACAGTTGCCATGGTTGCTCAACTGCAGTTGCCATCTTAGGTCAAGTGCCGGATGCCATTTTTGGGCAACTGCAGCTGTTGCCATGTCGGACAACTACAGTTATCATGATTCGGAAAAACTTTAAGAGTTGCCACCTACTAACACTGGACAGTTGCCATGTAGCACTAAAAACATGGCAAAAAACATGTTGCGGGTAAAAAGAGAGTTGCCATCTGCTTACAAGCACGCTAGGGCGGTTGCCATGTATCCTGCAAAACACATGGCAACTGATGGCTTTTGGTGTGTGGAAGAGGAGACGGGAGGGCAGTTGCCATGTATCCTGCAAAATACATGGCAACTGATGGCTTTTGGTGTGTGGGAGAGGAGACGGGCATCTGGGTGACGGTGGTATCTTTAGGAGTTGCCACCTACTAACACTAGACAGTTGCCATGACAACAATAACATGTTCGGGTAAAAAGAGAGTTGCCAGATGCTTACAATCACAAATAGGGCAGTTGCCATGTACCCTTCGAAAACATGGCAAATGACAGCTTGGGTGTGGGAGAGTGGGAGAATGGCAGTCGTGGGAGATGGGGAACAGGAGTGGTGCGTGGCGTACGGCGCGACAGCAGTTCCATCGACGCCTGATCGGGCGGACGTTGGTCGCGGAGAGAAAACATGCGTGTGGGCGAACTCCCCCACATGCCACACACACGAGTGGTCCTACGTGGCACACAAAATCAGCCTTTTTATGCCAACATTCATGCAAAAGGCGATGGACGGTGATGGAGACGTGTGGGCGAGTTGGCTAACATCCACACGTGTAGGCGTTAACATTTCCGAACAGAAAAGAAACAAAAGTATTATTTTTCCTTCCAAACTATATTCCTTGTCCATCATATCAGATAGCAATAGTCCAAAAGCAAGCCATGTGGTTCCGACCAGGTGGCACCTGGCCCACGTACAGGCGGAAACGAGTGGCCAGGAGCGGCCGCTCTGTTCACCCAAGTAGTACATCACTTTTTTTAGATTTTAGGTTTTATTTTTACTGCTAGCTAGCCATCTTTTTTTTGCGGGGGAAACAACAACAAAACACTTCTCAGGCTAATCAATGATATTTTTCTGAAATACCTCCTCCGTCCCAAAATAAGTAACTCAACTTTGTACTAGCTTTGTACTACAGTTAGTATAAAGCTGAGTCATTTATTTCGGGAGAAAGATAATAATACTATATAATAACAATTCAGTCTCCTAGAGCACATTGAAAGAGAAATGCCATGCACGTCTAGCATCCAATGATCAACTCCTTCGTACATTTTTTATGCAAAATTATTGATGAGACTGTCAAGATCAATACTATGCAACTCATTCAGCTGAATACAACATATTGGCAAACCATTGAGTCTCTCTGTTGATATAGTGGACCTCAAATATTATTTTTTATTAAATTTAGTTTTGAAAACTTCTTTTAGCTGCAGTCACATAATCTCAGCACTAGATCAAGTTAGGAGCATGTTGTCTTTTGGTGCTTGCCGTCATATCTGTACACGATTCCGCCCAAAATCACCATCTTACTCTCATGGGAGCCCATGCACGTCACGTTGTCCACTCAGAGCACGAAAGAAACACCCAATCTCCACAAGTAAGTCAAAGAGATGCCGACTCCTCGGGAGGAGAGAAAACCATCTCTCTGGTTTATTGTAACAGTTTCGCTAAAATATATATTGATGTGTCCTAAGTACTGCACGTTTAATTCTTATATCATTAATTTTACACGAAGATTCGTGCAGTCATTTTTCTGTTTTTTTTTCTTTTTAATTTGAATGGGTCACTTAGATGTGCAATAACATGGCCTAGACAGACCCTTGTTGTAAATATACTTGTTGTTAGGTAGGTATCGTTGGTGAATTTGTTTATTGGTTCATACAATGCAATTCCCAGCAAACAACAAATCCACCGTGGAATAGACACGGGCATCTCTGTAGTAGAGGCCTCTGTGCATATGCTGATTGCTTTGTTTGGTACCTGACCGCTTGGCAGTGCTATCAATTTGGTTCAGTTCATACAACATATTTCTCATCGAACAACATTCCACCGCCACGAACCAACTTATTGTTGGATGGTTAAAGGGACTGCCCACCAGGGTTCAAATCGTGGTGCTCGTATTTATTTCTGGATTTATTTTAGAATATCCGCCGATGCGGATTTAGTGGGAGGAGACGTTCCCATCGACGACGAGGCGTCTACGGTGTCTTTGTAAATCTGCTCAGTCTTTCGGAGGCGCTTATAGGGGTAGGATGTGCATGTGTACGTTCATAGGGATGAGTGTATGCGCGTATATATGAGCGTTGTGTCTGTACTAATGTTAAAAATAAAGCAATCCACCTCAAAATACAACATCTTCTATGGCAGTCACACACGGACACCTAGCTTGGTGCGTAATTAAAGTCTTAACTAACATCCGACGGAAACCCAAAACAAACCATTAGGAAAAAGTGCAATGCACGTACGCGTCTACTAGCACGCAAATATCTCTCAATTTGCTCGGTTTGTGGCGCTGCGCCTGCTCGTGAGATCGCGCTTCAGCTGGTCCTGCAGCTCGGTGTTGGACGCCTGCAGCCTCTGAATTTCCTTCGTGTGTGTTTTGGTCTTGTTGTTCAGCCGGGTGATTCATGCCGACAATTGGCAATGATGAGCCAGCTTGTTCCTTGTCACTAACATGTGGATCGTCATCGTTTGTTAACCATGCAGGCAGATGGAAGCAGTAAACCAAATCAAATCGATTGGGTAGATGGTAGAAGCGAGTGAACCATCGTGTTCTCCGATGAGGAAGAGGAGGAGGAGGCCATGGAGCAAATCGTCGTCCTCGCGGAGGGCGGCCGGCCGACCTGCCGTCGGGCGGCGGCGGCGGCAGAACGCCACAACAGAGACGACATTGGTCGCAGATTCCTATGGATTAACCGATATGTCCTTGGATAATAACTAATGTACGTGTTGTTCCAAAAAAAAAAAAGCTGATGTACGTGTTAGGGCTTGGAGTTTGGATGGAGCGGCCTACGTACGTAGTCTCTTTGGGTATCCTGTCTCTTTTATGCCCCCACAACACGGTTACGTTTCCTTCCTCCCCTCGGTTTCTGGCCGTGGCACGTCCACCCCTGTATCATGTCAGTCGTGGGACCAAGTCCAAGGTAGCAGTTGACTGGGCAATGCTTCGGTGCCTTAAGGCACCTACCTTTGTGTTTATGACATGTGGGTCTAACAGGTGGCTAGCCCACATGTCAGTAACCCAAAGGCAGGTGCCTTTAAGGCACCCACATGTCAGTAACCCAAAGGCAGGTGCCTTTAAGGCACCGAAGCTGTGTCCTAACTGACTATAAACTTTTTTTAAGGATCTCAAACTTTAAACTTTATTAATTTTTTTCTTTTGTGAATTATGTGTGTGAAAAATAATTTTCTTTATTCAAGGAGGCTTCTCAGCGAAAGTCAGGTTTACAACAAAGTCCATTCCGACGATAAGCCAGACTGCTGTGCGCAAGTGCTATAGCCGTAGGCGGCCAGCTCATTACTAACAATGTTGCTACAATGAGTAAAGGAAATCTCCCTGGCATCAAGATCAGCCAACCTGCGGATCTCCTCTGTGATTGCATGGTGTGACGATCTATCCATCTTGTGCACTGTGAGCATCGAGACCACCTCCATGCTATCCATCTCAACCAAAATAGGTAGGTTAGTCCCATGTAAGGCCAACTCTAAGCCTTCTCTGCACGCCGCTAGCTCCGCCTTCAAAGCATTATCACATGTGCGGATCTCCCTGCATGCGATGTAGATGATCTCGCCTCTGTCATCTCACAGGATCATTCCTCCTCCCGCCACACCCGTGGACACTATGAAACTCCCATCTGTATTCAACTTTTCCCAGTCCAACTCAGGGGGTACCCAGCGCATGCGCACCTGGGTGCCGTGCTTGCTGTAGCACGTGGTGGTGAAGAAGGCAGGACAACCATCGTCCCTTTCGCTAGATCACCATTAGGATGTTGTTGTATGCATAGGAGCGAAAATGGCGTATCTACGCAAAAAAAAACACCGTGAGGCTTCGGCGGTGGGCGGCGCATTGTTATGTGTAATCTCGTTCCAGAAATACCATACTCTCCACATGGTCATGAGCACCACCAGTCTTGTCGTCTCATCCAACGGGTCCAGCAGTATAAAGATCTACTCTGGGCCAGTGTTAACGATGGCCTCCACCTTTGGGATGTTCGAGTCCAAGGCCATAATGCACCGAAGCATGGCACCCTAACCTCGGGCACGGGGCAGAGTGACGCATGCGGTTTACTTGGTGGCTCCGCGGACGAGTATATTTACTCCTTGACGGACGGGAGGAGTAAATATTTACTCCCTCATACGGTTTAGGAGTTCGGCAAGGTCCCGATTAGAGGAGTAAACCTGATTTTTTACTCCTCTAGCAGGTTTTAGGGATCTGCTAGAGATGCCTTTAGGTTATCTTATGCCGGCTGGTTGCTATGTATATACTCCCTTCCTCCCATAATGTAAGACGCTTTTGCAAGCTATATTAGGTTTTAAAAACATCTTATATTGTGGAATTGAGGGTACAAATGAGGTCTTGTGAGATTTGTACCATGTGATGAAAAAGGAAGAAAAAAGAGAAAAGAAACAGAGAGGAAAGAGGGCACAGCAAGGTTCTTGGCTATCAGTTTTATGTGTGTGTTCTCTTCGTCCACGTATCGATCGAGTGGTGGGAATTTCACATGATGGAGCAAGCGATGGATTGATGATTCAGAGGTCTATAACATTGCGAGATTGACCGGGCACCCGGCGGTAAATCACGTTCCCAAGACAAGTACGGAAAAAATATTACTATAAAAAATAATACGATATCGTTCGCTAGAGGCACATAAAAAACTCTTGGCTGGTACTACTAGGAGTATTAGATAAACACGATGCAGTTATGGCCCTATTTGGTTCAGCTTTTATCGATGGATTCCGCTGCCGTGCAGAAGAATCTGAACCAAAAGGCGAACCCAACAGAATCTGATTCCGTAAATTTGCTGCCAAAATCTGAACCAAAAACGGAAGCAGCCCAGGACGTGCTTTCCAAAATATGATTCCGCTCCGGGACAAAATCTAAAAAAGCTGTATCAACTGGTTTGCCAAGTGACCTACATCTTTTTCACATCAGATTTTCCACAGCTGTTTTTCCAGAGCAGATTTCTCATATCTGCTTTTAGAAATCAACAGCCGAACCAAACAAGGCCTATATTCTGTGAGGACGAGCACGTCGTAGGATTGATGAGCCGGTGGAACACTCGAGGTTTTTTTTTTGTCATGGCAGGAGTCGAGCTGGTCTTGTAGCCTCTTCATCTTCTGTCGCATCCTCTTCATCTCCTCCGTGTGCAGATCGACCATCAAGACGGCCACCATCGTCTTGCCCAGCGCCTGCCTGGCCAGTATCACGCCACCCATCGCGGCCACCCAGCCAAGTACCTGCAGCCATAGCCATGCACACACACACACACACAACACACACACACACACACACACACACACACACACACACACACACACAGAAACGCACATAAGCATCGTCTTATCGTCGTCGTCGTCAACCTAGCTAATAACATCCATGCACGTGCGGCCACTAATTAATAAACAAATCAAATTGATCGACTGAAGGTCGTGGTGGATGGTACGGTACGGACCATGGTGTCGACTGACGGAGCTAGCTACAGCTAGGGCTTGTGAGCTACGACGTACGGGGAGATCGTTTGGGCTGGGGTTTGGAGTTTCGATGGAGGGATATATGATTCAGGGATCTAACGTTGCCTCTCATTATGTATTTATGTTCACGTATTGTATCGTCCACCGATTAGGGCGAGATTCCTTCTTGGAGTTGGACATGGACCCAACCAAATAAAGTCCCCCAGGTACTGTGTATTTCATTAGGACGTCGATATTTACCACATGACTTGTCCGGTCGTACTCAGAAGCCAGCCCGCGCGGCCCTGTGTGGGCGAATATTAGAACTGCCATATGTTCAGATGCGGCTACAACGGGCCATACAACCCTGTGGGGTAACTGCTCACACCCATCCCGTGAGCGCGAGCACATGTGTTATTAACTTTAGTTGCCATGTATCATGAAATATAGTTGCAATATGTGTAACTAATTAAAGTTGCCATATATGGTCAAACCATAGTTGCCATGAATAATCATAGTTGCCTTGTATGATTAACTAGTTGTTTGTACAACTGTAGTTGCCATCTATCACCGTGCGAGCGTCGTGTGGGCTAAGAACAGTTTCAGTCACACGTTCGGGCGAGCGTCGTGTGTCCGTTCGGCGAGGAGCGCCCACCGGTGTTGCACTAAATGATAACGCCCACACGACGCTGGGTGCTCACGTGGCTCTCGATCCAGATGACAACTGCTGCAATATCCGTGCAAATGAATCAAACGGCATCGACTAAGTTTGGGCCATATTGATAAATGTCACACGTGTGGACGTTATCATTTAGGTTTCCTTAAACGTACCAATACCATCTACCAATGTCTGGATGCGACACCCGTATGGGCTCCAACTGTTATTTGTTTTTACTATTGCTTTGCATTATATTGTTATTTATTTTTATTATTTGTGGAGAAATAAAAAAACATGGAAGATATTTTATTTAATTGTGTTTTAGCCAAGTTTGCTTGGAGTTGCCTTCGATCGTTTTTTTTTTCAAAAAGGGGGGACTCCCTGGCCTCTGCATCAGAACGATGCATACGGCCACATTTATAAATAAATAAAGAGGTTCAACAAGGTCTTAAAGTCTGAATGCAAAATAACGGCAAGCTCACAAAGAGCCACAACGCCAAAAACTCAAGGCCAAAAAGCCACAACCGGCTGGCATAACAAAGATAGGTAAACTAATCGTCTATCCTATTACATGACCGCCATCCAAACCGGTTGAAGATATCCCGCGCTATCATCTCCCATCGGACAGATCCAGTAACCAAATTGCCTTCGATCGTGGTTGAACATTAATTGTGGATTCAAATTCTAGGCACAGGGTAGACCACTGTAACTCTTGCCGCCAGGCAACTACCTAGTTCTAACCGTGGGTATACTACGTTCATTGTTTGTTCGACGCCGCCACCGAGATGACTTTATTTACAATGTCGGGATTATCTAGAGAAAAAATTGGCAAGGAATAACTAATCTAGTACTTATATGATGAGCAATCAATATAATTTGTTCAACCAGAAACAAGTATATGGTCGTAGAACCCTAGCTAGCTAGTTAAGGAATCATCGGTTTATTTTCTCGGTTTTTCCTATTTGTGGGTCAATTTACTGTCTCAGTTGGCTTGTTTGTTTCTCCGCGGAGCTGGTCTGGCCGATTCTTCTTCGGTAGAAGGCCCAGTATCCACCGTGACGGCCCACCTGCTGGCCATCCGTTCCGTGCGGCGGCGGTGGCGGCGGTGGGGGGTCTTTGACGGCGACGTTGGCCGCGACGAGCACCTGCTCCTGCTGCTTTTGAATATGAAGGAGGCGGCGGGAGAACTCAGCGTTGGCTGCTTGCACCATCTGCAGCTCCTGCCTGAGGCTGACGAGAGCCTCGGTGACGTTTTCTGCGGTTCTTTTCACACCATTCCGAACTAGGCCGGAGCCCAATACTAATACCCACGATGGCCGAGAGGACCGGCCTGCTGCGCGGCTGCATGCATGGACGCATCCAAGATTGTTCGTCATCAACTGGCGATTACTCCCTCCATTCCTAATTTTTTTTTCTAGACATATCAAATGAACTACAATACGAACGTATGTAGACATATTTTAAAGTGTCGATTCACTCATTTTCCTTTGTATGTAGTCACTTGTTGAGACCTCTAAAAAGATAAATATTTAAGAACAGAGGAGTAGTTATTAAAGCCTTAAAGGCGTGCAAGTTGCAGCGAGCGGATTATGTACCAACTTTTGTGGTCTCGCTCCCAGAGGAGGAGGAGGAGGAGGAAAAGCGACGTCCATAGATGGTCGTCGAGACGGAGCGCCGGCCGGCAAGCGGTGGTGGCGGCAGCACGCCACGGCAGGATGGTGCGAGCCGCCGCGCGACACGTTCGGTACGTGAGGTGTAGGAATTAAGGAGAGATGGGTCGGGGGTTATTAATTAGGGCTTTGACAACCAACTGTCTTGGTGGGAACTGGGAGCGGCTATATAGGGCATGTATGGTCCATGCTACATAAGTTATCTATAAATAGCCACAATGTAGGTAGGAAAGTGTTCCCTGAAAAAAAAGAGGAAGGGATGACACGTATCATGTTTTCACTTGAGCAATATTGTAGAGTACTACTCCCTCCGTTCCAAAATAGATGACTCAACTTTGTACTAGTTTCAGTACAAAGTTGAGTCATCTATTTTGGAACAGAGGAAGTACGTCCTAAATAAATCCAGGGTTAGGCTTCCAAAACCGAGGACTTTCACCAGCGAGTTCGACGGTCATCTTCTCTTTTAAAATAATTTATAATCTAATCATTAAACATTATGTCAGTACAAAGAACATTAGAAGTAAAGAAATCACATCCATGTATGTAGATCACCTAGCAACATCTACAAGCACACGAACGAGGCGAAAGTGCGCCGCCGTCATAACCCCTCTATCATCAGAGCTGAACAAACCTTGCCGACAGTCGGAAATTCATCATGCCAGCGCACCAGAATAGCAACCGTCGCTGATGAAGAGAAGTATACGAACGAACACTGGTTCCAAGTAGATCCACCACTGACCAAATCCCACAAGATCCGCAGAAGACACACCTCCGCACGCCCTCTAATGACGGTCCTCAACATTTCAGCATATAATTAAATTGCTTATTTGGAGCATCACCAGGTTCAAACAAGATTTGTGAAAGAAAAAAACTAACCAGAGGCAGTGAATCGCATGAGCAGTATACGCGCCTAATTAAGGCCAAAACATCCGAGCGTATAGTGATTTAACTCAGGCTCCAGCAGAGTATTTGGCTAGCTAGCTGTTGGTACCATGACTGTGAGCACAACTTTCGAAATTCAAACAAAGCACACAATCAATGGTACAATGCAAATGATAGTTCACAAAATACAAGACTGAACACAGCCTTTGCCTAATAATAATTTAAAAACCATTCGCAGCATGAAGGCACTAAAGAGTAAATGGCACACACAAATTACAGGGCAACAAAGACCAGGTAGTTTGGATGCATGCTTAATTAGTCTAGTCTACTCTACACCAGTTGAGTAATCTATCTATCTATCTACTAGAGCCAAGATAAACAAGAACATATATACGTCCGTCTATCTCCTAGTCCTACCTAGTGTTGCACGTTGAGCATATCTCCTTGGCCTCAATCAGCTCGCCTTGCAGGGCAACACATGCAGCCACTCGCCACATTCTTCATGGCCCCCCGATCCACACGGTGCCACTCCGTGACAAGCTCGTGCCGCATGCGCTTCTCAGCAGCAGCCTCTTGGGGTTCAAGCGCACCGTCCTCGTCGTCACAGTAGTAGTATCCACAGTACCCGCCATTGATGCGCTTGTGGATCCCGTAGCGGGTGCCGCGCTTGCGGACCTCGGGTGGCTTGTCAAATAGCTCACGGACGCCGGCGAGCTTCTTGGCAGCGCCAAAGTAGCAGTAGCCCGGGCCCGGGCCCTGGCCCGAGGGGTTGGGGATGGCCACGATGTTGCCGTCGAGGTCGGTCATCAGGACGGTGTTGGAGCTCCGGGAGTAGTCGCGGCCTCCGAGCTCGAGGATGCGGCGCTCCCAGTGGCTGCGCTCACGGAGGAGCTTGTTGATCTCGTCGTTGAGGTCTCGGAGGCGGTGCTCCCCGAGGCCCTCGTTCTGGATCTCGGCCAACTTGACGCCGATCTCGCGCAGGACCTCGCCACGCCAGTGGTCGGCGTCGGCGAGGTCCCGGCACTCGGAGGCGAGGTACGGCCGGCGCTCGCGGGGCTTGCGCTTCTCCTCCTGCTTCATCGTGGTGAAGCGGTTCAGCAAGGACTGCGCCTTCTCCTCGTTACGAGCCATGGCCGGTGGCGGTGCGGGTGGCAGCTGCGCCGATGTTCGCTCGCGATCTTGGGGACGAGTGTTTGCGCGGACGAGGGTTTGGGGTTTGCGGGCTGGGCTACCTTTATTACGGTATATATAAGAGGTAGCGGCTTTGATGGCTCACCTGGTTCGTATCCGCTCTGGGCTCTGCGTTCGCCGGACCAGTTTTTTCTTTTCTATTAACTAGAGAATGTACGCTGCGAAGTAACTCCCAACGAACGACCTCGCAGTCATTTGATCAAGATTAAATGATGAAATTTAAAAAAACTGCCAGACGTGTCTTTTAGGATGAGATTGTCGTGCTAGTTTGGAAAAAAAAATGCCACCCTACAACTATAATTGCAATGGAAATCGTTTGCAAATGTCATCCTCTCCAGCGAACGTCCGCCAACTAAAGGGTTCTTTTTTTTAATTTTTATAATAGCGAGCTAATGTTTATCCTGTGTGAATGAACATTTTTTAACACTGTATAACCGCATACCCTACTAGGGAATCTTTATACACAGAATCTTAACAGTAGGCGCTGGATAAAATAAAGCATTGCTGCTACTTAGTAGTAGCGTGTGGCTGTAAAATGCGCTACTGCTATCCTTTTAGCAGTAGCGCGTGATAGCTAAACGCGCTGCTGCTAAGTTTGAATTGGGCGCACATGGCTAGCCCCACTTAGCAGCAGCGCGTATTCTTGTCCAACGCTACTGCTACTCGCCATAGTACTAGCGTTTTTCTTCAACCTGCGCTGGTACTAACCCTAACTTATCGTCCCCGCATGGCTGGCCCTCTCACTCTCCCTCTCATTCACTATCCCCCGCACGCGCGCCGTCGTCCACCGCCTCCGCCGTCGCCCGACCACTGTTGCCGGACGCTCCTGCTCCTCGGGAACTGAGGTAGTCCCTCGCTCCTCCCTCCTCCCCTCCCTCCTCCTCCCACCGCGCCATCCTCGCTCCTCCTCCGGCCACCCCCTCCTCCCTCCTCCGCCGGCAGCCTGTTGGAAATATGCCCTAGAGGCAATAATAAATTGGTTATTATTATATTTCCTTGTTCATGACAATTGTCTATTATTCATGCTATAATTGTATTAACCGGAAATCGTAATACATGTGTGAATACATAGACCACAACATGTCCCTAGTAAGCCTCTAGTTGACTAGCTCGTTGATCAATAGATGGTTATGGTTTCCTGACCATGGACATTGGATGTCATTGATAACGGGATCACATCATTAGGAGAATGATGTGATGGACAAGACCCAATCCTAAACATAGCACAAGATCGTGTAGTTCGTTTGCTAGAGCTTTTCTAATGTCAAGTATCTTTCCTTAGACCATGAGATTGTGCAACTCCCGGATACCGTAGGAACGCTTTGGGTGTACCAAACGTCACAACATAACTGGGTGGCTATAAAGGTGCACTGCAGGTATCTCCGAAAGTGTCTGTTGGGTTGGCACGATCGTGACTTGGATTTGTCACTCTGTATGACGGAGAGGTATCTCTGGGCCCACTCGGTAATGCATCATCATAATGAGCTCAATGTGACTAAGGAGTTAGTCACGGGATCATGCGTTACGGAACGAGTAAAGAGACTTGCGAGTAACGAGATTGAACGAGGTATTGGGATACCAACGATCGAATCTCGGGCAAGTAACATACCGATAGACAAAGGGAATTGAATACGGGATTGATTGAATCCCCGACATCGTGGTTCATCCGATGAGATCATCGTGGAACATGTGGAATCCAACATGGGTATCCAGATCCAGCTGTTGGTTATTGGCCGGATAACGTCTCGGTCATGTCTGCATGGTTCCCGAACCCGTAGGGTCTACACACTTAAGGTTCGGTGACGCTAGAGTTGTTATGGGAAATAGTATGTGGTTACCGAAGGTTGTTCGGAGTACCGGATGAGATCCCGGACGTGATGAGGAATTCCGGAATGATCCGGAGGTGAAGATCAATATATTGGACGAAGGGTATTGGAGTCCGGAATTGTTCTGGGAGTACCGGGTGACGACCAGCGTGACCGAAAGGTGTTTCAGAGGCATGGGCAAGCGTTGGGGGCCTTATGGGCCAAGGGGAGGGGGCACATCAGCCCACTAAGGGGCTGTGCGCCCCTCCCACTCCATCTCACGTAACGTGGAGAGGTGGGGGCGCCTCCCCTAGGGCAGCCACCCCTCCTTGCTTGGGGGGCAAGTTTGCTAGGGGTGGGGGCGCCCAAACCCATCTAGGGTTTACCCTGTGGCTGCCACCCCTCCCCTAGGGAACCCTAGGGCGCCTCCTCCACCCCCCTTACCCCTATATATAATGAGGGAGAGAGAGGGCAGCCACACCCCTTCCCCTGGCGTAGCCCTCTCCCTCCTCCAACTCTTCCTCCTCCTCCGTAGTGCTTGACGAAGCCCTGCAGGAATACCACAAGCTCGACCACCACGCCATCGTGCTGCCGGAGCTCTCCCTCAACTTCTCCTCTCTCCTTGCTGGATCAAGAAGGAGGAGACGTCCCCGGGCTGTACGTGTGTTGAACGCAGAGGCGCTGTCCGTTCGGCGCTAGATCGGATCTTCCGCGATTTGAATCGCCGCAAGTACAACTCCATCAACCGCGTTATTGTAACGCTTCCGCTTAGCGATCTTCAAGGGTATGAAGATGCACTCCCTCTCTCTCTCGTTGCTAGCATCACCTAGATTGATCTTGGTGACACGTAGGAAAATTTTGAATTATTACTACGCTCCCAACAAAGGGTATCAGAGCTAGGTCTATGCGTAGATTCTATGCACGAGTAGAACACAAAGTAGTTGTGGGCGTTGATTTGTTCAATTTGCTTACCGTTACTAGTCTTATCTTGATTCGGCGATATTGTGGGATGAAGCGGCCCGGACCGACCTTACACGTACTCTTATGTGAGACAGGTTTCACCGACTGACATGCACTTGTTGCATAAGGTGGCTAGCGGGTGACAATCTCTCCCACTTTAGTCGGATCAGATTCGATGAAAAGGGTCCTTATGAAGGGTAAATAGAAATTGGCATATCACCGTTGTGGCTTTTGCGTAGGTAAGAAACATTCTTGCTAGAAACCCATAGCAGCCACGTAAAACATGCAACAACAATTAGAGGACGTCTAACTTGTTTTTGCAGGGTATGCTATGTGATGTGATATGGCCAAAAGAATGTGATGAATGAGATTTATCATATTCTTGTAATAGGAATCACGACTTGCATGTCGATGAGTATGACAACCGGCATGAGCCATAGGAGTTGTCTTAATTTATTATATGACCTGCGTGTCATTGAAAATGTCATGTAATTACTTTACTTTATTGCTAACCGTTAGCCATAGTAGTAGAAGTAATAGTTGGCGAGACAACTTCATGAAGACACGATGATGGAGATCATGGTGTCATGCCAGTGACGAAGGTGATCATGTCGCGCCCCAAAGATGGAGATCAAAGGCGCAAGATGATATTGGCACTATCATGTCACTTTATGATTTGCATGTGATGTTTGTCATGTTTACATCTTATTTGCTTAGAACGACGGTAGCATAAATAAGATGATCCCTCACTAAAATTTCAAGAAAGTGTTCCCCCTAACTGTGCACCGTTGTGAAAGTTTGTTGTTTTGAAGCACCACGTGATGATCGGGTGTGATAGATTCTAACGTTCACATACAACGGGTGTAAGCCAGATTTACACACGCGAAACACTTAGGTTGACTTGACGAGCCTAGCATGTACAGACATGGCCTCGGAACACAAGAGATCGAAAGGTCGAACATGAGTCGTATAGTAGATACGATCAACGTGAAGATGTTCACCGATGATGACTAGTCCGTCTCACGTGATGATCGGACACGACCTAGTTGACTCGGATTATGTATCACTTAGATGACTACAGGGATGTCTATCTGAATGGGAGTTCATTAAATAATCAGATGAACTTATTTATCATGAACATAGTCAAAAGGTCTTTGCAAATTATGTCATAGCTTACGCTTTAGTTCTACTGTTTAAGATATGTTCCTAGAGAAAATTTAGTTGAAAGTTGATAGTAGCAATTATGCGGACTGGGTCCGTAAACTGAGGATTATCCTCATTCCTGCGCAGAAGGCTTATGTCCTTAATGCACTGCTCGGTGTGCTGAACCTCGAGTGTCGCATGTGGATGTTGCAAACATCTGACATACACGTTTTGATGACTACATGATAGTTCAGTGCGTAATTCTAACGGTTTAGAATTGAGGCGCCAAAGATTTTTTGAAACGTCGCAGAACATATGAGATGTTCCAAAGACTGAAATTGGGATTTCAGACTGGTGCCCACGTCAAGAGGTATGAGACATCTGAAAACTAAGGGAGAAAAGCTCAATCGTTGAGCATGTGCTCAGATTGTCTGAGTACTACAATCAATTGAATTGAGTGGGAGTTAATCTTCCAGATGAGATAGTGATGATTCTCCAAAGTCACTGCCACCAAGCTACTAAAGCTTCGTGATGAACTATAACATATCAGGGATAGATATGATGATCCTTGAGCTATTCGCGATGTTTGACACCGCGAAAGTAGAAATCAAGTAGGAGCATCAATTGTTGATGGTTAGTAAAACCACTAGTTTCAAGAAGGGCAGGGGCAAGAAGGGATACTTCATGAAACGGCAAACCAGTTGCTGCTCTAGTGAAGAAACCCAAGGTTGAACCCAAACCCGAGACTAAGTGCTTCTATAATGAGGGGAACGGTCACTGAAGCAAAACTACCCTAGATACTTGGTAGATGAGAAGGCTGGCAAGGTCGATAGAAGTATATTGGATATACATTATATTAATGTGTACTTTACTAGTACTCCTAGTAGCACCAGGGTATAGGATACCGGTTCGGTTGCTAAGTGTTAGTAACTCGAAATAAAAGCTATGGAATAGACAAAGACTAGCTAAAGGTGAGATGACGATATGTGTTGGAAGTGTTTCCAAGGTTGATGTGATCAAACATCGCACGCTCCCTCTACCATCGGGATTGGTGTTAAACCTAAATAATTGTTATTTTGTGTTTGTGTTGAGAATGGACATGATTGGATTATATTTATTGCAATACGGTTATTCTAAGGAGAATAATGGTTACTCTGTTTATTTGAATAATACCTTCAATGGTATTGCACCTAAAATGAATGGTTTATTAAATCTCGATCGTAGTGATACACATGTTCATGCCAAAAGATATAAGGTAGTAATGATAGTACCACCTACTTGAGGCACTGCCATTTGAGTCATATTGGTATAAAACACATGAAGATACTCCATATTGATGGATCTTTGGACTCAATCATTTTGAAAAGTTTGAGACATGTGAATCATGTCTATTGGTATATACGCATGAAGAAACTCCATGCATGCAGATGGAACGTTTGGACTCATTTGATTTTGAATCACTTGAGACATGCAAATCATACCACATGGGAAAGATGACTGAAATGCCTCATTTTCAGTGAGATGGAACAAGAAAGCAACTTGTCGGAAGTAATACATTTTGATGTGTGCAGTCCAATGAGTGCTGAGGCACGCAGTGGATATCATTATGTTCTTACTTCACAGATGATTTGAGTAGATTCTAAGTATATTTATTTGATGAAACACAAGTCTGAATTATTGAAAGGTTCAAGTAATTTCAGAGTGAAGTTGAAGATCTTCGTTACAAGAGGATAAAATGTCTATGATACGATCATAGAGATGAATATCTGAGTTACGTGTTTGGTACACAATGAAGACATTGTGGAAATTGTTTCACGACTAATACCGCCTGGAGCACCATAGTGTGACGGTTTGTCCGAACGTCATAAATGCACCCTATTGGATATGGTGCATACCATGATGTCTCTTATCGAATTACCACTATCGTTTATGGGTTAGGCATTAGAGACAACCACATTCACTTTAGTAGGCCACCACGTAAATCCGTTGAGATGACACCGTATGAACTATGGTTTAGAGAAACCTAAGCTGTCGTTTCTTAAAAGTTTGAGGCTGCGACGCTTATGTGGAAAAGTTTTAGCCTGATAAGCTCGAACCCAAAGCGGATAAATGCATCTTCATAGGACACCCAAAACAGTTGAGTATACCTCCTAATTCAGATCCGGAAGCGAAAGTGATGTTTTCCGACAAGTTCAAGGAGTTGACTACGATGAGACTTTCTCACTCGTAGCGATGCTAAGAGTCTGTTGGAATTATATTAGCAGTTACTGCATTATTTATGAAATCTTGTCAAAACATTGTTTCCTCGATGATTTTCTTGAGGAAAGGTCGTATGTCATACAACCAGAAGGTTTTGTCAATCCTGAAAGATGCTAACAAGTATGCAAAGCTCGAGCAATCCTTTGATACGTCCATTTTGCATCATGCTTTTATATCAATATTTAGTGCATTATGGGCTGTTATTACACATTATATCTCAATACTTATGGCTATTCTCTCTTATTTTACAAGGTTTACCATGAAGAGGGGGAATGCCGACAGCTGGAATTCTGGTTGGAAAATGAGCAAACATTGGAAACCTATTCTGCACTGCTCCAAAAATCATGAAACTCCACGAAACTTATTTTTGGAATTAATAATAATTATTGAGAAGAAGAAACACTTCAGGGGGCCCACACCTTGGCCAGGAGGGTGGGGGCGCGCCCACCCCTACTAGACGCGCCCCCTGTCTCCTGGGCCCCTTGGTGGCCTTCCGGTGTCCATCTTCTGCTATATGAAGGCTTTTACCCTGGAAAAAATCGTGGGCAAGCTTACGGGATGAAACTCTGCCGCCACGAGGCGGAACCAATCTAGAGCTCCGGCAGAGCTATTCTGCCGGGGACACTTCCCTCCGGGAGGGGGAAATCATCACCATCGTCATCACCAACGAGCCTCTCATCGGGAGGGGGTCAATCTCCATCAACATCTTCACCAGCACCATCTCCTCTCAAAACCCTAGTTCATCTCTTGTATCCAATCTTGTATCCAAACCACAAATTGGTACTGTGGGTTGCTAGTAGTGTTGATTACTCCTTGTAGTTGATGCTAATTGATTTACTTGGTGGAAGATCATATGTTCAGATCCTTAATGCATATTATTACTCCTCTGATTATGAACATGAATATGCTTTGTGAGTAGTTACGTTTGTTCCCGAGGACATGGGTGAAGTCTTGCCATTAGTAGTCATGTGAATTTGGTATTCGTTCGATATTTTGATGAGATGTATGTTGTCTTTTCCTCTAGTGGTGTTATGTGAACGTCGACTACATGACACTTCACCATTATTTAGGCCTAGAGGAAGGCATTGGGAAGTAATAAGTAGATGATGGGTTGCTAGAGTGACAGAAGCTTAAACCCTAGTTTATGCGTTGCTTGGTTAGGGGCTGATTCGGATCCATATGTTTAATGATGTGGTTAGGTTTACCTTTATAATTCTTTTGTAGTTGCGGATGCTTGCAACAGGGGTTAATCATAAGTGGGATGCTTGTCCAAGTAAGGGCAGTACCCAAGCACCGGTACCCACATATCAAATTATCAAAGTACCGAACGCGAATCATATGAGCGTGATGAAAACTAGCTTGACGATAATTCCCATGTGTCCTCGGAGCTCTTTTCTCATTATAAGAAATTGTGCAGGCTTGTCCTTTGCTACAAAAAGGATTGGGCCACCTTGCTGCACTTTATTTACTTGTTACTCGTTACAATTTATCTTATCACAAAACTGTCTATTACCTACAATTTCAGTGCTCGCAGAGAAAACCTTACTGAAAACCGCTTATCATTTCCTTGTGCTCCTTGTTGTGTTCGACACTCTTACTTATCGAAAGGACTACGATAGATCCCCTAAACTTGTGGGTCATCAATACTCTTTTCTGGCACCGTTGCCGGGGAGTGTAGCACTTTTGGTGAGTGGAACTTGGTAAGGAAACATTTATATAGTGTGCTGAAATTTTCTGTTACTTGTCACTATGGAAACAAATCCTTTGAGGGGCTTGTTCAGGGTATCTTCACCCCGACCATAAGAGCAAAGAGTTGCTCCTCAACCTACTGAACTTATTGAAAACATTTACTTTCAGATTCCTTCGGGTATGATAGAGAAACTGCTAGCTAATCCCTTTGCAGGAGATGGAACATTGCATCCCGATTTACACCTTATCTTTGTGGATGAAGTTTTTGGATTATTTAAGCTTGCATGTATTCCCGATGATGTTGTCAAAAGGAAGGTCTTCCCTTTATCTTTGAAGGGAGATGCATTGACATGGTATAGGCTATGTGATGATACGAGATCTTGGAATTATAAGCGATTGAAGTTGGAATTTCACCGTAAGTTCTATCCTATGCATCTTGTTCATCGTGATCGTAATTACATATATAATTTCTGGCCTCGCGAAGGAGAAAGCATCGCTCAAGCTTGGGGGACGCTTAAATCAATGTTATATTCATGCCCCAATCATGAGCTCTTCAGAGAAATGATTATTCAAAAAATTTATGCTCGGCTTTCTCTCAATGATCGCAACATGCTTGATACTTCATGTGCTTGTTCTTATATGTTGAAGACTATTGAATTCAAATGGGACTTATTGGAAAGAATTAAACGCAACTATGAAGATTGGGGTTCCGACGATGGTAAGGAGTCAGGTATGACACCTAAGTTTGATTGTGTTAAATCTTTTATGGATACCAATGCTTTTCGTGGATTTAGCGCTAAATATGGACTTGACTCTGAGATAGTAGCTTATTTATGTGAATCTTTTGCTACTCACGTTGATCTCCCTAAGGAGAAGTGGTTTAAATATAATCCTCCCATTGAAGTAAAAGAGGTTGCACCTATTACAGTTGAAGAAAAGTCTGTCACTTATAGTGATCCTATTGTTCCTACTACTTATGTTGAGAAACCTCCTTTTCCTGTTAGGATAAAGGATCATGCTAAAACTTCGACTGTTGTTCGTAAGAGTAATACTAGGACTTATACACCTCCTGAGCAAATCAAAGTTGAACCTAGTATTTCTATGGTTAAAGATCTCTTGGATGATGACTTAAATGGGCATGTTATTTATTTCTGTGGTGAGACTGCTAATATTGTTAGACCAGATACGAAGATACATAGACCTGTTGTAGGCATGCCTGTTATTTCTGTTAAAATAGGAGATCATTGTTATCATGGTTTATGTGATATGGGTGCTAGTGCTAGTGCAATACCCTATGACTTGTATAAAGAAATTATGCATGATATTGCACCTGTTGAATTGGAAGGTATTGATGTTACTATCAAGCTTGCCAATAGAGATAATATTTCACCAATTGGGATTGTTAGAGATGTTGAAGTCTTGTGTGGGAAGGTTAAATACCCTGCTGATTTTCTTGTTCCTAGTTCCCCACAAGATGACTTTTGTCCCATTATTTTTAGTAGACCCTTCTTAAATACAGTTAATGCAAAGATTGATTGTGAAAATGATATTGTTACCATTGGTTTAGAGGGTATGTCTCATGAGTTTAATTTTGTTAAGTTTCGTAGACAACCTCGTGATAGAGAATCACCTAGTAAGGATGAGATTATTGGTCTTGCTTCCATTGCTGTGCCTCCTACTGATCCGTTAGAACAATATTTGCTAGACCATGAAAATGATATTTTTATGAAGGAAAGAAGGGAAATAGATGAAGTGTTCCTTAAATATAGGAACCTATGCTGAAACACAACCTTCCCATTGAAATTCTTGGGGTTCCCCCTCCACCCAAGGTTGATCCCGTGTTTGAACTCAAACCATTACCTGATAATCTTAAGTATGCTTATCTTGATGAAAAGAAAATATATCCTGTTATTATTAGTGCTAACCTTTTAGAGCAAGAAGAAGAAAGATTATTGAAACTCCGAAGAAGCACCGCGCAGCTATTGGATATACTCTGGATGATCTTAAGGGCATTAGTCCCACGTTATGTCAACACAAAATTAATTTGGAGGATGATGCCAAACCAGTTAGAGATCCTCAACGATGACATAATCCCAGGATGAAAGAAGTGGTAATAAATGAGGTACTAAAGCTCCATGAGGCAGGTATAATTTATCCTGTTGCTGATAGTGATTGGGTAAGCCCTGTCCATTGTGTTCCTAATAAGGGAGGTATTACTGTCGTTCCTAATGATAAAGAGGAATTGATCCCGCAAATAATTATTACAGGTTATAGGATGGTAATTGATTTCCATAAATTAAATACAGCTACTAAGAAAGATCATTACCCTTTACCTTTTATTGATCAAATGCTAGAAATACTATCCAAACACACACATTTCTGCTTTCTAGATGGTTATTCTGGTTTCTCTCAAATACCTGTGTCAGCTAGGGATCAATCGAAAACTACTTTTACTTGCCCTTTTGGTACCTTTGCTTATAGACATATGCCTTTTGGTTTATGTAATGCACCTGCTACCTTTCAAAGATGTATGATGGCTATATTCTCTGACTTCTATGAAAAGATTTGCGAGGTATTCATGGATGATTCCTCTGTTTATGGATCCTCTTTTGATGATTGCTTGAGCAACCTTGATCGAGTTTTGCAGAGATGCGAAGACACTAGTCTCGTCTTGAATTGGGAAAAGTGTCACTTTATCATTAATGAAGGCATTGTCTTGGGGCACAAGATCTCCGAGAGAGGTATTGAGGTGGATAAAGCTAAAGTTGATGCTATTGAGAAGATGCCATGTCCCAAGGACATAAAAGGTATAAGAAGTTTCCTTGGTCATGCCGGTTTTTATAGGAGGTTCATTAAGGACTTTTCTAAAATCTCTAGGCCTCTGACTAATTTATTGCAAAAAGATATTCCTTTTGTCTTTGATGATGATTGTGTAGAAGCATTTGAAATACTTAAGAAAGCTTTGATCACTGCACCTATTGTTCAGCCACCTGATTGGAATTTACCCTTTGAATTTATGTGCGATGCTAGTGATTATGTTGTAGGTGATGTTCTAGGGAAAAGAGTTGAAAAGAAACTGAATGTTATCCAGTATGCTAGTAAGACTCTTGCTACTGCCCAGAGAAATTATGCTACCACTGAAAAAGAATTCTTAGCAGTTGTGTTTGCATGTGATAAGTTTAGACCTTATATTCTTGATTCCAAAGTTACTATTCACACTGATCATGATGCTATTAAATATCTTATGGAAAAGAAAGAGGCTAAGCCTAGACTCATTAAATATCTTATGGAAAAGAAAGTTACTATTCGCACTGATCATTTGATTTGCATATTATTGATAGAAAGGGAGCTGAGAACCCCGTTGCAGACAACTTGTCTAGGTTAGAGAATGTTCTTGATGACCCATTGCCTATTGATGATAGCTTTCCTGATGAACAATTAGCGGTCGTCAATGCTTCTCGTACTGCTCCTTGGTATGCTGATTATGCTAATTATATTGTTGCTAAATTTATACCTCCTAGTTTCACATACCAGCAAAAGAAAAAGTTCTTTTATGATTTAAGACATCAGTTCTGGGATGACCCACACCTTTATAAAGAAGGAGTAGATGGTGTTATTAGACGTTGTGTACCTGAGCATGAACAGGAACATATCCTACGCAAGTGTCACTCTGAATCATATGGAGGACACCACGCTGGAGATAGAACTGCACACAAGGTATTGCAATCCGGTTTTTATTGGCCTACTCTCTTCAAAGAAGCTCGTAAGTTTGGCTTATCTTGTGAAGAATGTCAAAGAATTGGTAATATTAGTAGACGTCAAGAAATGCCTATGAATTATTCTCTTGTTATTGAACCGTTTGATGTTTAGGGCTTTGATTATATGGAACCTTTTCGTGCCTCTAATGGTTACACACATATTTTAGTTGCTGTTGATTACGTTACTAAGTGGGTAGAAGCTATTCCAACTAGTAGTGTTGATCATAACACTTCTATTAAAATGCTTAAAGAAGTTATTTTTTCGAGCTTTGAAGTCCCTAGATATCATATGGCTGATGGTGGTTCACATTTTATTCATGGTGCTTTCCATAAGATGCTTGCTAAGTATGATGTTAATCATAGAGTCGCATCTCCTTATCATCCGCAGTCTAGTGGTCAAGTAGAGTTGAGCAATAGAGAGCTCAAATTAATTTTGCAAAAGACTGTAAATAGATCTAGAAAGAATTGGTCCATAAAACTTGGTGATGTATTATGGGCTTATAGAACTGCATACAAAAATCCTACGAGTATGTCTCCGTATAAGATGGTTTACGGAAAAGCTTGTCATTTACCTCTAGAACTTGAAAATAAAGCATATTGGGCTATTAAAGAGCTCAACTATGACTTCAAACTTGCCGGTGAGAAGAGGTTGTTTGATATTAGCTCACTTGATGAATGGAGAACCCAAGCCTATGAGAATGCCAAGCTATTCAAAGAAAAAGTCAAACGCTGGCATGATAAAAGGATACTAAAGCGTTTGTTTAACGTAGGTGATTATGTGTTATTATTCAACTCTCGTTTAAGATTTTTTGAAGGTCCTTACGTTATTGATGAGGTCTATCGTTCTGGTGCCATAAAAATCAATAATTTCGAAGGCAAAAGTCCGAGGGTGGTTAACGGTCAAAGAATTAAACATTATATCTCAGGTAATCCTATCAATGTTGAAACTAATATTATTGAAACAGTAACCCTGGAGGAATACATAAGGGACACTTTCCAGAACGTTCCAGACTCCAAAAAGGAATAGTTATGTGGTATGGTAAGTAAACCGACTCCAAAACAATTCTAATGGCAATTTCTGTCAGTTTTGGAATATTTAAGAATTTTAGGAAAAAAGAAGTAGTCCAGGAAGGACACGAGGCCTCCACGAGGGTGGAGGGCACGCCCACCCTTACTGGGCGCGCCCCCTGTCTCGTGGCCACCTCGTGTGCCTCCCGGACTCCGTTTTCTTGCACGCTAAGTATTTTGGTCGGTAAAAATTCATTATATAAACTCCCGAAGGTTTTGACCACCGTATCATGCAAATATCCTCTGTTTTTGTTTCGAGCTGTTTCTGTTTCAGATCTAGAGCATCATGACGTCTCCAAGCGCTCCCAAGGACAAGTTTTTCGAGAGGGTTATCAACCCCTATCTCGTAGAGGTGCTGCAACACCCTCAAACCATTGATATGCGTGAGGGTGTGCTGCACATCCGTGATGTGGAGGGACCAAGGCGTACCGGATGCGTGGAGACAAAGCTCGAAGCCGTGGATGGTGGAGCGTGGACTCAACGACAACCAGATGATGATCACGTAGTTTACCAACAACCACAAGCTAGATGCCAAAGTCATTAGGGAGACCATCTTCAAGCTTCAAGAGAAAATCGAACACCTCTAAGCCTAGATCTATGACGTGCAAAACCAGAACTGTGAGTATGAATATAGATTCAAGAGGATGAGTTTGGCTGCAGATTTAAGGATCCCGGAGACTCGATCATCCTTCTATCACTACAAAAAAAGACACATCCGTGACATTTTGGGCTGAACGAATTTTTTTCCTGTCATACATATGACACTTCTATGACGATAACTGTGACAAAACCCGGTATCATCATAGATGTGGTGGGCTCCTACTTCTATGACAAAAAATCATGACAGAAAATGGGATTTTCATCCTGGGCGGGCCGGAGACGCAGCTGCATAACATTCTTTGGGCCGTCCACGACCGAAAAAACCGTGGTAGAAGCGAGGGTGAGGAAAATTTCGGGAGTTCCCGGCTACGGTGGGAGGTCGGGGGCCGAGCGATGCGCTGCTTTCTCAGACACGACGCTGCTGCGGTGTGCGTAGGCGTTGGCTCTAATCGAACCCGAAGCGAGGCGTTGGGCTCTAACTCAACCCGAAAGCGACAGACCGCAGGCTACGCTGCATCGAACTCGAGCGATCGATTGATAGTTGTTAACTGAACCCGATCGAGCGATTTCTTCGCTACTGCTGCCAACTGAAGCCGATCGATTGGATGAACAGTGAGCGTTGCACGGGGGGGGGGGGGGATTGGATGAACAGTGAGCGGTGGCGTTGCCTCTGGATGAATAGGACCCCGTGGTGTGGAGGGCTGGATGAACAGTAGATGGTGGAGGGGTGCCCGTGGAGGGGTGGTTGAACAGGACCCCGTGGTGTGGAGGGCTGGATGAATAGTAGACGGTGGAGGGGTGATTGAACAGTAGTCGGTGGAGTAGCGTGCGGTGCAGGCTGGATGAACAAGAGCCCGTGGAGGCTGGAGGAGGTCGACGGTGGAGATGAAGAGCATCCCGTGGAGTCCCGTTTTACGGTACGCCACATCCCTCCTGATGAACAGGACCCCCGTTTCGACCGTAGGAGGTCTGTTTCGTCTGTTTTGCGGTACGCCACACTCCTCCCGATGAAAAGGACCCCCGTTTCGACCGTAGGAGGTCCGTTTCGTCCTTTTTGTGGTACGCCACATCCCTCCCGATCAACAAGACCTCCGTTTCGACCGTAGGAGGTCAGTTTCCTTCGTTTTGCGGTACGCCACACCCCTCCCTATCAACAGGACCCCCGTTTCGACAGTAGGAGGTCCATTTCCTCCGTTTTGCGGTACGCCACACCCCTCCCGACCAACAGGACCCCGTTCGGAACGTAGGAGGTCCGTTTCCTTCGGTCTGCGGTACGCCAGGCCTCGCTTTCATCGCTTGTTCCGTCCAAGCCCTCCCGATGAACACGACCACGCATTCCGTTCTGACCCAGCCGGTTGGCTCCCGATGAACACGATGCATTCCGTTGCCTCCTCATGAACACGACGCATTCCGTTGCCTCCCCATGAACACGACGCATTCCGTTCACTACTAGATATGTGAGGTTTAGCCACCAAGGTGGTTGGTTGCTAAAAGTACAAAATTGGTCGCTACTGATCTACTGCTACCAATACTACTTGGTCGCTTCGTGGTGGCTATAGTCTAGTCGCTATAGATATTGAGCGACCAACATTGCGTAACCCTGGTCACTAAATGTTGTATCAATAGCCACCAACTAAATATGGTGACTAATAGCATCTACCGACCAAGGGAGACTTGGTGACTAATGGCATCTAGAGACCAAGGAAGATTTGGTTGCTAAAAATTTACAGCCACCATGTACATGGTTAGTGGCTAGAGATATCAAGTGACCAGCCAAGGCTTGGTGACTAAAAGAATCTGGAGACCAGTTACACGTTGGTAACTAGACATCTTTTGTAACAAAAATTGTAAACCTTGGTAACTAAAGGCATAAGAAAGCAACTATATCATAGCTACAGTATATTCCCACATGCTGACATTAGTAGTATGCAAGAAATCTTAGAATTTTAGACATACAACAGGAAAAAGTTCAGAATCAGCATTTGTAAACTTATGATCCAATCATAACATGCTAACATTTGTAAGCCGGATTTTGTTTCACAACTTCAGTACCATCAGGAAATAATATTCTAGTATTTGCAAAGTACCAACTTTAGTACTGCTCCAAACATACGATCCAGTCACCAAGAAGGAACTATTCTAGTATTTGACATCTAGTATTTGTGTCGAATTTGCAAATCAGGAACTACTCTTTTGGCATCTAGTTTAGCACTGCTCCGATCACTCTCCACTTTTCCTCTACACATTGATATTGACAATCTATTTAAAATGACATGGATGATGTTCATTTATTGATGTATTCAAAAAAATGTTCACCTTTTCAGCCAAATAGTTAAAAATTTGTGATGTAATCCTCCGTCTGAAAATACTTATCATCAAAGTGGATAAAAAGATATGCATCTATAACTAGAATACGTCTAGATATATCATATTTTATTCATTTTGATGACAAGTATTTTCGGACGGAGGGAGTACCATGTAAGAGCATGAGCTAATTCGTTCTTTTCCTTTTTAATCTGGAAGATATCCTAATTAACCATACATTGCTCGAAGCTTACGGCAGGATGTTGCTTGTAGTTTTATATGAAATGTCAAGTTGTAGCAAGTATGTACACATTAATAAAATCACCCTTAGATGGAACCCACTCTTTGGTAATTTCATTGGCGAACATAGATAGAACCAAGCACAATTTAGAAGATGCTCATAAACTTTACTTCAAAAGCACATAATAGCAATGCAAACAGTGTACCTCTCCAAAGTTGCTTCACCTCCTTGACCCTCCATCTGAGACCAGAGAACCTGTAATCTTTAAATTTCAACTATCAAGTTCAACCTCTTGAATAAATATGCCAAATCACACGATGAGAGCCAAACTGACTTTATGAGAGTTATACAATCATACCATCAGAAGAAACAGATCTGTAGCCTGACCGCAAAACAGATCTATCGGTTAAGAAACCAAGCCCTGTCGCACTAGTGCCGTCCATAGGAGGTGAAATGCCAACCAAGTTAGACACGACACTCTGTAGCCAATCGATCTTCTTCTGTTGAGCTTCAAGTTGAGATTGTTGAGCCTCAATTTGAGTTTGTTTCAAATGCACTATTATCAGGGCTGTAGTAATTTGTAGATGCCAATTCTTCCACTACATGCTGAGTTGAGCTTGATGCGCTTGAGTAGGCCCTTCTATTTGGTTTTGGTCCGTGACCCCGACCTCTGATGTAACCATATTCCTTACCAAGCACCTGCTCGCAAATCTGTTGCTTTCTGTTAAAGGTACTTCGCCCTCCTCTATAGGTTCTTTTTGCTTACGCAACATTTCTTCCTACATTAATAATACAAGAAATGAAAGGAATTTACATTCTTAATTGCAGCAACATAACAATGAATTTGAAAGTACCCAAATTCGCTGTTAGTATAATGCAACACTAACAACTTTGAATGCCAGTCTTAAATTACTACAGCCACGATAATAGTGCATCATGTACTACAGGTCACATCGGTTGTCAATCGGATATCACACAAAACAAGGTAGCATGGTCATTCCTCTCGAGCTCTAGCTAGTGCGGCATAGAAGTACCTAAACACTCAACTAGTACTCTCTCAAGAGGCAGCAGAGGAGATTTAAAATGGAGCATGTGTATGTATGTAGAAAAGACACAAGAAACACTGAAGATTATCTAATTAGTCTGTCAGGTTTAGTTACTCACAACTCTGGAAAACGATATATGCTTCTCTAGTACAAACTAATTAGTCGAGTAGCCAGCACGTAAACAGAGCAGCTCCTCCTCTGTTTTGGCTGGACCTACAAGAACTGAATTCAGTCATGAAACTGCTTTGTTTTGGCCCACTGAACACTCTCAATACCGCCCTCATGGTCTCAAATAAGCAGAAACTCCATCTACAATTGTTTACAAGATCCAACAACAGAACCTACATTTTTTGATGCCCATCTACAACTGTTTACAAAAGGAGGGGGGGAGGGGGGGGAAGCAAAACACTTCCATAGCATAGATACTCCATTGTTACGTGGTACTTACATGTTTATTCCTGGCATCAGTAACACTCCTTGTATAGTCTGATATCGCCACAATTCTGATAATACAAGATTCAAAGTCAAAAGACATGAATATAAGATAGCTACAAATCCGATATTCTTCTTTTTCACCACAATTGTGACATAAGATAAAGATAAGTAATAGTGACTTACTAATTCATGTTGAACCGCTACAAATGACTTTGTTCCCTTCTTGTGAACATAAGGTAGGTTTGAGCGGTTAGCCTTCCCAATTGTGGACCGTTTCTGCATATGGTAGTTTTTTGTAAACAAATAAGGCAGGGTCGAGTGATAAGATAGATGCAAAACTGTTGACATCCATTCAAAGACTACCATACCTTAAATTCTTCTGTTTCAAAATGATCACAGAGCCAAATCCAGTCTCCAACTCTATTATCAATAAGGGGGGATATGGATTGCTTCTAGCATCATCACCATATTTTACATAATGCTCATAACACTTGTGACGGAAACTTTTTTAGCTTGAAAAGAAAAGCAGATCCACACAGCCTTTGATATGATCTTGGGTGAAATCAAGATTGAACTTAAGCTACGAAGAAAGAACTCAAAGTTAAAACTATACATGTTCGAAGCTACAAAGTTTGATAATCTTACATACCTTTAGAAGTTCATACAATGGGTCCTTATCATCCTCAGTAAGACTATGCCACCCAGCACGTTGGATAGGTGCATGGTGCCGTGTAAGAGGTCCAATCTCTCTAGAAAGTAGTTCATTGTTTTCTCCAATAGGTCTTCTCTCTTCAGAAATGGTCAAGTTTAGTGGATGACCTGCCCTTTTGATCAAACGCTCCAAGCCCTTTCCCTTATTTATCCCACGCACCTTCCTAGATTTTGATGCTGAGTTACTCCCAGAATGTTGTCCTTGAGATTGTGGGGCATTTCTTGGTGGCTGAACTGTTCATCCAGGTCCCATCTGCCATAGAATTAAAAAGAATGGAACAAGACCCAGATTGTTTATATTAGGAAGAAAGGGAAATCAGATTTGCTACGTCAATAGAAATAAACCATGAGTTACATAGTAATTAGATATGTTGTGGCAACAGAAATAAATTATAAGTATAAATAGTAATCCGAAATAACATGAAACATGACACATATAGTCTAATATAACCTAAAACAAGAGACATATAGTCTGATATAACCTGAAACAGGATACATATAGTCTGATATACACTGAAACAAAACACCATTATTCTAATATAACCTGAAACGGGACACATGTAGTCTGGACATAACCTGAAATAGGAGACATATAACCCGATACAACACCTCAATCACGAAAGGAATCAGGCTGGCTACGTCAATCATTTTCAACCAGTCCACCCGACATGATAAACTAATTGATCTACTCAATTTCGGTTAAATCAGGCTTATATTTATCAAAATAATAATCCTACAATACCCCATATATATATATGTCACATTGACACTGTATTTTCAAAAGAAAACTTGCACTTCATCAAACTAAACCCGCAGCTTGCATATGTAATTATTTTATATGCAGTAACATTATACTAAATTATAATATCATAGCAACAGCAGTCCATGGAACTCTATAATGTTGTACGTGGAATTGTATACAAAGACAGTCTTCAAATATTATACTACAACATTATACAAAGACAATCTTCACACCAGTATTTGAAGATAGTCATCATAGAACTGTATATCCTTCCTAAACATTGTACTACTAAAATATACTACAAGTCCTGATGCTGTAAGTATCAATATGCAGTAACATTATACTGTATATTTTACTACATGCATGTTATATCCAAATCACAAAACCGAACTCTATATCGTAGGCCAAGCCAGTTTTCAAATGACAGACCAAATGCTACATGTATATTTTACTTCCACATTTCCACAAACACTTGAAGTGCATGATCTAGCCATCAAGTACTCCAAGCAAAATAATGGAGAGACACAGGGAAGGGGGCAAGGACAGAGGGGAGATCATTCTTACGGGTTGTATCCTTTGCTGGTGTTGACGGGCGAGAGCGAGATCTGGCGAGCTTGGAGCGTCGGTTGCTTCATAGCTGGTTGGGGTTTGGGAAGGAGGAACCCTAGGCGTCTGTTGCAGCAGCCTAGGTATGTTGACCACGCCGCGGACGCCTTCTGCTACCGCAAGAGCCGCTGCTGCTTCCCTCCCAGCGCAGCAGCGCTGTCACCGCCGCCGCAAGGGACACGCACGCCACTGCCGCAAGGAACGCCCTCCGCCTTCCGCCGCCCCCTCCGCCGGAAGGAACAAGTCAGCATACCGCAAGGACCCGCCGTTGCCGTCGACCGCCGCCAGGGACGATTTGATTTGGGGGATTTGGGGCGAGTCACCTTGCCGTCGGCCGCCGCCAGGAAAGGGCTCTGCCTCGCCTCTCTGTTTGCTTCGAGCCTGGGGATGGATGGATGCCCTGGAGCTGAGCCGATTGGCTTTTTTTCAATTTCCTCCCTGGTTGCTATAGGTACTCACGTGATTGAATAGTACTGATTCGTGACAGGTTCCTATAGTAACCGAGTTTGTCCAGAACTGGTTGCAATTAGTATATCTATAGGCACCAAAATGCTTGGTAACAATAGGTGTGGTCGCTAATAATACATTTTCTTGTAGTGGTTGCCTCCCCATGAACACGACGACGACGCTGTTTCTCCATTCCGTTGCCTCCCCATGAACACGACGACGACGCCGAGGCTTCCACGTACCTTCACATATGGTACAAGTATCATCTGTGCGTAGAAACCAATCAGCAGAATGGCATCTCCATAAATAGTGTTGTTGCGCTACCAGCGACTCGCCATCCGCAACCTCCTCGTTGTAGTTGGCGCCATGCTCTTCGGAACTTGTATGAGGCTATAAAACTCAAAAGTATTATTGTTGAGACTTTTGCAACTAAAAAAAGCATGCAAGATTCAGAACTAAAAATACACCACTGGGTATTATTTGAAACCAAAAAGGAGTGCACTTGGATAAGGAATTGCACTGCTCGGGTACCTAGAACAGACCAGAATTTCCTTCACAGATGTAGACGAACTCTACTAGGAATCAAACAAGCATGTAAGATGTTTCAATTATCAATTAATGTATTGAGTCGTGAATGAGCATAGCTTAGTACGTAGTGTACCGGGCGTGAAACAGTGGCATCTACAAGCATGGATAGTGACCCAACTGAATTAGATTTTCAATTTTATCAGCTTTGGCAAAACTTGTTTTGTAATGCTAGTCTGCAAATGGGCACACTATAAACCAATGTGAGTATATGGCAAACTCTAACCTAAGCTATCTACTTAATTTTCGTATTTCAAGACTTCTAAATGCATTGACTCTTCGTCTTCGTGTTCTTTTTTCTTTAAATACTATTTATGATCTCCCAATATATGACTCTTCAGCAAGCTCGAATTAATTTTTTCCGACTAAGGGTGGATTTTATTGAGTGAAAATGAAGCACCAGGTTGATAAAACACCCGGCCTTTGTATGTAGGATGTACATAACCAACACCAACACATACACACAGACACAAAATCCCATCGACAAATAGGAAAGTCATATAAGATCACATATGACTAAGCAAGAAAAAAACCGAAGCGAACAAATCCACGATCGACAAATTAGAACAATGACCATATCCGCACCATAAGGACACCATAAGGACAATAAGGTTTGTCAATAGCAACGCCTTCAGAAAGGGAGTGATGCTCAGTGTCGCCATAACCAGATCAAATCAACAAAGGTCAGACTCTAGGTGTTCACCCTGAAGAACTAGTCTAAGCATATTCGAGCAATGCCTTGAACAAGGGACTGACCATTGCCATGTACGACCAGTCATGTCAGACATAGTTTTTCACCTCAGAGCTCAAGACCGGTTACTTGAGAAGCACCACTATTGGATTCAATCATATGTTGTCGCCACCCCTCTTCCGCGATTCTAGCCATATCCCCTACATGAAGTCATCGTCCATAGATTGCATCTCATCACTAAAGGCAACCACCAAATCTGAAGAGATGAATCATCGCGATGATCTTTTAGCGACCCTTGCAATTCGGCGGGAATGCCGCTGTAGACAAGAGTGGTCAGATGTACCAACACCGACGGCAGAGCACATCAACGCTGACTACCACCTAGCCAAAGAGGGCATTGTCAAGGCCTATCGACCCAAGGGACAACATGACCGGATCTAAAGCGCGAAAGACATATCTGTCCAACAACAAAGAACCATGGCGCCAAAGCCAACCAGGCCGCAACACCCATGGTCTTGACCAAACTCCACCAAGGCACCCTATGGCCAACACCCAATGCTTAGCAGCATCCTAACCTCCACACAAAGCGCATGGATCTATCGTCATGCCACGCGTATCCCACGCCTCCGGTATACCATCGCCATCATGCCACTGGTAACCGTCAGTGCACCCCACACGAGGACACCGAGAGCAGCCGCAGGTCGCTGGGACCCCGGCCGAGGCCCGCCCCGTGCCGGTGCGCCACCCAAAGCTGTTGCCCTGCAGATCGGAGGCCGTCGTGAGAAGGCGCCGCGCCGCCGCTGTCGACCGCGCGCGGTTCGCCCGGCGGTGTCCTCCGGCAGCGGTGCGGCGAGGAGCATAGAAAGGAGCCACAACGGCGCTAGTAAGCGCGTTGCACTGGAGTCACCCAGGGCTAGGCGATGCGGGCCTTCAGTTTTGAGGCCCTACACGCTAGCTTTTCTTTTGAACACAGTACCATCAAAGTCCTTCACATACACAAGCGTACGCTCACCCTACCCCTATGAGCATCTACGAGAGACTGAACTGGCATAGCATGTTGAGATTTTACAAAGTCACCACAAGCGTCTTATAGTCAATGGGAACGTCTCCTCGCACTGAACGAACATCGCCGGAAGCCTGAATTAATCCAGGAAAATATGAGCATCAATGTCAATTCTAGGACTTGAAGTCTGATGGGTTGGGGATACCACTGTCCTCCTAACCATTCAACCACAGTGGTTCACACACGCTAGTTTACTAAGCTCGAATTAATTAGGGTGCATGTTTCCTTATTTCATTCACATATGTGCATATGTGGCACACAATATTTTTTCTATATAGAATTGTGAATAAGTCTACTTTTTCCTAAAAATTTAACATGGTAGAGAGGAAGAACCATGAGTGGACATTAGCATAGTGTGTGCTGTGTAGTAGATGTCAGACAGTAGTGCATATAGAGTATATTGCACCAAGGAAGGTGATCGATGTAATATACTCCCTCCTTTCCGGTTTATAGGGCTCAATTCAGAAATCTCACCAACTAAGGTAGATGGTGAGTGATGAAACACTTTGTAGTTTGCAAAAGCACCTAATTAATACTTTTGTTTTCCTCAAAAAATTATGTTTACCAATGCATTAATTGCAATGTATGCATGCATAAAGTACATGAATTGGTCAATTTTCTTTTAATACTTGCGTGCAATAATTTAATGCACCTCGAAATCTGAACATGTGATGGAAAACAACAAAATCGAGCCTTATAAGATGGAAAAATTAAAATTTTAAGATAAGCCCTATAAACCGGAAAGGAGGGAGTATGCACACACATGCATTAGTTTTTGAACGGTTACTGTCGGTGTCAAAACCGGCGGATCTCGGGTAGGGGGTCCCGAACTGTGCGTCTAGGCGGATGGTAACAGGAGACAAGGGACACGATGTTTTTACCCAGACTCGGGCCCTCTCGATGGAGGTAATACCCTACTCCTGCTTGATTAATATTGATGATATGTGTAGTACAAGAGTGGATCTACCACAAGATCAAGGAGGCTAAACCCTAGAAGCTAGCCTATGGTATGATTGTTGTTCATTCTACGGACTAAAACCCTCCGGTTTATAGACACCGGATAGGTTAGGGTTACACAGAGTCGGTTACAATGATAGGAGATCTACATATCCGTATCGCCAAGCTTGCCTTCCACGCCAAGGAAAGTCCCATCCGGACATGGGACGAAGTCTTCAATCTTGTATCTTCATAGTCCAGGAGTCCGGCCAACGGTGAGAGTCCGGCTATCCGGACACCCCCTAATCCGGGACTCCCTCAGTAGCCCCCGAACCAGGTTTCAATGACGATGAGTCCGGCGCGTTGATTGTCTTCGGCATTGCGAGGCGGGTTCTTCTCCAAATTCCATATACTTGTCGAATAGTGTCCGGCTTCTGATAAATGCTGCGCTCCTCGGCTTCCACGCCCAATAATGGCCATCTTCCACGTGTTTGAATGAATGCGAAAAGCCAGGGTATTTTTACAATTACCCCCTAGCCGCGCAAATGAGCCGCCTATAAAAGGGGCAAGGATCTAAATCTGAGTCACACCATCCCCCCTTTGCGAGCTTTCATCGGAGCGTTTCTGACCAAGACCCATTCCATCATGGACAGTGTTGGAAATATGCCCTAGAGGCAATAATAAATTAGTTATTATTATATTTCCTTGTTCATGATAATCGTTTATTATCCACGCTATAATTGTATTGATAGGAAACTCAAATACATGTGTGGGTACATAGACAACACCATGTCCCTAGCAAGCCTCTATTGGCTAGCTCGTTGATCAATAGATGGTTACGGTTTCCTAACCATGGACATTGGATGTCGTTGATAACGGGATCACATCATTAGGAGAATGATGTGATGGACAAGACCCAATCCTAAGCCTAGCACAAAGATCGTAGTTCATATGCTAAAGCTTTTCTAATGTCAAGTATCATTTCCTTAGACCATGAGATTGTGCAACTCCCGGATACCGTAGGAATGCTTTGGGGGTACCAACCGTCACAACGTAACTGGGGGGCTACACACGTGCATTACAGGTATCTCCGCAAGTCTCTGTTGGGTTGGCACGAATCGAGACTGGGATTTGTCACTCCGGTAAACGGAGAGGTATCTCTAGGCCCACTCGGTAGGACATCATCATAATGTGCACAATGTGACCAAGGGGTTGATCACGGGATGATGTGTTACGGAACGAGTAAAGAGACTTGCCGGTAACGAGATTGAACAAGGTATCGGTATACCGACGATCAAATCTCGGGCAAGTACAATACCGCTAGACAAAGGGAATTGTATACGAGATCGATTGAGTCCTTGACATCGTGGTTCATCCGATGAGATCATCATGGAACATGTGGGAGCCAACATGGGTATCCAGATCCCACTGTTGGTTATTGACTGGAGAACGTCTCGGTCATGTCTACATGTCTCCCGAACCCGTAGGGTCTACACACTTAAGGTTCGATGACGCTAGGGTTATAAAGGAAGTTTGTATGTGATGAACGAATGTTGTTCGGAGTCCCGGATGAGATCCGGGACGTCACGAGGAGTTCCGGAATGGTCCGGAGGTAAAGATTTATATATGGGAAGTCCTATTTTGGTCGCCGGAAAAGTTTCGCACTTTATCGGTATTGTACCGGGAGTGCCGAAAGGGGTCCGGGGTCCACCGGGGTCCACCTGCCCGGGGCCACATGGGCTGTAGGGGTGCGCCTTGGCCTATATGGGCCAAGGGCACCAGCCCCAAGAGGCCCATGCGCCAAGGAAACTTGGGAGGGAAGAGTCCTCAAGGGGAAGGCACCTCCGAGGTGCCTTGGGGAGGATGGACTCCTCCCCTCTTGGCCGCACCCCTTCCTTGGAGGAAGGGGCAAGGCTGCGCCTCCCCTCTCCCTTGCCCCTATATATAGTGGAGGGGAGGAGGGCATCCACCACATGAGCCTGGCGCCTCCCTCCCTCCCGTGACACCTCCTCCTCTCCCGTGGGTGCTTGGCGAAGCCCTGAGGATTGCCACGCTCCTCCATCACCACCATGCCGTTGTGCTGCTGCTGGATGGAGTCTTCCTCAACCTCTCCTCTCTCCTTGCTGGATCAAGGCATGGGAGACGTCACCGGGCTGTACGTGTGTTGAGCGGAGGTGCCGTCCGTTCGGCACTCGGATCTCCGGTGATTTGGATCACGACGAGTACGACTCCTTCAACCCCGTTCTCATGAACGCTTCCGCTTAGCGATCTACAAGGGTATGTAGATGCACTCTCCTTCCCCTCGTTGCTAGAATCTCCATAGATTGATCTTGGTGATGCGTGAAAATTTTGAATTTCTGCTACGTTCCCAACATTGGCATCATGAGCTAGGTATATTGCGTAGATTCTTTGCAGGAGTAGAACACAAAGTAGTTGTGGGCGTTGATTTTGTTCAATATGCTTGCCGTTACTAGTCCAATCTTGTTTCGATGGTATTGTGGGATGAAGTGGCCCGGACCGACCTTACACGTACTCTTACGTGAGACAGGTTCCACTGACTGACATGCACTTGGTGCATAAGGTGGCTAGCGGGTGCAAGTCTCTCCCACTTTAGTCGGATCGGATCCGATGAAAAGGGTCCTTATGAAGGGTAAATAGCAATTGGCATATCACGTTGTGGTTTTGCGTAGGTAAGAAACGTTCTTGCTATAAACCCAAAGCAGCCACGTAAAACATGCAAACAACAATTAGAGGACGTCTAACTTGTTTTTGCAGGGTATGCTATGTGATGTGATATGGCCAAGAAGAATGTGATGAATGATATGTGATGTATGAGATTGATCATGTTCTTGTAATAGGACTCACGACTTGCATGTCGATGAGTATGACAACCGGCAGGAGCCATAGGAGTTGTCTTTATTTATTGTATGACCTGCGTGTCATTGAACAACGCCATGTAATTACTTTACTTTATTGCTAACCGGTAGCCATAGTAGTAGAAGTAATAAGTTGGCGAGACAACTTCATGGAGACACGATGATGGAGATCATGATGATGGAGATCATGATGATGGAGATCATGGTGTCATGCCGGTGACAATGATGATCATGGAGCCCCGAAGATGGAGATCAAGAGGAGCTATATGATATTGGCCATATCATGTCACTACTATATAATTGCATGTGATGTTTATTATGTTTATGCATCTTGTTTACTTAGAACGACGGTAGTAAATAAGATGATCACTTAATCAAATTTCAAGAAGTGTTCTCCCCTGACTGTGCACCGTTGCTACAGTTCGTCGCTTCTAAGCACCACGTGATGATCGGGTGTGATGGATTCTTACGTTCACATACAATGGGTGTAAGACAGATTTACACAGCAAAAACACTTGGGGTTAACTTGACGAGCCTAGCATGTACAGACATGGCCTCGGGAACACGAGAGACCGAAAGGTCGAGCATGAGTCGTATGGTAGATACGATCAACATGAAGATGTTCACCGATGTTGACTAGTCCGTCTCACGTGATGATCGGACACGGCTTAGTTGACTCGGATCATGTAATCACTTAGATGACCGGAGGGATGTCTATCTCGAGTGGGAGTTCATAAGATGAACTTAATTATCTTGAACATAGTCAAAAGACCTTTTGCAAATTATGTCAGAAGCTCGCGCTTTAGTTCCACTGTTTAGATATGTTCCTAGAGAAAATATAGTTGAAAGTTGAAAGTAGCAATTATGCGATCAGTAGAAAGCTTATGTCCTTAATGCACCGCTCAGTGAGCTGAACCCCAAAACATCGTTTGTGGATGTTGCGAACATCGGACATACACGTTTTGATAACTACGTGATAGTTCAGTTAAACGGTTTAGAGTTGAGGCACCAAAGACGTTTTTCGAAACGTCACGGAACATGAGATGTTTTGAGGTATGAAATTGGATTTCAGGCTCGTGCCCACGTCAAGAGGTATGAGACCTCCGACGATTTTCTTAGCCTACAAACTAAGGGATAAAAGCTCAATCGTTGAGCTTGTGCTCAGATTGTCAGAGTACAACAATCACTTGAATCGAGTGGGAGTTGATCTTCCAGATGAGATAGTGATGTTTCTCCAAAGTCATTGCCACCAAGCTGCTAGAGCTTCGTGATGAACTATAACATATCAAGGATAGAGATGATCCTTGAGGTATTCGCGTTGTTTGACATCACGAAAGTAGAAGTCAAGAAGGAGCATCAATTGTTGATGGTTGGTGAAACCACTAGTTTCAAGAAGGGCAAGGGCAAGAAGGGATACTTCATGAACCGGCAAATCAGCTGCTGCTCTAGTGAAGAAACCCAAGGTTGAACCCAAACCCGAGACTGAGTGCTTCTGTAATAAGGGGAACAGCCACTGGAGCAGCATTACCCTAGATACTTGGTAGATAAGAAGGCTGGCAAGGTCGAAAGAAGTATATTGGAAATACATTATGTTAATGTGTACTTTACTAGTACTCCTAGTAGTACCAGGGTACTAAGATACCGGTTCGGTTGCTAAGTGTTAGTAACTCGAAGTAAAAGAGCTATAGAATAAACGGAGACTAGCTAAAAGGTGAGCTGACGATATGTGTTGGAAGTGTTTCCAAGTTTGATATGATCAAACATCGTACGCTCCCTCTACCATCAAGATTAGTATTAAACCTGAGTTATTGTCATTTGGTGTTTGCGTTGAGCATAGACATGATTGGATTATGTCTATCGCAATACGGTTATTCATTTAAGGAGAATAATGGTTACTCTATTTATTTGAATAATACCTTCAATGGTCTTGCACCTAAATGAATGGTTTATTGAATCTCGATCGTAGTAATACACATTTTCATGCCAAAAGTATAAGATAGTAATGATAGTACCACTTACTTGTGGCGGTGCCATATAAGTCATATTGGTGTAAAACGCATGAAGAAGCTCCATGTTGATGGATCTTTGGACTCACTCGGTTTTGAAAAGTTTGAGACATGCAAACCATGTCTGTTGGTGTATACGCATGATGAAACTCCATGCAGATGGATCGTTTGGACTCGCATGATTTTGAATCACTTGAGATATGCAAATCATACCACATGGGCAAGATGACTGAAAAGCCTCGGTTTCAGTAAGATGGAACAAGATAGCAACTTGTTGGAAGTAACACATTTTGATGTGTGCAGTCCAATGAGTGCTGAGGCATGCAGTGAATATCGTTATGTTCTTACTTCACGGATGATTTGAGTAGATGTTGAGTATATTTACTTGATGAAACACAAGTCTGAATTATTGAAAGGTTCAAGTAATTTCAGAGTGAAGTTGAAGATCTTCGTGACAAGAGGATAAAATGTACGTGATGTGATCATAGAGATGAATATCTGAGTTGCGAGTTTGGTACACAATTGAGACATTGTGGAAATTGTTTCACAACTAATACCGCTGGAACACCATAGTGTGATGGTGTGTCCGAACATCATAGTTGCACCCTATTGGATATGGTGCGTACCATGATGTCTCTTATCGAATTACCACTATCGTTAATGGGTTAGGCATTAGAGACAACCGCACTCACTTTGATAGGGTACCACGTAATTCCGTTGAGATGACACCGTATGAACTATGGTTTAGAGAAACCTAAGCTGTCATTTCTTAAAAGTTTGGGGCTGCGACGCTTATGTGGAAAAGTTTCAGGTTGATAAGCTCGAACCCAAAGCGGACAAATGCATCTTCATAGGACACCCAAAACAGTTGGGTATACCTCCTAATTCAGATCCGGAAGCAGTAGGGATTGCTTCTTGAATCGGGTCCTTTCTCGAGGAAAAGTTCGTCTCGAAAAGTTGAGTGGGAGGATGGTGGAGACTTGATGAGGTTATTGAACCGTCACTTCAACTAGTGTGTAGCAGGGCACAGGAAGTTGTTCCGTGGCACCTACACCAATTGAAGTAGAAGCTTATGACAGTAATCATGAAGTTTCCGATCAAGTCACTACCAAACCTCGTGGGGCGACAAGGACGCCAGCGTCGCTTCAGAGTGAATGCGGTGATCCTGTCTTGAAGGTCATGTTGCTAGACAACAATGAACCTACGAGCTATGGAGAAGCGATGGTGGGCCCAAATTCCGACAAATGGTTAGAGGCCATGAAATCCGAGATAGTATCCATATATCGTAACAAAGCATGGACTTTGGTGGACTTGCCCGATGATCGGCAAGCCATTGAGATGAATGGATCTTTAAGAAGAAGACGGACGTGGACGGTAATGTCACCGTCTATGAAGCTCGACTTGTGGCGAAAAGTTTTTCACAAGTTCAAGGAGTTGACTACGATGAGATTTTCTCATCCGTAGCGATGCTTAAGTCCGTCGGAATCATGTTAGCATTAGCTGCATTTATGAAATCAGGCAGATGGATGTCAAAACGAGTTTCCTTACCAGTTTACGTAAGGAAAGGTTGTATGTGATACAATCAGAAAAGTTTTGTCGATCCTAAGGACGCTAAAAAGGTATGCTAGCTCCAGTGATCCTTTCTAAGGACTGGAGTAAGCATCTCGGAGTTGGAATGTGCGCTTTGATGAGATGATCAAAGATTTTGGGTTTATACAAAGTTTATGAGAAACTTGTATTTCCAAAGAAGTGAGTAGGAGCACTATAGAATTTCTGATGAGTATATGTTGTTGACATATTGATGATCGAAATGATGTAGAATTCTGGAAAGCATATAGGGTTATTTGAAAGGTGTTTTCAATAGAAAACCTGGATTAGGCTACTTGAACAATAAGCATCAAGATCTATAAGATAGATCAAAATGTTTAATAATACTTTCAAATGAGCATGTACCTTGACATGATCTTGAAGGTGTTCAAGATGGATCAGTCAAAGAAGGAGTTCTTAGCTGAATTGTAAGGTATGAAGTTAAGACTTAAAGCTCGACCACGGCAGAACAGAGAGAAAGGACGAAGATCGTCCCCTATGCCTTAGACATAGGCTCTACAGTATGCTATGTTGTGTACCGCACCGGAAGTGTGCCTTGCCATGAGTCAGTCAAGGGGTACAAGAATGATCCAGGAATGGATCATTGGACAGCGGTCAAAATTGTCCTTGGAGTAAATAAGGACATGTTTCTCGATTATGGAGGTGATAAAGAGTTCGGCGTAAAGCGTTACGTCAATGCAAGCTTTAACACCTATCCGGAGTGACTCTGAGTAGCAAACCGGATACGTATAGTGGAGCAACCGTTTGGAATAGACCCAAGTGGAGCGTGGAAGCAGCATTTACAATATGACATGGAGAATTGCAAAGCACACACGGATCTGAAAGGTTCAGACCCGTTGACTAAAACCCGTTGACTAAAACCTCTCTCACAAGCAAAACATGATCAAACCTCAGAACTCATTGAGTCTAAATCACATGATGATGTGAACTAGTTTACAGACACTAGTAAACTCTTGGGTGTTGGACACATGGCGATGTGACATATCAGTGTTAATCACATGACGATGTGAACTAGATTATTGACTCTAGTGCAAGTGGGAGACTGTTGGAAATATGCCCTAGAGGCAATAATAAATTAGTTATTATTATATTTCCTTGTTCATGATAATCTTTTATTATCCACGCTATAATTGTATTGATAGGAAACTCAAATACATGTGTGGGTACATAGACAACACCATGTCCCTAGCAAGCCTCTATTGGCTAGCTCGTTGATCAATAGATGGTTACGGTTTCCTAACCATGGACATTGGATGTCGTTGATAACGGGATCACATCATTAGGAGAATGATGTGATGGACAAGACCCAATCCTAAGCCTACCACAAAGATCGTAGTTCGTATGCTAAAGCTTTTCTAATGTCAAGTATCATTTCCTTAGACCATGAGATTGTGCAACTCCCGGATACCGTAGGAATGCTTTGGGTGTACCAAACGTCACAACGTAACCGGGTGGCTATAAAGGTGCATTACAGGTATCTCCGAAAGTATCTGTTGGGTTGTACGAATCGAGACTGGATTTGTCACTCCGTAAACGGAGAGGTATCTCTAGGCCCACTCGGTAGGACATCATCATAATGTGCACAATGTGAGCAAGGGGTTGATCACGGGATGATGTGTTACGAACGAGTAAAGAGACTTGCGGTAACGAGATTGAACAAGGTATCGGTATACCGACGATCGAATCTCGGGCAAGTACAATACCGCTAGACAAAGGGAATTGTATACGGGATCGATTGAGTCCTTGACATCGTGGTTCATCCGATGAGATCATCGTGGAACATGTGGGAGCCAACATGGGTATCCAGATCCCGCTGTTGGTTATTGGTGGAGAACGTCCTCGGTCATGTCTACATGTCTCCGAACCCGTAGGGTCTACACATAAGGTTCGTTGTCGCTATGGTTATAAAGGAAGTTTGTATGTGGTTACCGAATGTTGTTCGGAGTCCCGGATGAGATCCCGGACGTCACGAGGAGTTCCGGAATGGTCCGGAGGTAAAGTTTTATATATGGGAAGTCCTATTTTGGTCGCCGGAAAAGTTTCGCACTTTATCGGTATTGTACCGGGAGTGCCGAAAGGGGTCCGGGGTCCACCGGGGTCCACCTGCCCGGGGGGCCACATGGGCTGTAGGGGTGCGCCTTGGCCTATATGGGCCAAGGGCACCAGCCCCAAGAGGCCCATGCGCCAAGGAAACTTGGGAGGGAAGAGTCCTCAAGGGGAAGGCACCTGAGGTGCCTTGGGGAGGATGGACTCCTCCCCTCTTGGCCGCACCCCTTCCTTGGAGGAAGGGGCAAGGCTGCGCCTCCCCTCTCCCTTGCCCCTATATATAGTGGAGGGGAGGGAGGGCATCCACACATGAGCCCCTGGCGCCTCCCTCCCTCCCGTGACACCTCCTCCTCTCCCGTAGGTGCTTGGCGAAGCCCTGCAGGATTGCCACGCTCCTCCATCACCACCATGCCGTTGTGCTGCTGCTGGATGGAGTCTTCCTCAACCTCTCCCTCTCTCCTTGCTGGATCAAGGCATGGGAGACGTCACCGGGCTGTACGTGTGTGTTGAGCGGAGGTGCCGTCCGTTCGGCACTCGGATCTCCGGTGATTTGGATCACGACGAGTACGACTCCTTCAACCCCGTTCTCATGAACGCTTCCGCTTAGCGATCTACAAGGGTATGTAGATGCACTCTCCTTCCCCTCGTTGCTGGAATCTCCATAGATTGATCTTGGTGATGCGTAGAAAATTTTGAATTTCTGCTACGTTCCCCAACAGACAGTCGGCGCGGCTCCTCCTCTCGCGCTCCCAGCCCTCAGCCAGGAAATTGGGAGAGATGCTCAGTCCCGCATAGCGAGCTAGTTATACTCCAAGCCAAGGGATTTCTCCCCTGGCCTTCATGGTCCCGGTTCGAGCCCGACTTGCCACCTACAAGGGCGGAAAGCAAGCGGAGAGCGTCCCCGATCCCTCTAAAGGAGAGCGGGTATGCTTCATCTCTTATCTAGTAAGAGGACTCGGATTTCCAATCCATCCGTTTCTCCGGGGCTCGGAGTTCTCTGACCTCGATTGCACCATCTTACTCCTGCCTCCATCTTGCACATCGCAGGCTTCGTGGCCCTTTGCGAACTGTTCTTGGGCGTCGAGGCTCATTTCGGGCTGTGGAAGAGAATATTCTGCCTAGTACCCCGTTCTCATCAGGGGTCAATATATCAAGTGGGCGGAGCCGAGCTATGGCGCATCGCGGGGACCGGATACCTATCCGGAACCCCAAAGAAGGCGTCCGACGACTGGCCTTCGGAATGGTTTTACATGGAGGACGTCCCGCTGCCGAATCCTGTTCGGATCGGCTTTCCGGAGTTCAGCAATGCTCCTCTGAAGAAGCGCCTAAGCTGGCGCCCTCGGAGCCCCGAGAGAGAAGATAACCGGGATGTCCTTTATTTGATGAGCCGAATAAGGTTACTGGCTCATGCCGGATTGACCATGACAGGAGTCATGGCAATCTGCATTATGAGGGGAGTGCAGCCGCTCCAATACAGGGGCCACCCCATGTGGGACTTCAATGGGGAGGACGATGCCACCCGCCATGGCCGCAAAGGGCCAGGATCGGTCACCGAACTGGTGAAGATCTTGTCTGCCATGTATAAAGGGGAGGAGGAGGATTTCCTCCGTGTCAATCCACTGAAGGAGTTTTATTTGAATAATCCTCGAAGCTGGGTAAGCAAGCGTCTTTGTGACCTGTCCGATCCATATTCCCATGGTTAAATATCTCATTTCGTGGTTTCTGCGCAGGAACTGCGCCGGACTATGGAGAAGATACACAGCCCGCCTCACAACCCGAGGATCCGGAACGGTCCCTCGATCCGACCTCCGAAGAGGATCCGGATATAAAGGTGGAGTTGATCGACGGGGTATTCCACCAACTTAGCATCGACAATGCTTTGGTTGCCATTACGGCTGATTACCCCGGAATACTTCCAGCCTCACAGGTAAATGAGACCGAGATCCCAAAAACCCTGATAATGACCCATCCATGCTTATTTTTGATCACCGTATAACAATGGTGCTTCGCAGGGGGCACCTTCGAGGCAGGAAGCCGAGCCCGCGGCGGCTGCCCAACAAAGGGCAGTGCGGCCCAGCAGGCTAAAAAGAAGTGCGGTCCGGATCGAAACTCCGCCGCAACGGTATGGCGTGTCACCATATTCCCAGGATTGATTCCTGGAAGGCGTACTAACGCTGGTGCTCTTTTCAGGAAAAAGAGCGCTCGCCGGACTGAGTCCGGAGAGGTTGCCAATCGAACCTTCACCAGCCAAGCTTCAAAGCCGGGTCCGGAGGCTGAGGCTAGCACGAGACGTGCGTCGGATGCTCCTCCGACAGAGGATGCCGACAGGTTGTCCGCCACTAACTCCGAGGTGGAGAGTGCCTTGAATCATAGGCGCCGCCGGACAGTTCTTCGTGACGCATGTTTCTCCCAGGAGGCCTTGAATGCCTTCGATTCAGGAGATGCGCACCTCCGTGCCGCTCAAGATGGTCTAGCCAGAGCCACGGAGCAGTATGTAAAGGACATACGGGTAAGGAAATTTGACAGTTATATATGCCAGTAGCCCCCGAGACTTAAAATAGTTAGAATAACTGATTTAAGGATCATTTGTTATGCAGGATCTTACAGAAAAGAATACCCGATTGTCCCAGGAGCTTGAAGAGTGCAAGGCCCAACTTGAGGCCGCACTAGCCGCTACAGGGGGAGCCGCAGAGACCCCCACTGGTAATATACACTTTAAAAGATAAATAGGTTATGAAGTGCGGCGGGTGTATAAATCTGACAAAAACATTGCAGATGGCGCCGGACTGGATCCGGACAAGCAACAGCTCTTGCGCCAGCTAAAGGCCGGCGAGAGCGTGCTTACGAGGGTGCGGCAGGAGAAAAATAACCTCCAGGATGCCAACACCAAGCTGGGTGAGGAACTAAAAGATGTTCGTGCCCAGTTGTCTGACTCCGTAAAGGAGAATCGGCGGCTTCGTCGCGGCATTTTCAGTAAGTGCTTGAGCGAACTTTGAAAGAGTTCGGCAAAGAAGGCGACTAACATAAACATGTATGTAGGTTTGCTCACATGTCGTGTGTGACGGACTCAAGCTTGGACATGGTCCTTATCTTTGCCATTGACGTCCAGAGTTGCCGAGCCAAGGGGCAGCTGCACAAGGCATGGAAGGTATCCTCACGTTCCATTCCAAATAGAACACACATGTGAGAGACCTCTAATTTCCTCTTACGGTTATTTTCAAGTGTGGCTAGAGAATTTGTTGCAACTCGCCAAGTAAAAACACGTACCTTAAGGGGAGCAGGGCACCCCCACACTGCCTTCCAGAAGGAACGAGTGCCGTTTGGTGCCCTGCTCGTAGCGCACGCGATGGTTCTGGTTTGCTCCTCGAGAGCGAGTTTTAGGCGCTTCGAACGGTGAAGATGCCACGTGCGTCCGGAGCCCATGAGATGACATCGTCCAGCCGCGGTGGACTAGCCTTGATCGCCACAATATATATTGCACGCCTGGTGCGGAAAAGTGTTGTTGAAGAAGGCCACTCGCCACCCTCCCTGTTTTCTAGCAGTGTGAGCCCTGTTCAGGCCTCGGACACAATCCAAACAAGCATTGTGTCATTACGTCATGAGGATCCGTAGGGGCACGCGGAGATGCACTTGGCAACGGCCGTTGTTGGGGTCGTGTGGGTTTGAGAGATGAGCGGAGGTGTGGTGGTGAAGGCTTGCATCCGCATCGCTGTGAATGCCCCTCCGGTCAGCCGACCGCTTTGGCCGGCATTAATGCGGGTATATGACGCAATAAATCCGGACAGACATAGTAGTTTTTCTTTAGTATCCAGTTGCCTACAACAAATGCCATTTTTAGAACATGACAATTCCCCAACTAAGATGGGTTTGTTGTCAGTCAGGGAGCTCACATTGTAGGCCAAGGTCACCACCATAGGCCGCTGACATTGGCTCCAAGTTGGTCACCGACTCCTCACTGCTCCAGTCGAGCACCACCTTGTCGTAGGCCCTGACCATCACAACACATGGCATGGAATCATCAGCAAACAGCAGATAAAAGCAGCCATGGCACAGAAACAGAGTGCACATCTATATAATGAACAATCCGAGCAACCAAAGATTCCACGTTGGGAAAAAAACGAAGGGCCTCTACTAGTGCTGCTTCTAGAGTTGGGATTGGGCATGCATACATGGCGGAACATTAATAATCCTGAGATTTCCATACCAATGTCAAAATCAGAGGAATAATCAGCTATCTATCATTGTGCAGTGTCAAGATTGAATTCCAACAGGCAGTGGGTGCTGGCAGGGTCCTTGCCCTGATGACCCTGCAAAAGATGGACAATCTCAAATGATGGCAAGAATGAGAATCCATGGCCCAACTCAACTATTGAATGAAAGAGAGATGTTGGTTCATAGTACTAGCACCCCACATGTCTCTGTCCCATCTTGAACACTATGTCGTTGAAGCTCAAGATGTTGCACTCGTGGTACCCGAAGCTAGCATGATAAGAGCGTCTCCAGCCCTCCGGCTTTGTCAAATACCCGGCGCTCCTATAGTGATACTTCCACGACAGCTAAAATCAATTTATAACAACAATTGCTCATGTAACCACCTAAAACAACGGGGCTGGGGAGATGGGGGCAGGGCTCAAATCTTACAGCATGAACCCAAATCATCAAAGAAGACTAAAACCGTTAAGTTACATCTCTACCTCAGTGGGAAAATCACCGAAGAAACAGGTCAACATCCCCAAAATCAGAGATCCACTAGCTCAAGAGACAATAACTATCAACCCCATAGGGGATACACATACATCCATCGACACAAACCTCATATTGGAGATGAAAAGCAAATCAACCAACAATTTCCCCCACCAAGGGATTGGCAAATAAACCGAAAGATGCATCAAAATTAAGTGAACAGTAAGGAAACCACAAGCAATAACACTGTAAATAGAGACTCCGGAGAAGAAATCCTGAAGCAAAGGATTTTTAAACCCTACTAATTTTAGTAGTACATAATTGATTTCCTAATTACTAGTACGAATCATACCAGATGTGCTATTCCCTAATGCTCTCACTTCTCTCTCCAAACATGCATCGATCTGCTTCCTATTGCTCGCTAGTGAGATGAGATAGATACTTGAAAATGTACCAGTCATGCACCCATCAATGTATATTTGATAGTAAGAGAACAAAGGTAAGATAAAACCACTTGTATAGCTGTAGTATAGCTAGTCAACTCATCAAGATTCAAACTAATTCTCATGTGATTTATAACATCAACCATACAGATTATCTTTTCCTTCTCAAAAGGGAGTGCCAACAAGTCCGAGCTGATGTGCGCAGCGACCAAACAGGCCCCGCCGTTTCGACAAGACCGGATGCTGCTTCAAACAAGATGGTCATCAGGCCAGGCCACCGTCGTGACATGCTGACCGGCATGAGCACCAACATAACTGTGCCACCGCCGATGAGCGACATCACAACTGAGCAAATCAAGCACCACATTTGTGAAAAACAATTCCTTAAGATGATGAACTATAAAGGTTTTCAGCCTGCAGATCAAAATAAATCTAGTAGTACAGTAGGAAGCTCTTCTGACATTATATTTCACAGACAACAATACGGAGCCAAATGCACAGTAACTTGTGTGCTCTTCTTTCCACACAAGCTATCAATGAGAAACAACAATATGCATACTCTCCAGCAAGCTACACATGCATCCCAGGTATGACACAACATACTTGTGTTTCAAGTCAAGTACTACACATGCAAAAGATTGCAGCAAACAAGAGGATCCACTCTACGGATGACCAACTAATTAGGGATTTCCCCCCTACTTTTCCTTGACATCCTATAATCATCACACCATGTAGAGCTACCCACTTCAGCTTGATAACCACCACCCGGCGGCCTGTAATAACCACCACTTCCAGGTTTTTCTTTTCTTTAGATAGACACGAGACGGAAGAATGTCGCCAGAACATCAGCACTGCCCTACAATCGAGAAGAGCAACACATCAAATTTAATATTTCAAAGGTTAAGGTAACCCAGCACATGAAGTATGTTCTGGAATTAAAAAAAAGGACACACACTGTCACGGCTATCTTACAATGGATTCTTGAACAATTCTCTCCCTTGGTATCAAATGACCGCCAACTGGAATAGTGGGAACAAGTGCACGTAAGATACTGCAGCTAACAAACAAACAGAAAAAGCATGGCAAATAAATGAACCCCAACTTGCCATGGCGCGATGGCCAGCATAAGATTCACTGCGGCTTGATGGCCAAGGGCCACAAGTGCTCGCACTAGAGTGAGCAGAGTGGAGGGGCTTACCTAGGCCAGAGTGGAAGAAGAAGCGTCTGTCCACCGGAGGCACAGGGGTAGCCAAGCCGAACGACAGAGCAGTGAAGCATTCATAGGAATGTCCTGAAGATACACACATAAAAATAGATTTAGTATCCAATAGGATATCCTGCAAGCATTGATGGCACACAGATTTTGTTAAAAAAATGCCGAGGATATAAGGATAATTACACTTTTGCTGAAAGGATAAGTTTTGAACTGCGAAATAAACCATGGTATTCGTCCAGTATGTGCATGTATATATCTCTTCCTAACTTATTTAGTGCTTTTGCTGCCATCAGTAATTTGAAGCAGCAAACACATCAGCAGCATTGGCTTTCAGCAATGTACATGCGTTAAATCCATGTCACATACACTAGCAAACAGTAAGATACATGGAATTGGCAATGGCAAAGGCATGGATGTACAATTCAGTTCATATTAGATGGACATATGCAGAGCAATTCCAACTACTTTGACACATGGAACAACCAAAACAGTGGGGATTTGAGCAAAAACAGAGAGATATCTGTATGCATACATATTGTTTCCTTACTAAAGCACAAAAATTGCAAAGGGTGGGGTAAACCAGCAGATTGAGTAATGTTTTTGGAATCAGAAAAGACGCGCATAGTCGGGACTATCTTGCAGTGGGTTCTAGAGCAAATCTCTCCATTGGGACTGGGGAAACTGAGCCGGACGATAGAGAGGGGAAGCATTGACATGAATGTCCTGAAGATAGGCAAAAGCATTAGATATAGTATCCAGTAGGATATCCAAGAATTGACAGGAAACATTTTTTTTTCAATGACGAGGATATCAGGATAATTACATTTTTGCTGAAGTAGCAGTGTTTGTGCATTCTGCTGCGTAGCTATCCTAAACAAAGCCCTCTTGAAAACCTGAAAAATAATAGTATTATGTGATTCAAAGAAGAGGAAGTACATGACTTAAAGCTACAGGTGCCATATTAAATGCACTAGGATAAAAGGTTGAAGATCATATTTGAACCTGCAATTTATGTATTTTCTTTGATGTGTCAAGACGTCATCAACCAGTATACAATCACAAATTATCATAGCCACTCAACATCCCATGCTACTCGTAGCTACTAGCCACCAAGTTGCTATTTACTTAGTATGCCTCATAATTAACTGATTTCCTACACAGGCATTAACCTAGGTGGGAGTGGGATAATATTTTCGTACAGCTTGTCAACCGAGAAGGGGCCTAAGTGGACATGATGGCAACATATATAGAGGTAAGTTTCGAACTGCGAACCATGTTGTATATTCCAGGTGCTGTAGACTGCGAACCATGGATGGCAACATATTTACTTAGTATGCCTCATCGAAATCTCACTAAAAGTGAGAACCATGCTGTAGATTGCAGGTGCTACTTCAAAATACAAGCAAATTTGGGAACCACCAGTTAGTTCACTAACTGAGTTGCATGAGAGAGAGCAGAGTGAGATACCTTGACGATCTCCATCGCGTCGACAGCGGGGTTGGATCAGCGGCAACACCCACGGATGATGCGGCACACGGCGGTCTGCACCTGAGAACACCAATATTATTAGGTAGAGCATCATATCATATTATTATGCCAAACAAACGCAAAAGCTCCATTAATTACCGAGGCCATGACCACCGACACGTACATAGGTAGCAACCTGTGCACATCATTTACCGATAGAGAATCAAATGAAACTATATATAGTAGGCAGACGTACATCATCCCAAGAAAGGGAGAGACTGGACATTCAAATGGAATGCTCCAGATCGAATTATTCAAAACTGGTGATGTGTATTTTAACTGAACCAAAAGAATGCTAGATGTGCATTCTAATTGAACGCAAAAAATGCTGCTGCTGCTGCATTTACGTAGAAACTAACTGAAGCAAAACTAGGTGACAAGTAGGAGTAATCACCAAAACATAGGGGCAATGCTAGGAGCGGATTGGTGGTGACTAAATCCAACGAAGAGGAGTTTGGTGGTGACCCATCGGGAGAGGAACCGCACATCGGTTTTGCTAAGCAGGGATTTCCATTAATTAAACTAATTAATTAGTCCTAACAGGATGGATGGATGCGTGCGCCCAGCAACTAACTTATTTTTTTGTTGGCGCGCGCGAGATGGATGAGTGCGCTTGGTGGTCTTAGCTTTTGGTGCACGCCCAATGGATGGTGAAGCGGGCGCCCTTGGTGAAGCACAACGGACTTGTGTTTTGCTTTCGTTTGGGTCCTCCTCCGACTCCAACAAGGAAATCTCTTGCTTAACATCGGTCGACGATGCACCTATATATAGGTTCGATCAACCTGGCAACGTTGTACTCCCTCCGTTTCAAAATAAATGACTCAACTTTATACTAACTTTAGTACAAAGTTAGTATAAAATTGAGTCATCTATTTTGGAACGCAGGGAGTTCTTCTGAATTACCGATCGCTCGCTCCATCGAAACTCCAAGCCCCAAGACCATCGTCCCGTCCCGAAACCAAAAACTGTAAGCTCAGCACGTTCGCTAATCGATCTCTCCATCGACCCAAGCTAGCAAGCTCCTTCAGGCCACACAATGGTACGTACGTACTACTGCGTTTTTATTTTATTTTTTTGCGGATAGTACTACATACTTGTATACTATTGATCGATCTGACGTATAAATTGGCCCTTGCATGCACGTGCATGGAGGTTAATTAGGTTAACACTTAACGACGACGACGATGACGATGATCCATATATATTATGTCTGTGTGCATGGCTAGCTGCAGATACCCAAATTGGTGGTTTGGACCGCCGGCGTGTGGTTGATCAGCGCGGCGGTGGGCATCCCGCTGGGCAAGACCATGTTGGCCTTCCACACCATCCATCCATCGGCACGAGGAGGAGATGAGGAGAATGTCGGAGGAGATGATGAGGCTGCGACATCAGCTCGAGACCACCTGTTGCCATGACAACAAGACCTAGCTTTAATTCCATGTACCGGCTCACATGACGTACTACGTCATCGTCCATCCTCACCGAGTACAGAGATACATTAACTATTATTACTACTTAGTTAACTGCATCGTGTGTTTAATTACGTAGGGCTAAGGGTGTACATATATTGCGTGCGTCCATGAAATACAAAGTAGTATCAGCGAGGTGTTTTTTTATCTGCATGTGGCAGAGGATATCGTATTTGATGGTGGGTTGATTGTTGTTCGTTAAGGCATGTGTTGTATATATATGAACCGAAATAATAACACCTCTAATGACCATCACAAAAAAAAAACACACCTCTGATGATAGTTCTTTTTTGAGGGGGAACATCCTTCACTTTATTCATGAAGTACCAGATTTACACGAATTACAGAAGTATCATGCGTTTTAATAACCCACAGGTTTGTTTTAGGCTAAACACATGCTTTTTTTTTGTTGCTGAATAATAAGAGGAATACAATGTATGTCCGGGGTGACTAAGCACGTACTTAGTAAGGATATGTGCCTCATTGTTTGATGCTGGACCTTCAAACTTAACTGAGCATTGCTGAAATTCAGGAATCGCCATCTGAATTTCGCGAATAATATGTGCATGATTCCCTCCATTGCCTTCAACAATATTTGAGGTCACCTCTTTGCAATCAGACCCGACAATAACCTGCGTTTGTACAAGATAATTCGCTAGTGCTAATGCTTCAGGGCATGCCAAAGCTTCCAAAGTTGCCAGATCAGTCACGCCGGAGTAAACCAACGCTGGAGCTCCCATGTACTGGCCCTCGGCATTCCTGCCTAAATTAGTCGTCTTTGATACTGCCCCGTCTACTTTAATTTTCACAAAGCCTGGTGATGGAGAAATCCAATGAGGAGTAGCAATACGTCCAGCAGCTGCTTGCTGTGTACTTGCTTGTGGTTTGCAGACGGCAATTTCAGATATGAATACAGGTGGCAACCCACAGATAACTGCAAAGCATGTTTCGCTAGATGGTGAGGAGTAACCCACATGAACAAAAGAGTAGGATCAAGTTTAGATATCATAGACGAAATTTACTCGAGTTTAGGCTATTTATGACTTTTCAGTTTGATCATAAAAAGGATGCCGTATTTGGCGATAGACTTTTTAGGATGCTGATGCCAGCACATAATGTTTTCCTTTGGGAGTGTCTAACTGTCAGACGTGTGTTTTTCAAATTGGTTTAGGCTGTTTTTTTGTCCAGTCATATGTTGACACGTGTCATCATTTGTTTTCTCAGTCCAAAATTGAAAATAGAGAAACGACTGTTTTCCTTCCGCTTTTAGGTCGAATTCCACTCCCCGCCTAGGACCTTCAATGGGCCGGATTTGCAAATGGCGTTAGCGTGCAAAAGAAAAGGGAACAAACCCAAAAACCGCTAGCATCCAAACGCACTCACACATGACACAGCCTCGTGGGCTTTCACCAGGATAGGAAAAAGAAACTGTAGCTCACTTTCTTCTCCCCTTCCCCATCCAGTTCAAAAGAAAAACAAAATCCATTTCAAAAGAAAAATATAATACTGAACATAACTGAGAAAACTAGACGCAAAAATACAGTAGAAAAAGGATTTCGTACCATATTTTCCATGCAAAAAAAAAAGATATCCACCTGTCGCAAGTCCTGTACAGAATGCCTGTGATAAAAATGTAAAAAAATAGTTAAGTTACCGATCGGAAAAGATGCACATATGCAATGAACTGGCCTTGAAGAATTTATCTCTGCAGTGAGGGAGCACCAGTCGCAGATTGAAAAACCGATGCAGAAGATGAGAAAAAGGCTAAATTTTACCTCTACAAGGAACACTGCGTGCGACGAAACTTCAAACCTGACCAACAGGACAAAACATGAAAAATAGCAATACAATGTGATTAAAACCCAATATAGCTGATCAAAAGGGCCATGCGATCGCATAAACAGATTAACAGGCAGAAATGATACACACATCTTCAAAATACTGATTCATAAAAAAATGAATAAGTTCGAGTAGCTTGAAGAAAAAGACATAATAAACCACACACACTGAATTACATATTGTTCAGTTGACACATCACCTATACAAAAAATGGATAATGAGTGCGCACGACCTCTGACTAAACTGTAGCAACTCTTAGATCTTGTTGTTGATCATTATCATTTTGAACTCCTCGAATGCACTGTGCCTGAAGGGTGATCAGTACAACATTAGAAACACTGAGGTCTTTTTCAGACAGAAACTCCACCCACCCCTCCTTAATTCGATCCGGCCGTCCTTACAAGTCTTGAAACTACCTTCTGGTGCAATCTGAAGACTGGAAACTACCACCAATGTTACTTTATGTGACGCCAGCGGGTTACACGTATCACAAAAAAAACACATGAAAAGAAAAGAGAAAAAAAAAGTCAGTCGGTGGCCAACAAAAAAACCAAGGACAGTTGTCAAAAACTAAAAAAGACTAAGCATATGAGAACCGTACAAGAGAGAACTAGTTGCAAAAAGTTATCCAGTGTTAGATCAGAAGAAAAGTTGCATTAGTTTATTCTGTTGAACTCTAGCCTAGCTAACATATCATGGGACAATCCGCGAACGTATAAAATCATTTTTTTAAATAATAACAACAAAACACAATGAGAGAGTTTGAAGTGAAAAAAGGTTCTGCCACTGATCGCTCAAATTCTCTAGCAAGCCAAATCCCGAATGATATGGCACTTGCATTGCGATCTCCGCAGTTGTCAGACAAGCAGATGTTGCATGCCATATGTAAAAAAAAACAGATGTTTGTGAGATCACATGTCTAAAAACCACAGTATGATACTGAAAGCGAACCTAAAACTGAAACACTAGCACCTACAAAAACAAAAGAACTAAAAACATGTACGGTCCATTGAGCAATTAACATGTTATGATCCAAGTTAGCGTGCCGGCTTAATTTATATGACTTCAGAAACGTGCATAATTCAAAGACATAGACATGAGTGAAAAAAGGTGAGCGCAATGAGCTTTTCCCTACTTGTTTACCATGCTACTTATTTGTTTAAACACTACACTGATCAAACAAAAATCTACTTTCACAGGGATGGGAATCAACTAGTGACAAAAATAAGTACATTAAAAAATGATAGGACTGAGAAAGTAGATACCATGACTGAACCTAATAAACAAAATGGACAGTCACTAATAACTGATAACATGATCAAAGATGAATGAGACATAAATAACTGATAAAATACAAAATAAAACTAAGAAGATTGAAGAACCAATCACTGGTAAATAAACAATGAAACTAAAGACTGGTTAAAAAATAATAACTAATAAAATGCAAAATAAAATTAAGAAGACTGAAGAACTAACAACTGATAAATAAACAATGAAAGTAAAGATTGATCAGAAACAACTGAAGAACAGATGAGTAATAAAAGCGACTAAAAGAACTGAATATAACTGATGGCAAAATTTCCTAAACACAAAACTGAATATTACTAAAATACTGATAAATAAACAATGAAACTAAAATAAAACTGAAGAAGAGTGCAAACAAAGAAAGTTAGACTGAAGATAGAAAAGAACTAGCGATTGAGTGAGTGAAAGACCGAGGAAAGAATGACCAATAAAAAAAAGAGAACATGAACACTGAAATACTAAAGTAAAAATTACTAAAGAAGAGTGCATACTAAGAAATTAAAACTTGAGAAAGAAGAAATAGTGACTGAGTGGAATACTGAGGAAAGAATGACCAATTACAAGCGTACCGAAGCAAGAATAACAAGTGCACTAAAGCAAGAATGATGAGGCACTCAACAAACAGACTGAGAGATGACAAGAACAAATTAATGAAATAGAAGGGTGAATTGGGGTCCCAAACCGAAGGACATGAATAAAAGGTCGCAAAACTGAAGGACATAATAAGAACGATAGAATACTTGGATATTCTAGAGAAATGACAACACTGATTGGTGAACTATAAAGAACAATTCTAACATACAACACAAATGAAAGGAGTTAATAAATAATTGATTCTAAGGTCTGTTTCTGAGGTATTGAAAAGTGTACATCTGGACTGAAGATGACTAAAACTGAAATTGAACAACATATTACACACACTACCACAAAAGAAACACACTGGATTCTGGACTTTGCGAATCAAGCAACTTTGAGCCAGACAAAAAGAAACCACTACCACAACTAATTCTACAGAGGCTTGAAACTAAATAATAACCACAACTAATTCTACAGAGGCTTGAAACTAAATAATCTAGTACCAAAACTAGCTCTTATCACTGAACTGAGTGGGGTGAGTACAGGAACATGAGCTGAAAATAATAACCAAGTATTCCTTCCTCGATGCTACATCAACAGAGCGCAAAAAAAATGCCTCGGGAGTCATGACTGACCATTAGCAAAGATCCAGCAAAAAAAAACCTGGGCGAATGCGGTTCATCTGAAAAATGACTGAGCGGAGAGGTTGCTGCAGAAATTAGCGAGCGACGATACTAAACATGGACGACGGAGAGGACAAGGAGTTGAGTGCAGAGGAGGGGGACAGAGGGAGAAAGCTCCGCACATGTCTCCCGGCCGGCGGCGAGCGGTGGTTCTGCCTCCGACGACCACCACTCGCGCATGGTGCACCCGATGTGGGAGCTGCTGGCCCCTCTCCATCTCTTTCCCTCCCACTGCTTGCCTGCAGCTTCCCCCCTTCAGAGCCTCCACCCCTCCTTCCATTGCTTGCCCGCATCTCCTCTTCTTCTACCACCTCCCACTCTCCTTGAACTGCGCTGGCTCAACGCTGAACCAACACGCCTCCTGTCAACCGGGTATGGTTCAAAACCCGGTACCCCAAAAAACCGCAACCTGAACCGAAGGCGTGGACCAGACTGGCCAAACCCACTCACACGCATTAAGATTGGGGACACAGATCGAGCGGCCACAAAATCCGGCCTGAAGCCAAAACAAAAACAGATGACTGATTTTTAGTAAAACTGTTTCCTTTTCGATGTTCAAATTCTGCAATTGTCCTAAGGACAACATGCATGAAAGGAGCGAGTCATTAGGCGTCCAGGGCACCAACGAGGACGACCAATTAGGCCGGAGACCATATTCAGTGAGAGCGATTTGTAGGAATTCCATATTTCGCGCCTTAAGCGCAGGTGACGACAAAATCCTATTTGATGTTGTTTGTGTCCGACAGTGGACAAAACCTTCAAGGCATCAAACAACCAGAGTGGACCAGGTTTTGCCCATTTAGCGCCAAGCAGACCTGCTTATGGTTTCAGTTCTAACTGGTTTCTCATCTATTTTTTATTTTTTTATTTTTCTTGTCTTTTCTGTTTTAAAAAACTTTGATATTTTGAAATTTATAATAATATTTTTGCTTTGGAAATGTTTAAACATTTAATTTTATTTGGAATTTATTAAAAAATTGTTCCCCAGTTCGAAAACATTCTTGGTTTTCAAAAAAATAGAAATTTCTAATCATATTGCAAATTTCAAAAAATGTTTCGGTTTTCAAAAAATATGAAAAATTAAAATAATATTCAAATTCAGAAACGATTAGCGTTTTCAATAATTGTTCATAGTATCAAAAACAATTTGTGTTTAAAAAATCAAAAGTTTGAAAAAATGTTCATCTTTTAACAAAAATAAAAGATGTTCAGAATTAATAGTGAAAAATAAATTAATGTCATGTAAAAATACCGAAAAAAGTATTGGCTTTCTAAAATATTGAAGTCGCTACAATGTCTGGTCGATGCAGGAAAAATCCACTGCAAAACAGTGATGCGCTCCAACGAGCAAGTGGCCAGCCTAGGTCAGTGCCCGCCGATTAATGCTCGTTTCGTAGGCACACCGTCCCCTACGCACGTGCGGTGATTGGGCTGGCCCATGTAGAAGTTAGTTTCAACAATTTTTTATGGTTCAACCGGTTTCATGAAGCTTCTACAAGCTTCCGATCATTTTTTATATTTCTTTTTTTCCTATGTGTCTATTTTGCTTCTTAATTCGCAAACTAATTTCAAATTCAGAATATTTTTTCAAATTTACAATCGGTCTTCATATGTTGTCCTCCAAGTCTTTCTCGAGCCATCCGCACACCTTGTTGGTAATGACTCGGTGCTAAGCATGACGTCTTGACGAGTAGGTATAACAGCGTGCCGCGACGAACATGGGGGCCCCTCAATCGACTAGGACATACAACCTGCCGACTGGGCATACCAGTAAATCGGATAGATCCTACCGGCTGGGACATGACGGTATGCCGATGGGAACATGGAACATGCTTAATCGGTGAGCCTGTCAATTGGGACAAGGCATCTTGTAACACCTTGGGAGTGCTTCCTGCGTGTCTCTTACCTATTCTTCATGTTCTGAGTACTTCCTCGAGTGCGCTCACCCGAGTAGCACGTCATGGCAGGAATGTCTCGTTTGGCATTGCCAAAAACGAGTGCGAACACTACTCCAACATCCAAGACTAAATTTCTCAACATCACAAGAACTCATGGGCGCCACCCACCAGAGGACAAGAAGAGGCTTCCCCAACCTCCCCAAAAGAACCTGCCTCAAAATGGATGGATGTGACCTAGCGACGGGCAGCGTAACAACTCTTTAATGGTCGAAGCAGGACAATGACGACACCAGGCGACAGGGCGCATGCACACTTGTGAGGTGAAGCCCAACACCGATGTGGGGGATGGGTCTCACTGTCGGCCATCCCCATCGCCAGTCGTAGACGACCCTTCGTCGCCAAAGGAGCAGCCGCAGGGCAGGAGACAACTGCCACCAGGAGCGCACCCCTCCCCGCCACCGTCAACCGCATGAGCTTCACCAGCGGTGGCAGGAAGGTAGGAGGGAAATGGGTTAGGCTGGAGTTTGCTCGCCAAAGCCCATGTAGGCGACACGACATCCCGTAGTTGGTGGAGACATATGTGTTGTGCAGAATTTACAACCCAGGATAGGGTAGCATCGCTATTTTCTCCCGCTTCACTGTAAAGATTATAACTAGTGTAGTGTGTCTAACGTGTCAAACAAACACAAGAAATTTGCCTCCATGATGCGGTCAACTTGTCTGTTTGTTCGTCTGAAACCATGGGGCCATGGTATATGTATAATCGTACATGCATGCAAGTACCTATCCATGTACGTTTTAAATTACATTTAGGCCTACATTTCGGCCTTATTGCCCTGCGCTAGGGCATTGACATGCTGCTTGCAGACTGTTTCAGGTGGGCTACTTGGCAAGTTTACTCCCAGGCATGATGATGATGTTGCTCTACTTTAAGGGTGTCTTTAGTATCGTCCTCACCTAAATCCCTAGTTACAAGGTATGTCGACCACCCTTGCTGGTGCACGAGCTGTATGCTCTGAGAGGTACCTATTTCGCTGTGGTCCAACGATTGAGATGTGCGTTCCTAGCTTCATATAGTTTGCGAGGAGAGGAGGCTACCTTGAACAGGAGCACGAAGGGCAGTTGCCAACAAGCCATCGAGATCTTATCATCTGGCTATATAGGCACGCATGGGAAAAATTAAATTTTGCGGCGTATGGGTGGATGGTACCTTTCACAGCACAGTATGAGGACCATTTGGTGTGGTCCGAAAGCAACACGGCAATGGTCATCCAGTTGCAGGAGCTTTCCTGATGTAGTGGAGATTGTTGTTGCTGAATATGAGAATGGTTTAAAGATGTTGGGCCTCGACGCTCTACTATCATCGGCACTCTATTCTTCTTCAACTAGTCTAGATTCTGTCCGCAAGCTCTAGTTTTTTTTTCTGAAGTGTTTAGTGTGCAGCCTTTGTTGGTCTAGTTTCCCTCATAATTCAGGCCAATTTCCCTACCGATATGAAAGGTAGGAACACTTTTCTCTCTCACGACATTTTTCAAAAAAAAAACCCGGAGAATTCTCTCATACTAAACTTTTGCATGCACACCTAATAAGAATGTGTATTTCTAGAACACAAGGTTGCATCTACCCAAATGGACACTCCGTGAGTACATAGCTCACATCTGCAACTGTTGTAATGCATATGCTAGGTACACAGAATTAATTAAGTGCCTTTATTAGGTAAGATGTCTCCATCATAACATTTTTAGTCTGGGGTAGATTATCATCTATCTAGATTTAACATGAACCATGTGCTCATTTTCCTACTGCTCCACATATATGTTCTCTCCAGTGTTTAACTACGTGTTGGGAGCACAAAACCCTACTGATAATTTCTCGCTCCATCCGTAAATAGATCTTCTTTTTAGCTATGTGCATAACCTATGCACGCAACCTAATTTTCCTAGTATGGTAAGATATGGCAGTTGCCAAAGATTATGTGATCATGAGATAAAAGGATGATAAATTTGGTCGATTGATATGTTTGAGCGGTGCAATTTTTTGGTAAGATGTTTCAATTATCAATTAATGCATTGAGTCGTGAATGAGCATAGCTTAGTACGTAGTGTGCCGGGCGTGAAACAGTGGCATCTACAAGCATGGATAGTGACCCAACTGAATTAGATTTTCAATTTTATCAGATTTGGCAAAACTTGTTTTGTAATGCTAGTCTGCAAATGGGCACACTATAAACCAATGTGAGCATATGGCAAACTCTAACCTAAGCTATCTACTTAATTTTCGTATTTCAAGACTTCTAAATGCATTGACTCTTCGTCTTCGCGTTCTTTCTTTTAAAATACTATTTATGATCTCCCAATATATGACTCTTCAGCAAGCTCTAATTAATTTTTTCCGACTAAGGGTGGATTTTATTGAGTGAAAACGAAGCACCAGGTTGATAAAACACCCGGCCTTTGTATGTAGGATGTACATAACCAACACCAACACATACACACAGACACAAAAACCCATCGACAAATAGGAAAGTCATATAAGATCACATATGACTAAGCAAGAAAAAAAACCGAAGCGAACAAATCCACGATCGACAAATTAGAACAATGACCATATCCGCACCATAAGGACACCATAAGGATAATGAGGTTTGTCAATAGCAACGCCTTCAGGAAGGGAGTGATGCTCAGTGTCGCCATAACCAGATCAAACCAACAAAGGTCAGACTCTAGGTGTTCACCCTGAAGAACTAGTCTAAGCATATTCGAGCAATGCCTTGAACAAGGGAATGACCATTGCCATGTATGACCAGTCATGTCAGACATAGGTTTTCACCTCAGAGCTCAAGACCAGTGACTTGAGGAGCACCACCATTGGAGTCAATCCTATGTTGTCGCCACCCCTCTTCCGCGATTCTAGCCGTATCCTCTATGTGAAGTCATCGTCCATAGATTGCATCTCATCACTAAAGGCAACCACCAAATCTGAAGAGATGAATCATCGCGATGATCTTTTAGTGACCCTTGCAATTCGGCGGGAATGCCGCTGTAGACAAGAGTGGTCAGACGTACCAACACCGACGGTAGAGCACATCACCGCTGACTACCACCTAGCCAAAGTTGTCAAGGCCTATCGACCCAAGGGACAATATGACCGGATCTAAAGCGCGAAAGACGGATCTGTCCAACAACAAAGAATCATGGCGCCAAACCCAACCTGGCCGCAACACCCATGGTCTTGACCAAACTCCACCAAGGCACCCTATGGCCAACACCCAATGCTTAGCAGCATCCCAACCGCCACACAAGCGCATGGCTCTATCGTCATGCCACGCGTATCCCACGCCGCCGGTATACCATCACCATCATGCCACTGGTAACCGGCAGTACACCCCACACGAGGACACCAAGAACAGCCGCAGGTCGCTAGGAGCCCGGCCGAGGCCCGCCCCGTGCCGATGCGCCACCCAAAGCTGCTGCCCTGCAGATCCGAGGCCGTCGTGAGAAGGCGCCCCGCCGCCGCTGTCGGCCGCGCGCGGTTCGCCCGGCGGTGTCCTCCGGCAGCGGTGCGGCGAGGAGCATAGAAAGGAGCCACAACGGCGCTAGTAAGCGCGTTGCACTGGAGTCACCCAGGGCTAGGCGATGCGGGCCTTCAGTTTTGAGGCCCTACACGCTAGCTTTTCTTTTGAACACATTACAATCAAAGTCCTTCACATACACAAGCATACGCTCACCCTACCCCTATGAGCATCTACGAGAGACTGAACTGGCATAGCATGTTGAGATTTTACGAAGTCACCACAAGCGTCTCATATTCAATGGGAACGTCTCCTCGCACTTAACGAACATCGCCGGAAGCCTGAATTAATCCAGGAAAATATGAGCACCAATGTCAAGTCTAGGACTTGAAGTCTGATGGGTTGGGGATACCACCGTCCTCCTAACCATTCAACCACAGTGGTTCACACACGCTAGTTTACTAAGCTCGAATTAATTAGGGTGCATGTTTCCTTATTTCATTCACATATGTGCATATGTGGCACACAGTATTTTTTCTATATAGAATTGTGAATAAGTCTACTTTTTCCTAAAAATTTAACATGGTAGAGAGGAAGAACCGTGAGTGGACATTAGCATAGTGTGTGCTGTGTAGTAGATGTCAAGCAGTAGTGCATATAGAGTAATATTGCACCAAGGAAGGTGATCGATGTAACTGTTTCATGTCAACGACCGTTACCAAAAATGCAAGAAGTCACTTCCGTACGTACATACAGTAACCACTGCAGTACAGCTACCTACAGTGCCCACAATTATCATAGCACGGACGAACAATGATACTTGCAACCACCTGGCTTCAATTAAATACTTATTTGTTTACATGGACAATCGATCCTCATGTAACCAGAGCATGCACATAACCAAGAACTGTCGTGTGTATTGACCATGGAAGTTGAATCGGACTCGATTGCTGGCCACTTTCTATCTTGATTTAAAACCATAGAGGAAAAAAAAAACTCGTCGCCTACCGGTCCTACCTCAAGTGGTGGTTGCAGTTTAATTTGTTACTTACATTTCGAAACTTGAAAATTTTGATCCTAACTTCTGGTAATGAGACGATTTGGGCTTTTACCTATTCAAATCAGTATGGTTGATAACATGGAGGTGATTTTGCACACGTAGCAACCATGTCAACATGACAAACATAAACAAAAATATTAGGAACTAATATATTACATCATTTGAAGGTGATCAGTGTTGTATGTGCACGTGTATTTGATTTGTAACTGTTAACACACAAGCAAAATTAAAGCAAGAAAGATTTAGTTGTCATCTCGTATTCACAGTGACTATTTCATATCATCGATGGACAGGAAGATGACAAGAGTACGTATAAGTCTGGCTATGACAGTACCCACAACTATCATATTACGAATGAAACAATGAAACCACCTGGCTTCAATAAAACACTTATTTGTTCTCGCTGAAAATCGACTCTTGTGTAATAAAAGAAGAGCTTTATTTTCTCGAGAATGCACACAACCAAGAACAGTGTGTGTCTATTAACCATGGAAGTCGAATCAAACTCGATTGCTCGAGGTTGCCAACTCGCTCAGGTTTAAGATAAACTTCTACGTACCTTGGTATAGAAGTGGAAAAACTTGTCTCCAACCACACCTACCTTAATAATTGTTGTAGTTTTGCCTCTTATATTTTGAAATCATACAAGTTTAACCCTAAACTTCTGATACAGCGCAGATTTGATCCTTGACCCAAGTCAAAGCAGTATGGTTGTCAACATGGCGGCGATTTTGCATGCATAACAAGCCTTTCAACATGAAAATTAATTAAAAAAATAACCAAACATGATTTAAAATATATTATATCTACAGATTTATAAGGCAATTACAGAAATTTGGAAGACCCTAACTATTTGAAAAGAAATAATCGGAAACAAATAATTGTTCTGAACAAACTTCAAGAGTATTGAAAAAAGACTACCCAGGAATTTTCATAATTTATTTATAAGTCTTCCACCATTTCCTAATTTTTGTTAAAACTTCTAAAATTATTCCCCTTTTATTTACATCCTGAATTCCCATTGTTTTTTTGTTTAGTAATGAATGTATGTTTATTTTTATCTTCTTTTTTTGCCGATTGATTTGTGCGCAAAATCATCACCACATTATTGGCTAGATGAATTTTACTAGGTCAGCATAAAATCATGCAACCTTAAAATTTTGGAGTATGCGGGCAAAACCATCACCACATTACTGGTCCTATGAATTTCACTAGGCTAGTAACCAAATCATCCAACCTTTAAATTTATAGTACGGAAATCATAAATGAACTTAGCCAACACTTGAGTGGTCAAATATAATGTTTGTCCCTTCACATGCAAACCTAAGTTATATATCCAACACGAACAGTAGAGATCACCGCCACCTTTTATTTATATATGCATACATGACATGCACATTTCAAGACTGAAGTTCAACTTGCTTTGACGTATTCAACATTTTATGGCAGCTATTGGAATGCAATATTATGAAAACATAGAAATAGAAGGGAAGGAAAACACATGGTGACAATGACACTACGTCTTGGTTCGTACTAAAAATAGAAACATGGAAACGTGTGGTTGTCTCAAAACATAGCGAGTGATATGACTTGCTAGAATTGAAACAAAATCTGTAGACCTACCAAATTACTAGTACCTTCTCAAAGAAAAGAAGAAAAAACTCTATGTGGTGGCCCGGGTGATTAATTGCGCGGTCGCAAATTAGCTATCAGCTTAGCTAATCAGAGTACACTCTCTCTATCAACCGCGTCAGCATTCACCATGGGAAATAGCAAAAGTGTGCCAATAAAGGAAAACAACGACAGCATGTGTGCCCTCTCAATTCCTCCAAACCTCCAGAGGCTATATATACAGAGAGAGAGAGAGAGTGTGTGTGTGTGTATGTGTCTCTTCTCTCTCATCTCTTGGTGCTGCTAGCAATCTGGCTGCTCCCTCCTTGGTATTACTAGTAGTTTCTCTTCTCTCCAACCTCCAGCCGTACAAACACCTCTCTCTCCCTCCCAACAACTCCCTGAAATAGTTTCTCTACAAGTGTAGATCACCGGTCATGATCCTCCCTCCCGCCTTCCTAGAGTCATCAAGCTGCTGGAAGACCAACCACAACCAGCACCAGGTATGCATCCTTTTGTTTCTATAGCTATCTACAGTAATAAATACTGTAGTCCCTCGAGATTTTGTTCACACAAGAAAAAAGAGTATGTGTTTGCACTAGCTAAGCTAGAGTTTGTTAATTGCAGATATATATCTTCGAATATACTTCGTGCGTATACATCTTGGCTATATGCTTAATTGATTACTCATCTCCTAGTTGACTCGTAGCTGCAGCAAATCGGCGGTAGCGCTCATATCACTGCTACTCCTTCACCTGCTGGTCCTGGTGATGGAGGCGGCAGCAATCAGGAAGGGTTTATGGCCACGGCCTGGGCCGGAGAAAGTTGTGGTGCTGGGGATGGCGATGGCGGCGGCAGCGGGAATAGCAAGCCGATGTCCATGCCGGAGAGGGCACGGCTGGCGCGGGTGCCGCGGCCGGTGCCGGGGCTCAACTGCCCACGCTGCGACTCCACCAACACCAAGTTTTGCTACTTCAACAACTACTCCCTCACCCAGCCTCGGCACTTCTGCCGCGCCTGCCGCCGCTACTGGACCCACGGCGGCACGCTCCGAAACGTGCCCATCGGCGGAGGGTACCGCCGCCACGCCAAGCGCAGGAACAAGCCCAAGACAGCATCGGCCGCCTCCGAAGCCGCTGCGGCAGGGACGTCGTCCGTGACGTCGACGACGCCCAGCAGTACATCTTGCGCCACCGGCACCGACACCACGCCGCCCGGCCTGCAGTACTCTATGTTCGGCAGCGGGTTCGCCGACAGCTTCGACCCCAGGCTGCTCTTCGCGGACAGCGACACCTATGCGGTGGACGGCTGTGCGCAGCAACACCACCACCAGGCCCATGGGAACGGGATGGAGCAATGGGCGGCGGCGCAGATTGACAGCTTCCCATTCATGCACGCCATGGATCATCAGATGTCGGGACCGCCAGCTGAGGCAATGCCCATCACAATGGCGGCGATGCAGGGCATGTTCCACTTCCACTTCCACCATGGGCTACAGAGCGGCGGCGGGGGCAATGGTGATGACTGAAAAGCTCACCAGTTCCACCACCGGACGGCCAAGAGAGACATGCAGCACAGCAGTATTACCCAAGCAACACGGACATGTACGGGAACGTGGTCAATGGCAATGACAGCGGCGTCTACAATTTCTACTCCAGCACTAAGAGCGCAGCTGCTCAAGCTTTTTTCTTAGATTAGTGCTTGGTGAACTGAGGCCCGGCATCTATAAGATCTTCATCACTACAATCTGTGTTAAAAGAAGAACTCGATCAATGCATACAAGAATATTAATATTTTTGTTTGTAAGTGTTTGACCTTTGCTAGTTAATTGATTCTACGTGTTTTCATGCATGTTGTGGCTACCAATGTTGTATTTCTACACCATGCATGTTTAGTTCTTGTATGTGGTCGCTAAACTTGTAGTGCTCCATTACAATGGTGTATTCGTTTGTTGGTACAACCCCCGTCACTAGTAGAGAAAGGGCCTTTTGTGCCGGTTCATGGGGGCCTTCTGTCCCAGTTTTGGAACCGGGACTAAAAGATCGTTACTAATGCCCTTGGCCTTTAGTCCCAGTTCTTACACGAATTGGGACATATGGGTCTCCACGTGGCCTGTGCGGCAAGCCCAGGCTGGAGGCCCTTTGGTCCCGGTTGGTGGCACTAACCGGGACCAATAGGCATCCACCACTAGTAGAAAAAGGGTCAAATGTGAAGCACAATAGTGCCGGTTAGAATTTCAGCCAGCACTAATGTGTACACTAGTGCCGGTTCGTGGCGGCGATCAATAGCACCGGTTCGTGGCGAACCTTTAGTACCGGTTCATGCCACGAACCGGTACTAAAGAGGCTGTGTCAGCCTGCGGTCAGGCTATGGCCCCACCATCACCATTTAGTGCCGGTTCGTACCACGAACCGGTACTAATGAGGTTATGGCAAGCTGTTTTTAGTCCCACCTCGCTCCCTAACAAGCCTTTTACCACCTTAAATATGTTATTTCTCAAACTATCACAAACACTTGGTCTTCATTGAACACTTGGTATTCATTGAACTCTATGCACTACTAGGAAAAGACCTACTAATGGCGCACCTAATTTGGCCATTAATGGCGCATTAGTGGTGCGCCATTAGTGCCACGCCATTAGTATATTTTACTAATGGCGCACCGCTGGTGCGCCATTAGTATCTGGTATACTAATGGCGGACCTCAGATGCGCCATTAGTATATACAACAGTGCGCCATTAGTATGCCTCCCAGGGGGCCATGTATACCCAGGTGCTTTGGCATACTAATGGCGCACAACAACAAGATGCGCCATTAGTAACTTCGGCATACTAATGGCGCACTGTTTAATGATGCGCCATTAGTATCCTTTGGCATACTAATGGCACAATGTGATGTGATGCGCCATTAGTATGAATATTAGGTTTTTTTATATTTTTTAATTTTCTGTTTTTTGCATAGGTTACAAAATGTATAATTGGACAAAATATAGACAGCACACATCAACAACAGATTCATCGAATACAATAGAAGATTAGTCTCTGAATACAATTCATCATATTAGTCTCTGAATACAATTCATCATATTAGTCTCCGAATTGAAAAGACCGAACAAAAATAGAACATTATATTACAAGTCTCGAGACCGCGAGTAGCGAGTTTGTCTTCACATTACAAGTCGATATCGATCATCTAAACTACCATCACATAGAAGAGAGCTGCGGTCATCACGATGAGCATCATCACGATGAAACTCGTCTTCATCCGGTTCCTCCAACGCTCCTCCCTCTCCCGCGAGATAGCGGGCGTATCTAGATTCGGCCTCGGCCCTAGTGATGTACCCTTTGTAACTGTTACCGCTGAATCGGTGAACCTGTCTCCGACACTCCTCCCAGTCGTCGTAGACTCCGGGAACCTTACCCTTGTACACGACATATGAAGGCATCTCTATGCACTAGCCAAACGAAACGTTAGTACCAATTCACAAACAATACATAAGCAATATATAAGTATGCAACAGTACGATCGGAAGAGAAAAGCAAGACATTAATAGCATCGATTACATCTAAGTTGAACGACTCTCAAACCAAAGAGACATACTACAAGTTCATTAAAGTTTAATTACAACATGAGCCAATCGATGTTTCAGAACTAGACACTCACTGCTTTCGACTCGACTCAAGGGACCGGAGCGTGGATGAAGCCGCCGTCTACCGTGGGAGTCATGAAATAACGGGCGTTGTCAGCCTGCATTTGTAGCATTGCGTCGATGTCACTGTTGGACGGTTGATTTCTGAGGTAGAACTGCCCCGAGGTACGAAGGACATCTTGATGGATGATTTCCGCAAACTCCGACTGGATGCGAAAGAATTCTTGTCTGATGTCCCGTCCTGGATTGCCGACACGCTCGCGGCCCAATCTTTGAGTTTACTCGGTAGCAGAAGTTGATGATGGTCCCGTACGATCGCCCGCATGTGATGGATGGCGTAGTAGGCACCCTTCTGACCGCCAGGCGGCTGCTTGACGCAGCAGAACGTCGTATTATGGGAGAACACGTGCTTGCCGTACTTACGAATAGGCCTGGTGAAGGTGCCTCCAGATTTGGCGTAGCCGGGGAGAACATCATCAAGAACCTTCTTGACATTTGTGTAGTCTACGTTCAATCGACGGTCCGGGTCGAAATACGTGGCCATGGAATATTTGGGGCTTAGGAGGATGAGCGTGCAATGTGTGTCACTGCAGAAAACACGGAATGTTAAAAGAAAAATGATCAAAATCTAAGAATTCATATGTTACGGGCCGGTTGAGGGGAGGACTTACTCGGGATAGTAAGGCACGGGGAAGTTATCCTTATCTTGGTTTGCCAGAATGACGCCTTGAGGTAAGAACTTCGCGACTTGCGGTCCCCAGCGCTGCCCAAGATCTTGGCACACATGTAGAAGGGGTCGACTATCACGATGTCCGGGGTCTTGTCGCGAATGATCCGCATCTCCATACTCAGCGAAAATAGCCGAACGAAGGTGTAGTGCAGCGGATGAAGGTTCAACATAGCGTGGATGTCATCAAACCGCAGGACGATCGTACGCCTGATGGAGTTATCCACAAAGCCCTTGCCCTCTGGCACCTTGGCCACGAAAACCGGGTATGCCACATCCTTCTCTCTGAGACGCCGCTTCTCCAAAGAAAGAACATTGTCATGCAGACTCCGCATAGCACCGGTTGCAGCATTGAGCATATTTGTTGGTAGCATCGCCCTACCCGCCACATGCACCCTCCTCGAGATATCCTCGGTGAAGGTGGCCCGCCCCGAGCACGGATCGTACTCGGTGCGGCTGGCCCGCACCCTTGTTAGTCTTTCTTTTGCATGCCTTCTTCTTCTCCTGTAATGGGACCGAGTTCTGCTCACAGACCGCCTTCTTGAGTGTGTTGGGGCTGATAATATTTCGCACCTCGCCTATCTGAGGCTCGGTGAAGTCGGCATTGGAGGCGTCTCCTGAGAGCTGAACGGCAGACGACGCCTGTTGCAACTTGGCTTCTCCGTGGTACCAGCTAGATCGCGCACGTCTTTTGTTGGGTTGGGTTCTTGAGAAGGAGGCCCCATGAAGTCGCCACCGTACCCATGATTGGCAAAGTACTGATCGACGTTGGCAAATGTATCGTCGTCGTCGTCGTTCTGATCCTGTGCCATATGCATGTTTGGATCCAGTGGCATAGGGATGTCCGGCACCGTTGCGGCAGTCTTGCCATGGGGCCGACTTGGCGCCGACACGACTGGCGGTGTTGTCTTTGGGGTGGTGTCCGCCGCCTCAAACGAATCTGGCTCTTCGCCAAAGCAGGGCCAGCTCAGGTAGGCGCCGAGGGTCATCACGTCATCATCGCCGCCCCGACGGGTCGAATCGGAGGTAACAACTCGTCGCAGCCTGGCAGCACCGAACTAGTTGAACCCTAAACAAGTTGGGTGGCATCCGGTACCGTGGAACAAGGTTGCCCGGTTGAACGATTTTGCCCTTGGCGACATCGACCAACTCGTTGTTCACGGCGCAGGAGAGTGCACGGAACGTCGGCGGCGCCCTGCGAAAACATGTAGGGCGTCAGGGATGCCCAGTCAAAGGCAAGGAGATGAAGTCCTCGGCCGAGAGAGGCTTAATTAGTTACCGTGATGATGGCATCGAGCTCGGCTAATGTCGAGGCACCGCCAACGGCGGGCGTGCAGTTGACGGAGGGGCCGCTTGTTGCAGAGGTGGCGGCCGGCGTACACCCGGGTGCATTAAGCTCCCGTGCCGGCGTCGGAGACACCAATGCCGCCTCCGCCGGAGACACCAATGGCCCCGCCATCGCGTTCAGCGAGTTGCTAGCCGTGAAGCTAGGAATCGGGCGGCCCTGTTGGCCGCCCGCAATCCACGACTCAACCCTCGATCAAGGTAGGCACAATGGCGGTGATCGCCGCTCGAGTTGTTGTTGCACTTGCTCTTGGACAATCTCCGGAATCCGCGCCACCTGTGCCTTGAGTTCTTGAACCTCGCCTGGCTTTCCGAGCTGGTCTTCTTCTCCTTTCGCCCACCAGTGTTATAGTATGACGACCATTTTGTCGACAAGCCTTTGCCGGCCACACGACCAGCTGACATCGGCTTACTGAGCTTATCCTTGTTCTTCATTACATTCAACGCCCTATTTAGAGTGGTGTCCCAAGGGTTGCTCTTAGTCGACCCCGCGCTACTGCTTTCAGTCGCCTGCGGAAGGAATGTGAACCATTTAGAAATTTGGCTTCATTAATTAGAATGCAACCATATGGAGCTAATTACACGGGGGTGTATTCCTTACCAGAACAAGCTCAAGCGCCCTGGTCTTCCGATCCGTGGTAAGCTCCTTTGTTTTCGGGTCCTTCTTGTACCAGGCCCTGACAAAGTTCCTGGTCTGCTTGTCACCGTATTTATCAAAGAGGGGCAGTAGGCCTTGCTCGGCACGGTCCGCCTCCTCCTTGTCCCATATAGGCTCCGCCAGTCTGTAACCACGGGACCGAGTGTGTGTTCCCTAAGTTCAGCTCCCGTGATTTCTTTCCCCACCGACTTGGTTCGGAGTTTGCGGTGATCGAGCAATTGATCTTGAAGTCGTTGTAGTCATCTTCGGTGATCGAAGGATTTTTCTCCTTGATATTCTCATAACTCTCACCTTTCTCGATCATTCTCTTCACATTGCTTTTCCAAGTAGACAGGGCCTTGCTCATCTTCGTGAGGGCAGCATTGTTCACTTTATTACCTTTGAGGCTTATGTTTTCAAATTCAGCGGGAACTTGTATCGTTCGTGCAGCTTCGTGAAGAGGAGGTTGCGCAAATTCCCTCGGTCAGGATGCCTCGGGTTCTCGGTGTTGATAGAGATGGTGCTCCGGAGAATGCACCCGAGCTGAAGCGAGTACCCCTTGACTATTCGTTCGGGCGCCGTTGGATTCCCGTCGGAGTCCACTTCAGTAACTTCCTCCTTGAGGGTGCGGAGCACGGTCGGGCACCGGTCCTTCCGTTGCCTCTTCGGCTGGCTGCCATCTGTGCGTGCGCCGCCATCATCAGTTGTGGCATCCTCGGCGGCGCCATCAGTGGTGGCATCAGTGGGGTCATCCTCGGCGGTACCATCAGTGGTCTCAGGATCGGTGGGGAAGGCGGCGTCCTCATACAAGTGAGGTTGTTCCTCCATCTCCTGGGACAGCTCGAGAATGCCTTGCCGCCAACCCCGGCCTCATCGTTGTTGGCCATGTTTCTCTCTAAATAGGAACAAAGTTTGGTCAAAAGTTGGTTATTGTCAAGGAACAAGATCATGGTCTCATCATTTAGGGTTTGTCGACACCGAGGCATCCTAAAAGCTAAGCTTTTATCATTGAGGGTTTTTCGACGCCGAGGCACCCTAAAAGCCTAAGCTTTCATCATTAGTCACAAGTACCCGGCCCATGCATTAGTCACAAGTACCCCATATGTCCTATTTTTAGGAAAGTCATGCTAAAATTCACGGAAAATTTCAGCATGACCTTTGCTGAAAATAGGACATATGGAGTACCAATTTGCTGGAACGGAAGTTAATCGACATTCCAGCAAACTCAAGGGCCTCTCGGTGGACAAGGCAAAAAGGCCTTCATCACAACATGGAAAATACATTGGCATGTGAAGAGGTGAAACAATATATGCATCTCCAAGCAGTATCATTCAACATTTTGGACAAACCACTACAAGCAATACTGGATCAGAATAACTTTGCTGTGTATTAGAGTTCTGCTTGCTTTTATTGTTTCCACCCTTTACTGTACGTGGTTTATAGTGTCCTGCAGAAAAGCTCTGCTTTTTGAGTATGTGAAAAGAGAAACTTTCCTAGTATTTACTCCCTCTGTTCCAAAACACTTGTCGCTGTTTTAGTTCAAATCTGAATTAAAACCAAGACAAGTATTTTGGAATGGAGGGTGTAGTAACTTAGCAAGTACTACCTCTGTTTTTAAATGTAAGACATTTTGACAGTTTAGTTCAACTGTGATAACATCTCATATTTAGGAACAGAGGGTGTGCCAATTAAAGGAAGGTCATTCGTGTTCTGAGCAGACACAAGACAATGCATAATTGTGCTAGTAGTAAAACACAGAATCTTGCAAAACCAAAATACTTTCTTATTAACTGCAAGTGGGGAACACCAGGAGCAGAATTAATTGGCGGCTGCTCATGTCTAACAGCCTCAAGGCAGCTGAGCCTGAAGACAGACAAGTCTCACCAGATGAAATAAACGGGTTTCTAATAAGTGTGTAAAGAGTGATGATTCTTCTAGAGACATAGTAGCAGTTTCTAACATATTACACTGACAACTGAACTGTCACAAGTAAGAGACCTCATTAGGCTAAAAGCCAAAGCCCACAAGTACTTGTGAACTGAATCTTGCAAGTCCAAACCCATTGGAATCCAGAGAAGTAAAATTAGAATGCTCACAGGAAGAATAAACTCACACAAACACATAATTATTACCGATAGGCTAACACCACACATCTTCAAATAATTTCAATATAATGAGTTTGAGTAGAGAAAATGTCATTTCTATTACAACCAAATCCATTTACAGTACAAGTCTAAGAAAAGCTACAACACATCTTCTAACCATGAGAAGTAACCAACAAGCGGGGAGACAAGTACACTAAAAGAAGACATGTCAGAAAACAGCTCAAAATACCCACAGCCCAACGCAATCAATACCAACTGACCTCAAAGTCTGCTGTCAGAAATAACGATAGATTGAAATAGTTGAGTACTGTTGGAAAATGACAGGTTAAACTGACCTCAAAGTCTGCTGACAAAATCAATACCAACTGATTGATCGCGGCCGGCCAGTTTATAATCAACGGGAACTATAAGATTTAAAAGAAAACCAATTAAATAGGTAGTCGGTAAGTCGATCGACATAAGCAACGGTTCACACGTCACCTATAGAGGACAGTAAAAGTACACTAATAAAACTCAGGAAAGAAGAAGTAAAAGTACCCTCAAAACAAGTATTAACAGACTAGTACTGTGTAAATTTGGAAATAAGCAATAAAGCTAACCGGGGATCTGGAAAATGCACGGCACATGATTGTGATCTAGTCGAAATTGATGTATGTGCCAATGAAAGAGAAATAGAGTGACTCATCATATTATATGAGAGTTACCAAAAAATGTTTGTACAACTACAAAGAAATAGTTAAACAAATCAGATTGTGAAGCAAGCTTGCTTCATCTTCATATCTTTCAGAACCTAGTGCATTGGGCATGCACTGAGCCACACAAAAAAAAATCTACACCTAAGAAACATTATTTTCACAAACACACATGATCTTCAACACTGCTAAAAAATATCTCATAGCACACAAGATGCCCCGTTGACCGTGGTCACTGCTAAACCATGTTGATAAACACACCGGTGCCATGGTGGAAACTATGAACCTAAAACAAGATGGTAACTATTTTTGTGTGTCGCTACACTACCAAATACCAAGCACTGGATACATCATACACACTAATCCCACAAAAAAAGCACTTTCTTCAAAGGACCGGGTTTCTCTTCTTCCTCAACAAACTAAGAAAAATAGGAAGACACAGTGGATGACAAGCAAGCTGTTGCTACATATGGTGGACATCACTATAACTGATTAAAATTTTCTCTTTGTGTATGTCGCTGATTAGCTCAAAGGCATGTATGAAACATCCTCTGTTTTCTGATGTAACAGATTGAGGCTTCAACAGTCACAACCACACAACGTGAAGCAACAAAGAAAGTGATAATTGGGTAGTTATGAACACTGGTCATTTCAACAAGCATGTTCAGTGCACATATGTTCTTGCAAAAAAGATCGATTGAGATTCACTAGTGACCAACATCAGTGAGAGGTCGAGGAAGGGGTCATAGAGAGCAGCTATTCGATGTTATTTCTGCCCATCATCCCCGCGCCTGACAATGGAGAGCCGCACACGCACACACTGCTCCCTGTTGATACACTACCGCCCAAATTCCAAGAAATTCAGAACTGCTGTGCAGATTTAACAACCATGGCCTAAATAAAATCCGCTACGAACCTTCGCCGGTCTGCAGCTGCAGGGAGACGAGGAGCGACGAGGCGGTGCTGTGGCCGTGCGGCGGCGTCGGTGAAGGTGCGGCCCGGTCTGGGCCAGTGCGGCGCGGTGCTTCACCGGTGGCCGACGGGGAGAGGCAGGGGAGGCGGACGCGGAGGTGGCGAGCTGGTACTTGCGGACGCAGGCGCGGAGGCGGCGTCGAGGCGGCGTCGGGGCGTCGAGGCGGCGCTGGGCGCGCCGAGGCGGCGGGGCAGCGGCGTCGGGAGAGGAGAGGGGAAGGGGATCGAGGGCGAGGGAGAGGGAGAGATAGGGGATAGGTTTGGGCCGGCCGGGGAGGAAATATGGATGGGGGCGGCACAATACTAATGGCGCACCACCCCTCGGTGCGCCATAAGTACATACATACTAATGGCGCACCTCGCCCTGGTGCGCCATTAGTATTTTTTTTTTGATTTCTGCTCGAGCCAACAAGTTATCTTCCACCTGACCTGATCCACATCAAGTTCCCTCTACTAGCTCGACTGGTCAGCAGCCAGTTCTCCACCAGGAGGTCTTGGGTTCGATTCCCAGGCTCCACAATTTTTTTATGCATTTAAAATGTTGTTTGCTACTTATTTGAGTTTAAATATGTTCAAACTTGTTTAAATCATAACAGTAATATTTTTTTATAAGACAGTAATAATTTTTTATAAAAATATCATCAAACAGTAATGCCGGTGGAGCGGGGGAGGGTGCGGGGGGTCGACGGCGGCGGTTGAGTAGGGGAGGGGTGCGGGGGGTCGGCGATGGCGGTTGAGTAGGGGAATCGAGGGTGCGGGGGGTCGGCGGCGGCGGTTGAGTAGGGGATCGAGGGTGCGGGGGGTCGGCGGCGGCGGCCGGTGGACCGGGGGGTGCTTGGCGGCGAGGGGGACCGGATCTGGCGAGGTGGGATAGTGATCGAGATGGAGGGGGATCGAGATCGAGTGTCCATGAAATTTAAAAATATTCATGATAGTTCAAAAAGTGCCCATGAAATACAGTCGAGAAATGAAGGCTACGATTTAAATACAATCGATCTTAGCTAGCTAGCTATCTGTTCACAATCTTCTTGCCCTACTTTTTCGCAAATGGAGTTCTTCCGTGGAACGGACGCCCTTTAGGTAGGGTGGTCCTGCTTCTTCTTGTGGTGTATGCTGCTACTTCATCATCGTCGTCATGTTCGATCTTCGGGTCGCCGTACTTGTCGAAGTCTTGCTCATTGGCTACTCCATCCATTCCGATGATCTTCCTTTTGCCTCTCCTCACGATAACACGACTGGGCTTTGACGGGTCGGTAATGAAGAAGCATTGGTCAACTTGGGAAGCCAGTACCCATGGCTCATTTTTCGCGGTGACGCTTATGCCGCGGTCTTGATTTGGCTTCGGGTATAACCATGGTGGTGAAATACCGGTCTTCTTTAGGAAGCTCTTCGCTCATCTCGACACGGAACATCGGGACCTTCTCTCCAGCGTAGCTCAGCTCCCAGATCTCCTCGATCCTTCCGTAGTATCTGTCCTTGTCATAACCGGTGTAGGATTCCATCGTTACCCCGGAGTTATGATAAACATCGCTCTTCATGTCCTTGTCCTCGATGTAGAATGTGTAGCCGTTGATATCGTACGCCTCATAGGTCATCAGGTTGTGCTCGGCGCCCTGTGACAAGGCGAATATGAGTTGTTCTTCCTGGAAGAATCCTCATGTAAAGGGTACGGCTGAAGCTTCGCTTGAACCAACGCGTGAAACATGAGTTGTGCTCTTTGATTATATCTCCGTCCGACCTCTGTTGGCCTCGGTCATTGTACGTCTTCTTAATAAAGGTTTTGTGCTCTACCACCCAAGGATCGACCACGTCTATGTGTTGTAGCGCAACTAGGTTTGCTCTTTCAAAGTTGGCGAGTCGACCCTCTAAGTCGACATGCATTTCGCGGTGACCCTCACGGTGACCCCATCCAGCGAGCCTGCCGAGGTGCCTGTTGACGGGCAGACCAACGGGGTTCTCAATTCCTAGATAATTCGCGGCAAGAGAGATGCACTCTTCGGTCAGAATGCCCCTGGCTATACTTCCCTCTGGACGTGACATGTTGCGAACGTATCCTTTGATGACACCATTCATCCTTTCGAACGGCCCAAGTTGGATGATATCCTCCACTATATGGACCAGCAGATGCACCATAACGTCGAAGAATGCGGGCGGGAAGTACATCTCAAGCTCGCATAGTATCACCACGATCTCTTCCTGTAGCCTTCTGAGTTGCCTCACGCCAATCGACTTCCGAGAGATGACGTCGAAAAAGTTGCATAGGCCAAATAGCGTCTCACGGACGTGCGCGTCCATGATCCCACGGATTGCAACTGGAAGTGTCTGCGTCATCAGCACGTGACAGTCGTGAGACTTCATCCCACTGAACTTCTGCTTCGCTGGGTCTAGGTATCTGCTTATCTTCCCTGCATAACCGTAAGGAAGTTTTACTCCTAGGAGGCAGGTGAAAAACTGCTCGATCTCCTCCTGACTTAGAGTGAAGCACGCGGAGGATAGTCATTTCCGGTCTTCTTGGCCTTTTGCCTTTGGCGACGACTTTCATCGTGTCCCGCTTCGCCTCATCATCATCATCATCATCATCATCATCATCATCATCATCATCATCATCATCATCATCATCATTAGCGTGAAGCTCCTGCACGATGCCCATTGATTTCAAGTCTGCCCTTGCTTTCGCCCATCTTTGGTCCTCTCGGCATGTTGAGCAGGGTACCAAGCAGACTCTCGCACACGTTCTTCGTGATATGCATGACATCAAGGCTGTGAGGCACACGGTGGATCTTCCAAGACGGCAAGTCCCGTAAAACAGACCTCGCTTTCCATACCTTTAGCAGCTCTGGCGCCTTTCGCTTCTTTCCGCTTTGGCGCCTTTTGCTTCTTTCCGGCGGTGGGCAGTCTTTCCAATTTTTCAACAGCTTGTCTATTTCCTCGCCGCTCCTCGTGACACGGGCGTTTGGGGTTCGGTTTCACCATCGAACAGATCCTTGCGCTTCCTCCACGGGTCATCATCGCTGAAGCCACCTTCGATGTCCCATGAACACGGTTTTCAAGACCGGGATCTCTATCTAGCTGGCGATACGTTGTGTCATCCATGCACCTTACGCATCCAGAAAATCCGTGGACTACCTGCCCCGCGAGATATCCGTAACCGAGATAGTCGTGCACCGTTGTGAGCAGTGCGGCTCTCATAGGGAAATATTCTTTCTCTGCGGCGTCCCACGTATTGGCTGGCGTTTTCCACAGCGTGTCAATCTCCTCTTTCAGCAGCCCCAGACATCTGATTGATGTCGTTCCTGGTTGTTTCGCCCTTCAATTAGCATACTCATGTGAATGTACTTCCTCTTCATGCACAACTGTGGGGAAGGTTGTACATCCACACAAACACAGGCCAGGTGCTATGTGTGCTTCTCTGCTGCCAAACGGATTGACTCCATCGGTGCTCGTGCCCAGCATGATGTTCCTTGGATCCTTCCCAAATTCTGGGTCTTCGAAGTTCAACGCTTGCCACTGGCTCGCATCCTTAGGGTGACTCAGCATCTTGTCTTTTTTATCTATCTCCGGATCATTTGTGTCATCTTCTCGGTTCTTCTCCTCCCTATCCGCGTGCCAACGCAGGAGCTTTGCTACCTTAGGGTCCACGAAATACCGCTGTAGACGAGGAGTGATCAGAAAGTACCACACCACTTTTCGAGGAGCTTTCTTCCTCTTCTTGTATCGAGTGACGCCGCAAACCGGACATATGGTAGATTCCGCGTGCTCGTCCCGATAAATGATGCAATTGTTCATGCACACATGGTATTTCACGTGTGGTAAATCCAGAGGACACACGATTTTCTTCACATCCTCCAAACTGGTCGGGCACTTGTTCCCCTTGGGAAGACGTTCGTGCCAGAATGACATGTTCTCGTCGAAGCATGCGTCGGTCATTTTGTGTTTTACCTTCATCTCCAGAGCCATGAGCGTTACTTTCAGGCGGGTATCCTCGGCCTGCATCCTTCATACAATGGAGTAACCGCGTCTAACTCAAGTTGATCCATCTTGGCTTTCTCTCGGGCGGCAGCTCTTGCGTTATCCGTCTGCTTGAGAAGCAGTTCTTGAATATGAGGGTCCTGCACCCAGCCCAGCGATGGTCCAGCGTCGTCTACTCCGCCGGCATCATCATCTTCATGATCATGCCCGTCGTCTGCTCCGGCATCTTCCTCATCATCATGTCCTGCATCTTCTACATGATGACTGTGTACAACATCACCGTCGTGATCATCTCCTGGGGATTCTTCGTCTTCTCGCCCGCCCGAGCCGCGGTGGTTGTCTTGCTGCCCTTCCTCATTTCTTGCCCGACCCATGGACGACTTCGTAGTCATCTTCATCACCTTGCCACCGATAGCCATCCATGAAACCACGCAAGAGCACGTGGTCCCGCACCTGCCCGGAATCCGGGTCCGCAATAAGGCTCTTCAGCTTGCATCTTCGACATGGACATCTTATCTCCGTCTCATTCTTTTGAAGCATCTCGGCCTTCACAGACCTCAAAAACCTATTCACGATGCCTTCGGTCATCGTATAGGACCATGGTCGTCAAGGGTAGAGCAAAAGCGATATTTTAGAACCAAGAAAAAATTTGGCATGACTTTCCTAAAAATAGGACTAAAAGAATGCTTAATGCCAAAATTCTCGCTTGAAACGGAAATGAATCAACATTCCGGCAAAATATTGGCAACTATCGCATTTCAAATACCGTACACCTCCAAACACAAACACATATGCAACACCACAAACATATGCAACACCACGAACATACATAGATCTAGCTAGGCCATAAAAAGTGCATGTGCACATTATTGTAGGGAGAACAACATAAATATAGCTTCCCCTTACTTACCTATCAAAACAAGGTAATTTAACCACTTAATTTGAATGAATCTATGGTGGAAATGAGGTGAAAAGAGGAGGCACCCGAGACAAGGAGGAGGTGGAGAGAATGAAGTGGGGAGAAAGTGAGTGTGGGTAGGGGAGAGGCTGTCCAAAATATCTTGTTGCTGCCCACTTACTAATGGCGCACCAACTCTAAATGTGCCATTAGTAATCCAGGTTACTAATGGCGCACCTTCTGGTGGTACGCCATTAGTAGTTTTGCAAAAAAAAAACATACTAATGGCGCACTGTTCCACAGTGCGCCATTACTAGTTTAAACTAGTAATGACGCACGGTGGAACAGTGCGCCATTAGTAGTTTTGCAAAAAAAGAATAAAAATATAATAAAAAAACATTAGTGGCGGACTTTCGATAGGTGCGCCATTACTAGTTACAACTAGTAATGGCGCACTGAGTCTGGATGCGCCATTAGTATGTTTGGACAGGCGCACTAGTTCAAAAAAAATTTGATACTAATGGCGCACCTTGGGCCAGGTGCGCCATTAGTAGTTTCAACTCTAATGGCGTATCAGAAGGTGGTGCGCCATTAGTATATACTAATGGCGCACCGCTTGTCTGGTGCGCCATTAGTGTCAATCCCATCTATAGCCTTTTTTCTAGTAGTGATGTGTAGAATTTGTGGCCGCAATATGAGTCTTCATCAGTTTATAAATCGTTGATGACTCATATTGACAATTCAGATTGTACACACAAAGATCATTGATGATCAAAGTATTTTTGATGTTATAAGATTATATTGACAATTTAGACTGTAAAGAAATATAAGATCATGATCTAAATGCTCTTATATTTTTTGCATTAAGTATGCACCATTCAAAGCGACGCCATCAACTTTCAACCGTTTATGCCTTCATTTTTCTATTTTTCATGCATTTAATGATTTGTTTTGAGAACTAAATGACCTAGAAATTGAAAAGCGCTACAAATGAACTCTGAAAAAGTTGAAACTTGGCATGGTATCATCATTTTACCCACATATCATGTTCAAAAAAGTAGAGAGGGTTACAGCAAAAACTTGATGCACTTCGTTTACAAACTGGACAATCTCTTTCGAAGTATTCGGGTTTATGACGAAATTAAACTCATCTGTTACAAAGGCATTTCATTTTTTTTAACTTATTACAAGTCCAGACTTTTTGTGCATTCAGTATGCACCATTCAACTGCTAGGCAGGAGGCTCTTAAGTACCGGTTCCAACTGCTAGGCGGGAGGAGCTCTTTAGTAGCGGTTCCAACTGCTAGGCGGGAGGAGCTCTTTAGTACCTGTTCGTGGCGAACCTTTAGCACCGGTTCGTGCCACGAACTGGTACTAATGAGGTTGTGTCAGGTAAGGCTGGGGCCCCACGAGCACCTTTAGTACCGGTTCATGGATGAACCAGACGTAAGCTGTTTTTAGTCCCACCTCGCGAAGTGAGAGGGACTAGGAGTGGTTTATAAGCCCCGAGTGCAGAGACGATGAAGAAGAGGCTCAATGCTCACGTTGCTTAGCTTCAAGCCTTCAGGAATACGGTAGACTGCACGGAGCTATGCACAGTGCAGTTTACACTATTCCGAAAGGCTTGAAGCAAATTAACGAGCATTGCACTTCTTTTTTATTTTTAATAACTTTTTACAACTCCGGACTTCTTCTGTTATGGCAAAAACTAATTGCACGTCGACATTTCTTTTTTTTAAGTTATAACTCCAGACATTGACCATCAAGTTTTGCAGAAAAGAAAAAATGGCAGAAAAGAAAAAATAGCAAAAAAGAAGAAAATCTATAGCTGAAAAGAAAAAAACTATATAAAAAAACTACTCAGAAATAAATAGAAGAAAATAAATATAGCAGAAAAGAAAAAACTACTCAGAAATAAATAGAAGAAAAAAATAAAGAAGAAAAGAAAAAAATTATATTTGCTATTTTTCAATCGTTTAAAATGACCGTGAAATTGAAAATCACTACAAAATGAACTTTGAAAATGTTGAATTTTGGCAAACTAGATGAAAAACTACTCACAAATAAATAGAGAAAATAAATATAACAGAAAATAAAAAACTATACAAAAAACTACGCAAAAATAAATAGAAGAAAATAAAGCAGAAAAGAAAAAAAACTATAAAAAATTAGGCGCTGCCTGTGGGCTGATAGGCCACAGGTGTGCAATTACAGGCCTGAAAGGCCCAGCAGACTCACAGCAAAGCGCGCAGAGTTTAGGCCCACAAGCCTGCTATATAGAGGAGTTCGAAGGGGTAGCCGCCGCTGGGTTTATAAACCAGTGCGGCTGCCCTTCGCCCGGCAAGGTGGGACTAAACTTTGGGGTGGCAGCGCGAGGCCTTTACTACCGGTTGGAGCCACCAACCGGTACTAAAGACCACCCTTTAGTACCGGTTGGTGGCTCCAACCGGTACTAAGGCCTCGTCTTCCCGCCTCTGGCCAAAGTTGGTCTTTAGTACCGGTTGGTGGCTCCAACCGGTACTAAAGGCCTCTCCTATATATACAACACTTACGAAAATTTCAGTTACATCTCCTACTTCTTCGCGTCTCTCCAACCTCTCGCGTCGCCGCTCTCGCCGCGCCCGCCGCCCGCCGCCGCCCGTCGCCCGCCGCCCGCCCGTCGCCGCCGCCCGTCGCCGTCGCTGCCGCCGTCGTCGCTCCCGTCGCCCGCCGCCCGTCGTCGCCCGTCGCCCCGCCGCCTGTCGCCGCCCGTCGTCGCCCGCCGCCCGTCGCCCGCGCGCCGCCCGTCGTCGCCCGCGCATTGTATGTATACGTACACACATACACGTACACACATACGCACACACACATACACACATACACACATACACATGTACACACACATACACACACACATACACACATACACACACACATACACACACATATTTTTTTACTTATTTTCTGTTTTCAGTTTTTTAGAAAATTTAATTAGATATTAATTAGCTAGGTATGTGATATTTGAACTAGTTGAATAATTAATATCACTAGTTTATTTTTAGTAAGAAAATTGTCAAGTAGTTTATTTTAGGTATTTGAGATTTGAACTAGTTGAATAATTAATATAACTAGTTTATTTTAGTAAGAAAATTGTCGTATCTGAGATTTGATGATCTAATTAAAATATTATTTGTTAATGAGTTTTTCTGTTTATTTAATGTTTTTATATATTTTGAGTTCATATAAATGTTAGATTAATGTCCAATGTTAGATGAATTAGATAGAAAAGTTAAATATATAGTAATGTCAATTGTTAGAGATAAATATATATAGTTAGATATATATTTGAATTGGCTAGATATTAATTAATGTTAGATAGTAATAAGTGTTTAATGTTTCACGATATGAACATATAGGAAATGTCATCTGATGACGAAAAAGATTTCATTATGTGCGAACACTGTGAAGACCAGCGCGGCCTGTGCGACAGAAATTTCCTTGTTGATGGTAGGCGCTTCAGCATCAAGCTGAATGAGACATTCGAAGTGGATACGGTAAGTCACAACGGCAATTATTATTTGAATGCAAAACTTATGCTTCATTTGCTTCAACTTATAATTTTAAAGCATGACTTATGCTTCATTTGCTTCAACTTATAATTTTAAATTTTCACTATTCTACTAGCGCATCCCCTGCCATGCAAGAATTTTTGTCTTGGATAAGATAGGTTTTAGTGCTATAGATGATATGGAGGTAAAGAGAGTTTACTTGAAGACGGAGCATGGGTATACTTTCAACGTCAAATTATATAATGGAGACACATACACCCATTTTGAATGCAAAAGTTGGCAAGCACTATCAAAGGCTTATGCATTTGAGCCTGATATGGTTATCACCTTTGATATTCGTCCGGAAGATGATACTGAAGGTAATATAGACATCTGGTTCGATGTGCAAACGCCTCCAGTTCTACCATTATGTGAGTTTTTCTCAACTATGGATGCATATGTTTATGTCTTTGATACAAACTATACAAAAATAGTTGACAACTAATTTGTATTGTCAGCTTATTTCGGTTCAAGCAAACATATCCGGTAGCTTGGTAGACAGGACCTACTACTGCCCCGGGGCTCAACTAAACTGCGAGGAAATAAGTCATTATGTTTCATGGCTTGAGGATCTTAATACTATCAAGACAATTTTTTTTCCTAAACTTAGAAATGTTAGTACTCAAAACGTGCGAGCAATGGTGATTGTATTGAACTACGGTCACATCTATAATCGAAAGATGGTAAGATTTTAACTATTTGTCCTTAATTAGTGCATCTTTTGCATACATTATTTTTTAAGCTAAACTTTCATTGCTTAGTATATTAATTACTATATGATGTTCTTTCATCAACAGGGACTTCCGATGACAGTTGTGCCTCAGTGGATCGAGACAAAAGGTCGCATGTCAATGGTTAGCTTACGACCAAGATTTCCTACATTACACATGATTGCATTCAGGATTTCTGAAAGCGAAGAATGCTTAATAGTGAAAGATTGGAGCAAAATTGTAAACGATCGCAGAGAAGTACTAGGGGGCAGCAAGGAGAAGCGTAACCCAAGATTAGGAGACAGATTCATCTGCATGCTCCAATATGATGAATCAGGAGAGCTATACATGTTCTATGCTATTCTACCTGAGAGGGAGCAGCAGGAGTAGCTAGTTCATGCTCTTAATTAATTAGTACTTGTCCTCTCTCATGCATGTCCGTATTGTCCTGAACTTGATGTTGGTGATGATTATGTTGAACTTCGATGATATCTTTGCTTCTGTTACAAAGTGAACTCTATGATTATGTTGGTGATTAGATAGCTAAGCGGTAATGACTATGATGATTAAATAGTGGTAACTAATGGCGACTATGATGATTTTTAGCTAGCTAAAGTTTATTTATTTATTAATATGCGATGATGATGATGATGATGATGATGATGATGACCACTACAACTCACTATAACGTAAAACAATCCTAAATTAAATTGATAACACAAATTTAATTGAAAAATAAAAAATAAAACAAAAACCCACAAACATTTAGTACCGGTTGGTGTTACCAACCGGTACTAAAAACTCCTGCCCCGAGCTGCCTCGTGCACACGTGGTTGGCTTTTAGCACCGGTTCATGCTGAACCGGTACTAAAGAGGGGGGCTTTAGTGACCGCACTTTAGTGCGGTTGTGGAACCGCACTAAAGGGCCTTACGAACCAGTGCTATTGTTTTGTTTTTTTTTTGAAAGGGAGGGGTTAGGGTGTTTTGGGGGGGTTAATTTTAGGTGTTTCATATATTATGTTAGCTAGCTAATTAATAGAGAGAAGTGTCCTCTCTTATCTCCGTGCTTGGTCGACGCTACGTATTATATGTATAGAGAGGACTAGACACGCTAGCTAGTAAGCAAATGAAGGAAACAGAAGATTGTCATGAACAGATGCATACAAAGAGAAGTGATATCAACCACCTCTCCTTCTCTGAGAGATTGGTCGAACAACAAGTTCTCGTATATCTATCCGACGCTACTGGCTACATATATACAATATAAGTATCTCTTACAATATAATCTCCTAATTAAAATCGAACTGGTCAGGGTCCACATAGTATTCTCCGTCTTTAGTAATCATGAGGTCAAGAAAGAATGCCGCTAATTCCTCTTGAATTCCTCGCATACGATCTGGTGGTAGGAGTTCATCCCACATCCAAAATATCTTATTTGAAGAAGGGGGTCAATACATATATATGAATAAATGAAACTGAACACAAATGATGGTAATAAAATAAAATTGTGAATATTATTATTTACGCACTTCATATTGTTTGTCAGAGTAGCCCCGCTCACAGGTCGTGTGGCGGATGGACTCGCAGATGTAGTATCCACAGTAATTATTCCCTTGTTCCTGCCACAACCACTTTACAAGAAATAGAGGTCAATCAAACTGATAATTAGCAAGCATGCTAAATGGTATTGATGAAACTAGCGCTTGAATTAGTAGGAGATGCGTGGAACATGCTACTATAGTACTTACTTTTGGGTGTATAAATTCCAGCTTCTTCGGCAGTCCCGGAGTTTTTGAGGTGAATTTTTTCCAAACCCTGGCAGACAAAGAAAACAATTACTTGATATCAGGAAATGAACAAATTGAAGTTGCCGATATGGTGCGATAATGATCGATTTAACTTACTTTTCTAGAATTTCAGTCATGTCCGCATACTCCTTGGGATCTTTTAGTCTCGAGTCTAAGACGGTTACTAGTCCCTACTCAAGCTTAATCTCTAGGAGAATATAGTGAAAGCCACTCATGCATGCATAACTCATCAATTACATTACTATAACCTCGACTAATAAGGGAAACAAAATATGCACAAGACAGTAACACTCACTGGAATTCGTAAGGGAAGAGTATTATAACTTTGTTTTGATTTAATACAAACGATTGTAGCAGCTTGGCCTCGGTATCTTTGGCCTGAAATTCAACCATATATGCATCTATGAGATTTGTGTTAATGAACCCAATATCACCGATTTATCTTTTCTTCAATTCGGCGAACTTCAATTTGCATAATATAGTGAGGATAATTAAAAATACATGCAATGAAAGAGCTGACCTATATATAGGGACTTAATGACAGAAGTAGTACTTACATGCAGTAGAAAGTGATCATTAATTTATCGAGGGCCTTTAGATTGAAAAACGCGAAGAACTCCTCAAATGGAACATTCAACAGTTCAATTCCAATGAGGTCATGCTCCTCTCTAACTCTCAGCGTCAAAATATTCCTCCCCTCAGACTCTCTGCAGGTTTTCATGTACCAGTCATGGAATCTTCGCATCATCGTTGTTAGAGATCTTTCATCTTTGATGAGAGGCTTCCCGTACATGTATTTGTGTTCGTCCACCTCCATTATATCAAAATGTGCATCGTCGGGCAGGTAATCTCCAAGATCGTTATAACCGGGCACCATTGTCCCGCCCGGATGATTAGCGACGACGCTAGAGACCTGGAGCGGGGGTAACGATTGTTCGCTTGTTCGCCGAGCTAGGCAACTTTTTTCCCAGCTCGTCATTTTGCTAACGTTTGACCACTGACAGTACTTCCCGACCGCTCCGCTTCGATAAATGACTTTTGTAAGAATGCGCTCATAGTTGCCTTTCATCGGAGACTTTGATGGTTTCTTCAGGGCAGCCAGAGTACACTTCGCTTTTACCTGATCTATCTTCTCCTCCGGAAGTTGGTCACTTCGGCTTGCACGATCTTCGTGTTTTCCTCCTGGCTCCTTTCGTGTGGTAACTTCTCTGGAGTCTTCAGAGAAGGACCGTATCTGTATTGCCTGCTTCTGGCTGTACTGCTAGACGCCGGAGCAGAAGAAGCGGCTGCGGCTGTCTTTCCTTTCATACGAGGCGGAGAAGAAGGACGAAGCGCCGGAGCAGCCGGAGCAGCGGCGGGTCTCTTCCGCCCTTGTTGACGAGGCGGAGAAGGAGGAGGCTGGCTGCTCGGGCGCACCGGCGCAGGCGGAGAAGGAGGTGGAGTGCCGCCACGCGCCGCAGAAGGAGGCTGAGTGCCCTGATCACTCGGCGGAGGAGGAGGCGGAGTGCCCTGACTCGCCGGAGGAGGAGGAGGAGGAAGAGGCATCCAGTTCGGAAGGTTGATGAGCTTCTTCCGCCATAGGCATGGAGTCTTCAGAGAAGAATCCAGCCGAATCTCCCCTTCACCCGTAGGGTGGTCAAGCTCAAGGTCCTCAAATCCGTCCGTTATTTGATCCACCATCACCCTAGCATATCCTTCTGGAATCGATCGGCCGTGGTAGGTTGTGCCAGGTTCAGTAGGTAAAACAGAGCCAACAGCCGCCTTGAATTTCAATGTCATCCATCGCGCCATAAGGTGGCGATGTTGAGACTCCGTGATAGCATCCACGGGGTAGCTAGCAGGAACCATGAAGACAGGCTCCAGCTGCTGAGTCTGCTCGGTGGAAGCCACGCTGCTTATCCGCTGATATGGCGGGGTAGCTTCAAGGGAAGCTTCGGTAGGTCGTTCGCTGCGATCTGCTTCTCGTTCCTCTAGCCCTTGTACCATTTCGTGCAGTGCCTACAGTTGGCTATGCTCCACTTTCTTCCTCCTCTCCTGGCTTTTGTAACCCCCTGTGTCCGGAAACTCAGCCTTCCATGGAAGGGAGCCTGGCGTGCCTCGTGTCCGTCCAGGGTGCCCAGGATTCCCGAGGGCCATTGTGAGCTCGTCGTTCTCTCTGTCTGGAACGAACGTCCCTTGCTGCGCTTTCTCGATATACTCCCAAAGCCTCCTGACGGGTATTCGCAGTTGCTCTTCCATCCAAACGCACTTCCCTGATACAGGGTCCAAGGTTCCACCAACCCCGAAGAACCAAGTCCGGCAACGGTCTGGTTAGTGCAATGTCACTGGTTCGACCCCTTTAGCAATCAGGTCATTCTCAGCCTTGTCCCACAAAGGTCGGGCTTTGAGGTAGCCACCTGATCCCGTGCGATGGTGATGCCTCTTCTTCGCATCATTTTTCTTGTTTGTCGCTGACATCTTACTCTTTTCCGATGTCTTGTGGGCCACAAATGCGGGCCAGTGATCTCTGATCTTCTCATACTTTCCGGTGAATACTGGTGTCAGTTCTTCGTCGACAAACTATGTTTTCAGCTCATTCTTCCACCTCTTGAATAGTTCTGCCATCTTCTTAAGAGCATGAGACTTTATCAATTCCTCTTTAACTGGCTTCTCCAGATCCTCCTCTGGCGTAGGGTGAAATTTTCCTTATGTGTTGTCCAAAGATCTTCTTTCTGCACATCGGATACATAAGACACCTCAGGGTCTTCTTTCTTGGCCTTTAACCATTGGTGGATACTGATCGGGATCTTGTCCCTAACAAGAAGCCTGCACTGAGCACGAAAGGCATTCCTTGTCCGAATGGGTTCAATCAGCTTGCCATCGCGCGCGATTGCTGTGATCTCAAACCTTTCTATCTCTTCTTATTTATTTCTCCTCTTCTTCCTCTCCTCTTCTTCTCCTTTATTCCTCTTCTTATTTTCCTTTTTCCTCTCATTCTTTTTCTTCTTCTTCCTTTCCTATAGCTAGATATATAAAACTTTTCTAAAAATAAAACTAACCTAAAATGTACTAAATCATAGAACATATATAGATAAAACTTTTCTAAAAATCTAACTTTTGTATATATGAACATATATACACAGAGAACATACAAACATATATACATTTTTATAAAAAGCAAAACATCATATTCTATAAAAAAATCATATACATATAATCTAAAAAAACATCATATTCTATAAAAAATCATCATATATATGAACAAAAACAATTATGATAACAATAATATATATCATCATATATATGAAAAAAACACGCATATAAATCATCACATATATTAAAAGGGGAGGGCGCCGGCCGGACCAAGGCGAGGAGGGGCAGGGGCGCGGGGTCGGCGATGGGGCAGGCGCGGGCGACGGCCACGAAGGGGCGGGCAGGGCGACGGTGACTACGGGCGGGCCGGGGCGATGCGGCTGCAGGGCAGGGGCGGCGCGTGTCGGGCAGGCGGGCGGCACGGGCGTCAGGGCGACGGCGGGCAGGGCGGCGAGCGGAGACGGCGTCGGGCGAGGGCGCGGGTGACGGCGTCGGGCAGGGCTCGGCGGCGATGGCGACGAGGAGCGGTGTGGGGGTGTCGGGGCGGAGAAGAAGTGATTTTTGCAGAAACTGCTAAGTGTTTCTTATATAGCAAAGGCTTTGGTCCCGGTTCTTCGCACCAACTGGGACCAATGCTACCCTTTAGTCACGGTTGGTACCACCAACCGGGACCGAAGGTCTCTTTTCAGCAGCCCAAAGGGCGGGAAGCAGAGGCCTTTAGTCCCGGTTGGTGGCACCAACCGGGACTAAAGGGGGGGCATTGGTACCGGTTGGTGCCACGAACCGGTACCAATGCACCCCCTTTAGTCCCGGTTGGTGCCACCAACCGGGACCAAAGGCCCCTGTGCTGCCCGCGTCGCGGCCAAAGTTTAGTCCCACCTCGCTAGTTGAGAGGGGCGCGCAGTGGTTTATAAGCCCCACTGCCGCACCCCTCTCGAGCTCCTCTCCATTCCTGGCTTACGGGCCTAATTATTACTGCTATGCCTGATGGGCCTTCTGGGCCTTCTGCGAGCCTGAATCCCGGCCCATGGATGGGTTTCTAGTCGTATTCAGGCCGTGGTGGCCCAGTTGGTGGCAATTTTTTTAATTTTTCCCAGTTTTTTGTTTTTTTTTGCTTTATTTATTTTGTTTCTACTTACAACAAAATACTTATTTGTTTTATTTTATTTTGTTTATAGTTACTTATTAATTTTAATTTATAATATTTCTTTTTGCTATTAAAGTTTCTAACAAAACAAGTTCTTTATGAAAATTCTTTTTGCTTTTAATGATTTTGAACATAAAATACTTTGATAATTTTAGTTGCATCAATTTTATATAATTTTAGTTTCAAAAGTACTAGAGGTTGCTTATAATGTTTTGAATAGAAAATACTTTGATAATTTTAGTTTCATAAATTTTATTTATGTTATTAAAGTTTATTTTTTTTGTTTCTACTTATCTACTTTATTAAAGTTTATATTATTTTGTTTCAAATTACTTATTTATTTTATTTTATTTTGTTTTTGACTTCATTTGTTATTTTTCATGCATTTACTGATTATTTTGAGCTATAAGACCATGAAATTGAAAAGCATTTGAAATGAACTCTGAAAAGGTTCCAAGTTGGCATGGTATCATCATTTCACCCACATAGCATGTGCAAGAAAGTACAAAGGGTTATGACAAAAACTGGATGCACTTCGTGTACAAAACGGACAATCTCCTTCGAAGTATCAGGGTTTCATATGGAAACTCGTCTGCTACAAAGGGATTACATTTTTTGAACTTATTTGAACTCCATAGTTTTTCTGTGTTCAAAATGCACCATTCAAAGCCACATCATCAATTTACAACCCTTTCTGACTTCATTTGTTATTTGTCATGCATTTACTAATTATTTTGAGCTATTAGACGATGAAATAGAAAAGCATTTGAAATGAACTCTGAAAAGGTTCCAAGTTGGCATGGTATCATCATTTCACCCACATAGCATGTGCAAGAAAGTACAGAGGGTTAAGGCAAAAACTGGATGCACTTCTTGTACAAAACGGATAATCTCCTTCGAAGTATCAAGGTTTCATACGGAAACTTGTATGTTACAAAGGGATTTCATTTTTTTAAAACTTATTTGAACTCCATAGTTTTTATGTGTTCAAAATGCACCATTCAAAGCCACATCATCAATTTACAACTCTTTCTGACTTCATTTGTTATTTTTCATGCATTTACTGATTATTTTGAGCTATAAGACCATGGAATTTTAAAGCATTTGAAATGAACTCTGAAAAGGTTCCAAGTTGGCATGATATCATCATTTCACCCACATAGCATGTGCAAGAAAGTACAGAGGGTTACGGCAAAAACTGGATGCACTTCGTGTACAAAACGGACAATCTCCTTCGAAGTATCAGGGTTTCATACAGAAACTCGTCTGTTACAAAGGGATTTCATTTTTCTGTGTTCAAAGTGCACCATTCAAAGCGACATCATCAATTTACAACCCTCTCATGAATAGATAAGTGACAAAATTAATAGAAGTTCATCATCACATTAAAACCAAAATACATACATAGTTCTCATTGAACAACATATAGCTCTCCAGAGCATCTAATTAAACCATACACTTAAATTATGTAAAACATTTCAATGCAAAAACAAATGCGATCATAATCGCAACCAAGGTAACAAATGATCCAACTGCATAATAATACCAAGCCTCGGTATGAATGGCAAATTTTCTAATCTTTTTAATCTTCAACCGCATTGCATCCATCTTGATCTTTTGATCATCGACGACATCCGCAACATGCAGCTCCAATATTATCTTCTCCTCCTCTATTTTTCTTATTTTTTCCTTCAAGTAATTGTTTTCTTCTTCAACTAAATTTATCCTCTCGACAATAGGGTCGGTTGGAATTTCCGGTTCAACAACCTCCTAGATAAATAAAATCTATGTCACGTTGGTCGGCATAATTGTCATAAACAATAAATGAACCAAATAGTTATCAAAAGATAATATATACTACATCTGAATCATAGACAGGACAAGGGCCAATGGGGGCGGATACCAAAACCATCGCACTATATAAGAACAAGGAATAATAAAAGTAAGAAAATTAGACAAGTATATATCTGAAGTAAGAATTTTTTTCTTTCATAAAGAAGATAAGAACAAGAGGCTCACCACAGTAGTGCCGGCGACGAGATCAGCGCGGTTGATCGACCGCGGTGAAGACGGGGACGGGGCGTGACGGACCGCTAAATCTAGACAAATCTCGGAGAAAATGGAGCTCGGAGGTCGAGTTTCGAGAGGAGAAAGATTAACTAGTGTGGCTCGGACATTTCATCGAACACGTCATGTGCATAGGAGGTGAGCTAGAGCACCCAAATGCCCTCCCCTCGCCGGCCAGAAAAAACAGTCCGCTCTGCCGCGGCGATGGGTATATATAGGCAAATTATTTGTCCCGGTTCGTGGCATGAACCGGGACTAAAGCCCCCCCCCCCCCCCTGCTTCTACGCCGGTTCAAGGCATGAACTAGTACCAATGGCTGTGGGCCAGGAGCGCGGCCCATTAGTCCCGGTTCGTGCCTAGAACCGGGACAAATGGATCCAGACGAACCGGGACCAATGCCCACGAGGCCTCGGCCGGCCCCCTGGGCTCATGAACCGGGTCTAATCCCCCCCATGGGTCCCGGTTCATGAATAACCGGGACTAATGGGCTGGCCAGGCCCGAATGAAAGCCCTGTTTTCTACTAGTGCGTGTCTAGTAGAATCAAAATGTCCATCTATAATCGTAAATGAGATGCACCCAACTTTGTTATATAGTTTTTATTCTATTCTTAGAGTTGAATAAACCACACATGTATGATACGTTAAAGGTTGTAACTAAACTCAAAGGTTAAAATGAGAGAAGACACTGGAGCGCATGTGTCAACCATTACAGTCACATACCAGCTAGTTGATTACTACTTCTTAGTCTTAGGTCATACTAGATCATGATGGCGCGCGTTGCCGCGCCCGTCTATTTTTGAAATAGATTATGGATAGTTTTAGTTGATTTGCACGTTGTGTGGTAGTAAGCAAGGATTTGTCATCGGCAGCCACACCCTTCCATCACGATGATGAACTGCCACACCCTTCATGAAATATATGAGACGATGTTAACAGATTACAATTTCATAGAAGTCCTAAGTTCTTTCATGTTTAGATATCTTCATAAAAAGAGGAGATAATATGATATTTGAACTAATTCCTGCCAGAGCACCACACATCTTGACATCTCGTGATCGTACATCAAGGGTTTTCAAAATCAGGGATTTATCTCATACTACTACATAGCATGAAGCACCTTGATATTTCTAATAGGTGCAATTTTCCTTCTGGAAATATAAGCATATTCATGCTCTGAAATCTATCTCTATATTTGATAAAATTAGGCCGCATCAACATTGACTGTAACAAAGCTCGAACAGTTCAAATTGCAGTGCATCCAGTTTATAGCCCTAGAGAAATCTATCACCATTTCCAAAGCACTGTCCACAATGGAGATTGTTGCAACCATTTGGCACCTGTAATGAACCTGAAGATGAGCTTTACGATATCAGAAAATGAGTTTCTATAACCTGCATATTCAGGAAAGGAAAAGGTCCCAAACAATCATCATAATATAGTTATATAGGTACATTACTTATTGGCTATAGTTTCACATATCTGTACGGATATTCGGCTAGCTACATGTTTATGTGACTGTATGAGATAATGAGATGCTCTGTTTGCACTCAATACTCGTCAGCAAGCATGTACTACAGTTTATGGGCACCATGTATATGATCAATATTAGATAATCATCAATATTTGACACGGATGTGCACGTATGTTCATAACGGAGGTCATGTATTACTTTCATTCTAGTACATAGATAATGGTGTACGAAAATAGTAGAACTTGCAGCAGTATAAATGCCAAACCTGTGAGTCTACGACCTATGAAACAATAAATGTATAATCCCTAACTTACAATTCTACCCAACACGTGCTAGACCATACTTGACATGCCCAGAAACCGTACATAGTAGTCCACATCCAAATTTCAGAATGTTCTTTCCTAATACATATAGCTACACTGAAACACCTGTGTAAAAATTATTTGTTGGTTCCTTCATGAATTGGCGGGTTGCTGGGTGTGTGGATTTCGTACAAGGGCCTCTGCTGTCTGCGACAATCAAAGGAGCTGGGCAATGCCTCGCTATCGATGTGAAGCCTGAAAGGTCATCAACGAAATGCTTTTGTTTTCCCTGTCATCCCAACATTTTCCAGTCCATGCTTCTCACCGGTGAAACATTATTTACGCTCTCGGGGTTATTTGCGTGCACTGGAACAATGTCCCCTCGAGAGGATATATTAGACGTCATTTTCTTTCTCCCTTTTCTCTAAATCGAGTGCTTGTAAGTGTTCTACAGGGGATGTGCTTGATTTGTTTTTTTATTTATCCAATCTTCTTTAATGGTATCCTTGCTAATCTCTGCTGTAATTATGCTCCAAATCCTAACTGTTAGCACGGAGTTCATTGTTCTTGCCACTTATCTTTTCTCCTCAGGATAGCAGCAAGTCAGGTCAGCATTCAGCACAATTTGGAAGGTCAGAATGCAAAGCTCTCTTTGCATTCAACACAATTTGGAAGGTCAGCATGAGTTCCTCATATGCAACTTTCAGATTTGTCATGTACTTTTACACTATTAACCCCTTCCTCTAGTTTCAGGAACACCATGAATATTCGTTAGCCTAGTTGGATGAAATAATGATGCTTCTTCATGGAATAAAGGCAGATTCTAATAATGCATTTTTAGAAGGCAGCTCCACAGGAATGACTCAGCACATTGTGCTTCACTATTTCTAAGAATATGTTGCTGGGCCTTTTATTTTCAGGATTGTAAAGACTACTGTTGGTCTGCAACTGAAACAAAATGTCGAAACATACTATGAATGAATTTTGTCCTAGTTCACCAACTGTAAGATCATTCAGATATAGCAAGAGCATGTATCAAAGAAATAATAAAACTAATAAAAATAGGAAAACCTGCAATAATTTTCAGAATGAAAAGTCAAGGAGCACAAATGATCGAGTATGTATGCACTATGGGAATACAACCATTTATTGCACCTTTGTTGTGCAAACCAGCTACCTTAACCGTTTTTACAATGTGAGGGGAAAAAACAGGCAATTGTTTCCATGAGTGCACGTCAGAGATGAGGGCTCTGAAGAATGTTCCATCTTAAAACCAATAAGTGAAAGCAATATTCAGTACGTAGTACCAGTATACAAATAGTTTTTCCAATGATGCTGGATTAATCAACAAGCAAGAGAATATGTCCTCTCTCTTAATTTATAGAACAACCTGAACAGTAAGCTATAATATCCTCAAGTCACGACTAACACGCACACACTGAGCTATCATAAATTCAGGACCTCCTTGTGCAATTTTTCGATCGTTTTTGCATGTGTCTGGCTTTGTGTTAATTTAATCAAGAGAAAATTTGATTTGGTTCATCAGCCAACATCAGGGGAAACACAACAAATCATGCATGTGATGCATCAGAGTTCGCTCATAGGTGCATCATGCGTGAACTGAAAAACTGCTAAGCATGGATAATAAATGATAAAACACTTTTTTTTGCGGGAAAAATGATAAAACACTTGAATTCCAACGAGAGAGGAAGAAGGCTTGAGAGGGTGGCAGTGTAGTTACCTGTCCGAAAGCCATCTGAGATTATGAACTGGTGAGCAAGAAAATCCACAGCACAAAGCTCCAGGATCTGCCCAAATCAATCCACCAGACGTACCATAGCAATGTTCCTGCCGGAGTACAGAGCGTCGGCAAACAGTGGCATGCAGGGGAGAAAGCATTATATAGTAGTAGTACCAAAGGGCATAGGAAAGAACTGCCACATTACCAGCCATGAATGCCATGATTGCGTGGTTCAAGAGAGAAAGAAGCAGTTTCTAGCAGAGGAGGCGTCGGCCATTATTGCCCTCGCGCCCACCTTTCTTCACCCGCGCTCCTCCTCTGATCCCTCGCGCACCTCGCATCCAACCGCGTGCTGGAGCCGGATCCCGCTCCTCCAGTCCATCCCAGCGCGCCCGTGGACTTGCCTCCGACCCTCACCTCCGGTTGGATCGAATCGACCGACGCACATCGGCTGCTCCTGTGCGCGCCTCGCACCGGTCGATCCCAGCCCGCCCATCGAGTTACCTCGATCCCGCACCTCCGGTGGATTGAATCGACGGACACACATACGCTGCTCCTCGTGTGCCTCGCATCAATCTGGACGCGGTCGCTTCTCGCTTGTGCGCGGCTCGCGTGGGCGGTTTTTTTAGCAACTCCCCGCACGATCCTAGAATGGGCTGGCCGACGGCCCAATTCACCAGAGGCATTCGTTTCGGCGCCTGGAGCAGCAGCCCACAGGACAGTCGGGCCAGATATCGTACAGTGCGGCGCAGATTGCTTCCCAGATGTGATCTGACGGCCAGAAACTGTCAGATCGAAAAAACGGACGGCCGAAAACGCGAATCACTGAAAGAGCTCGGATTAGGTTCAGTTATACTGTCCTTAATAATCATGGTATCGCCATAGTTTATATACTAGTAGACGATACAATAATCATGGAAGGCTATTGTAAACTAAATAACCAGTGTTAAGAGGTTATATATTGGTTTAATATATCCCTTTCATCGTACCAACAATTACATGAGAGTAGTCCTGGCCATGGGCAGCCCGGCCCGAAAAAGCCCGACCCGACGCTGTACACGGGCCAGGCCAAGATTTTGAGCCTGAAGGTCGGCCCGGGCCCGCCATTTTCACGATATACTAAACGGGCCCGACCCACGGACCAAAGCCTGGAGGGCTATATCACTTTCGGGCTAGGCTTGGGCCCAAAAACCAGGCCTGACGGCTGGGCCGGGCTCGGGCCTAGGTTTTCTGCCTCGGGCTTTGGTAGGCCCGACCTGGCAGATGGCCAGGTATACATGAGAGCATGATGCAAATATCAAAAGTAGCAAAAATGATATTAATTCAAATGGACAATGTAGGTAGTATAAATGCGCAATATTTCCAAACATATATAGTTTTCCTATATGAGGTATAAAAGGTCGAGTTTCATGCTAAATAATTAAAGGGGTGAATATATATGAACCATACCTGTTACTGTAAATGTAGGGGCAAAAACACAAACCACACAGAACCATCATTACCCCTCCGTATCTGACGCCGTAGTAAGAAGATGATTAAGGATCTCCCCGTGGATTTGACCTAAATATATGGGTCTCTGTGTATCCCTTACCAAAGGTATGCTAGTGAGAGAGGTAGCTTATGTCCCCTAAATTCTAACCCCACATTATAGTTGCACTGACACCCATCACTTCCCATTATGGCATAAGTTGTGCGGCCAACGTTCACACAACATCGTGAAGAATATCATCATGCCTAGGTCACGTAGATCAAATATATTACTCCATCCAGTCCTTTTATAGTCTGCATATAAGTTTTATTCAAAGCCAAAGTATCTCTACTTTGACCAAACTTATAGAAAAAAGTATCAACATTCACAATGCCAAATCAATATTGTTAAATTCATTGCGAAATGTAGTTTCATAGTATATATATTTTGTATTGTACATGTTAATATTTTTAATATAAATTTGGTCAAACTTTGTAAAGTTTGACTTGACACAAATCTAATATGCAGAGTAAAAAGGACCGGAGGGAGTACCATATTTCAATCATATAATAAACTGGGTTCTTCCTTATAACCAAAAACTAGGGAAATTATTAAAACATGGCGAGCAAGACATATATGAGATATCTATATGTATCAGATAGTAATGATTAAACGGACAAGATCGTTGACCTATCGTGCGCCACTGGGAATCAGCCCCGTGTTTTGATTGCTATTGTGAACTGCGAGAGATCGTGTCGATTTCACCGGCGATAGCACCAATTAGCCTACACATTCGCTGCATGCCATGCATGGTGCTAAAACGTTTCTCCCGCAATTTAAAGCATTGCTTCTAATGCATCTTTTGGCTACCTTAATATTGTATTTCTGCACCATGTCTAGTTCTCATACGTGATCCGTCGGGCAGTGGCAGAGCTTGAAAGAAATCTCTAGTGGGGCAAAGCTGTAAAAAATTCAAACACAAAATCATACGAATACAACAAGTTATATATTGCAAATATTAAGAAACTTAGACAATTATATTGATCTTCTCCACAGCAGCTTACAAAATACATTTCTAATTTTAATTATATATATAACCTACTCCATAACAAAAGGAACTATACCAAAATACCATCTAACCATGGAGCATTCGGTTCAATACAGCAACACTACACTACAGATTAGCTTTTCGTTTCTTTGCACCCTTAAAGTGCATAAGAACATCTTCATAGCTGAATTTCTCCGTGATTTCACTCTCTATTTTTACAAGCAAGCTATTGGCTAGATAATCATCTTCCATGGTGTTACGTAGCCCTGTCTTAATGATCTTCAAAGTTGAGAATGCTCACTCGGCACTTGTTGTATAAACTGGAAGAGACAGAAGCAATTGCAACAATTGATCAATCAAATTGTAGATAGAATGTCTCCCTGTCTCAAACAGACATAGACAAAGATTTGTTAAGGTTGACACATTTTTCAACTCTTTATCATTGGAGGCATCCACAACACATTTTTCAAACCATAGATTTCCTGTTGGGTGAAATATGTTTGATAATGACTAACTCACAAATATCACCAGCTTTGAAATATCTGAATTTATTTTTAGGGATCAGGGTAGCACAATTGGTCAATAGATCCAGTACCTTGTCATTGAACCTGAATTCTAATTCATGTAGCTGAGTATCAAGTGTTGCGCAAAATACGTCCACCCGGAAATAATGCTCCTTAGTAAAATGATCTGGTTGGTGACGAACACGACCACCACGCATAATGTAAGTTTCTCCCAAACCTGGAATATCAGTGGAATGATTTACACAGAACTCAACAACCCTAGCAAAAAAGGCCTCCCAACCATCATCTCATCTCATTTCATCAAGACAAACCTTTGTTGTGAACACTAGACACATGGCATTTACTATGTCCTGTGATTTCGTTTGCAAAGCTTGACCAAGATCTTCAGTTATGTCCAATATTTTTTACATTAGACATAAGACAAATATGAACTCAAAAGAGAAAAAAAATAGTTGAAAGCAGTGTCTCCATCTGCATGAACTGAGCCAGCTGACCGATCAAAATCAAAATAATTGAACATTCTACAATTTGCAGAGGGGAGATATAGACAGAGATCTAGCAAGGTGAGCTGCTCACCGGCTCACTAAGGCACTACAAGGAAGGAGGCCAGAGTGGAGGAGTGGATGCAAAAGCGGCCAGCCCTAGCCGGCTGCCCACCAGCTGCCAGCGGTCAACCCCACGCGTCCACGCTGGCAAGCCACAACATCCGGTCTACCGGACGCCGATTCCCCACCCCCATGCTCAGGCGTCCGCGGTCACGGGCAGCAGGTCAAAGGGGAAACCGATTAGGTCGTTGCGACACTAGTGGGTGGTGGCTGGATTCGTTCGTCTCCAGGGCTCCAGGCAACGAAGACTACTAGTAGTAGTTGATAAATGGGCCTTCTGGTTGTGGGTTGTATGTAATACATAGGGGCAGTAAAAAATTTGTTTTCGCTGCGGGCGACGGCCCAGGTTCGCGCCCACGTAGCTCCGCCATTGCCATCGGCCGTGTGATGTTGCTTTAAAGTTTGAGTCTAGCTATCTGTATGTGATTTCTAAACATGTAGTGCTCCATTACGATGGTGTATTCACTTGTCGGGACAAGTGCGGTCGATATGACCTGAACTGTGTACATCAATTTATGGTGAAGAGGATACAATAATTAATAGGTTCTTTGTTAATTTAATTAGCTCAATATCATCTTATAGTTAAGTAAGGAATGGTAGTAGAATAAACGTGCCCATCTATATTGTTAAATGATATGTTCTTAGCTTCGATTTACATTAATTATTTCTATTTTTACAGTTAATAAACCAACAAGTATGATATGTTAAAGGTTGTAACTAAACTCCAAGGTTGAAGTGAGAAAGAAAAACTATAGTGCATGTGTTAACAATTACAGTTACCTACAAGGTAGTTGATAACTAGTTATTAGTACTTAAGTCATATAATCATGGCGTGGTTATACAATTATATAGGAGTAGAGGATACAATAATCATGGAAGGATTAGGCACTAGTAGAAAACAAGGCTTTGGTCCAAACTCGATCTACACATTAGTCACGCTTGCATTACGAACCAGGACTAATGCTCACTAATGTGAGCATTAGTCCCTGTTCGAGCGTCTAGGGCACCGGGTAGGCATCAGTCCCGGTTGAAATAGGACCTTTAGTCCTGGCTGGAGACACCAACCGGGACTATGGGCACCAACCGGGACTAAAGGGGATCGCGCCCCTTAGTCCCGGTTGGTGTCTCCAGCCATGACTAAAGATTAGACCTTTAGTTTTGGTTGGAGACACCAACCGGGACTAAAGGGGTTGAGGCTTTAGTCCCGGTTGGTGTCTCCAACCGGGACTAAAGGCTTTTGAAAGTTTATTTTTTGTTTCTCCATTTTTTTGTTTTTAGTGTTTGTTTTAAATTGCTTATATCTGTTAGGATATGTGATGTTTTTGGGTGATTCTGTTTGCATTAGATTCAAAATTTTGTCTAGTTTCTGTTTATGCCATTAGTTTTCAAATTTGAATAATTTGAATTTAAATTTGTTCAAATTTGCTTCAAACCCTATATTGTGAATAATTTAAGTTTAAAAATATTTTTTAATTTATTTTTTTGCTCCATGTCATATGTTAGATTGTTGTCACAGTAAGATTTATTTGGTTATTTTTAGAATAATCTAAATTAGGATTTAAATTAAAACATTATTGTTTTGCTTATATAGTTGTTTTAGTCCTTTAATTGTTGTTTTCAGTTATTTTTAGTTAGTTCTTTCTGCAGATTTTAACATGTTGTAGTATATTTCTGTTACACAATAGTATATAAGTTTTTATAATTAATTTATATTAATTTTTCTACTATTTTGTATTAATAGTTGTTTAGCCTTTAATAATAGTTGATAGAATTAGTTTTGCTATATTAAAAAGTAGTTCTTTTTGCCACTTTAATATAATGTAACTCTGGCTTGGTCAAGTTAGTTGTGACTCTCGCTAGGACGGACCATCCCGAATTAAAGGAGTTCTGCAATTTTCAAAGTCTCGCCCCCGGTATCGCCATTTCAGTTTTGAACAAAAAGGAAATGATAAAAAATTCAAAAACTAAAATCCTTCGAGATCTAATTATTATATTACATCTACTAGTTAGGAAAAATAAAAAACATATATTTCGACATGTTTTGCAAAAAAGTGTTATGAAAAAGTAAAATGAATATAACTTTTGCATACGATGTCGAAAGAAATGTATAATATATCAAAATGTTCAGCTCGAGAAGCCGGTTCTGATTTCGACGGCAGTAGGCCGTTTTCCAAACTTTTAGAATCCTCAAATTCTGAAAGGAAAAAAATTATCCTCAAATTTAAGTTCTTTTTTGAATTTTTGGTCAAACGGTGAAACATGTGACTTCATGCTCAAGTTCAACTCCTAAAATCAAATAAAAACAGTTGCAGCAACTGGATAGACATTGTATATAGTGATTCAGGGATTCACAATTTTATACCTTAGCTAGTACCAAATCAACAAATTATAAACATTTTATCAATGAATCCAGATCAGACACTTGTGCTTAGCCAAACATAGAAAGCTCATTCGTCCCATCCGGTTCCCATCCGGTCCAGACAGCGGCCACGTGGAGCTCCTTTAGTCCCGGTTCGTAAGCCAACCGAGACTAAAAGTAATGGGCATTAGTCCTGATCATTTTGTCCCGGTTGCAGAACCGGGACTAAAGGCCTTCTAAAATCGGGACTAAAGGCTCATTTTATACTAGGGAGGTAAACTAAATAACCAATGCTAAGTTGATTTGAGTATATATATATAGTATTTCAATATACCCCTTTCATCGACTCCCCAAGCATCTGAGAGCATGATGCAACCACCAAGAGTAGTAAAAAGGGTACTAGTATCATATGGACTATTCCGAGGTATAAAAGTGCAATACTTTCGAACATATATAGTTTTCATATAGAAGGTAACATGCAAGGTCCAGTTTCATGCTAAATCATTGAAGGGATGAATATGAAGGGTGTAGACGTTTGGTTCCTAGGTGTATATAGACCCAGGAATTGGAAAAATAATTACAAGAAAAGTCAAAAAATTCAGAAGTATTTTTGGAATAAACTTGACTTTCCTTTAGACCAGTATGTAATTTTTCATCAACCAAAACCCAGTGTTGACTTCTGGCCAATTTTTTTACTGATATATACAAGGCACTATTCACACTATTTTGACCAAAAAGTTGTTATTTTCGCCTTGAAGTCAACACTGGGTTCTGGTTGGCAAAAAATTACATACTAGCGCAAAAGAAAGTCAAGTTTATTCTTAAAAAATCAGAACTTTTTTTACTTTTTTTGTAATTATTAAATTTTTTCTTCTAATTCCTGGGTGTTTATACACTCAGGAACCAAGGGGTATTTCCCTGTTTTTTCTTCTAATTATTAATGTCATTGTGGAACTAGCGCATGCCAAAGTAATAATGTGAAATCACAAGTACTCTTCATTTTGATATTAAAAACATTCACCACATAATTTGTAAATAGAATAGTGTATATTTAAGAAGATGCACATACGGTGTGGTGTGCCATCTCTCAAAATAAAATTATGTGTGTTTTGTTAGCACAAATTGCAATTTACATTGCAAGCTAAAAAAACGACAACCCCTAGCACTGAAGATTGCCTTTGACGGGAACCTTCCATACTGAGAAGAGCATTGGTGCAGCAAGGAACCATCTATATCGCAACAAAGAGTCCACCAAGGGAATCGTCTTTAAGGGTTTTTAAGTCGCTCGAGTTACCCGGGTTGTCGGGGATCAGAAACCGATGCATACACCTTGATCGTGACAACAAAGTCCTTGGGTCTTTGAGATATGCGTTGTCGTAGAAATAAACTGCTGCCCGCTACCGTTGGAAAGGAAGAAAAGTATTAACCATCTTACAAAGGAACGACACATTAACTGTTCAGATCTGAAATGACTAGTGAGTCCACAGATCCAGGGACACAAACTCTCAGAGGCCCTTCGCCAGCGCCAGACTGGACGTCATCGAGGTAGGGAGAGAACGAAGAGATCTTATTCCAACATGCCACCACAACCACCACCACGTAAATGTCACGGCGGAATAAAAAACCTAAGGAAAGAAAATATGTAAAGGACGGATGGGTCCCAACTCCCTTCGTCACCGACCGACCACCGGACGGGGAAGAGAAAGGGGCCGATGCGGCAGTGTGGGGGCAAGGTCCGGCGGCGACGACTATGATTGTGGACGTATGATCTGCTACCAATCCACATTAGTTATAGGTGACTAATGGCCAGGCACGTTAGCAAAGAGGCAAAAAAACTAAACGACGCTCGGAGGTTTTATTTTTTCTTTCTTTTCAAATTTTATCAGATTCATTCACTTTTTTTTGGTTTTTCTTTTCAATAAATGTTCACAATTTTTAAAAACAATTTATGCTTTAAAATATTCACAATTTCAAAAAATTCTCAACTTCAAAAAAGTGTTCTAACTTTTTTTTACAAATGTTAGATGTTTTCAATTTCTCCATTCATTCAAATATATTCACCTTAGTTAATGGTTACTAATATAAAAATATGCTAACTTACGTTTGAAAAAATGTTAATGTCTCTCAAAAAAATGTTCTGTGCATTTTTAAAATTTCCATGTTTTTCACTATAATTATCGAACTATAAAAATAATCACATCTATAATTTAGTATTTAAAACAAATTATTCTTATCATCTAATAACTTTTTAAATCTGTACCAGCAATTGGTTTTTCAGAGGCAAGCCAAAGGACAAAAAATCACTACACAGGAGCGCTCGACAAACTTCCTTGTGGGCCAGCCCATATCCCATTCCTATGGACGATTCAACGACAAATAGACGGAGAATGCGTCAAATAGGAGATAAACTGACATAGATAGAGCCACCTGGAAGCATCCCAAAACTGGTGGAAGCTTCCGAAACGGTGGCACATAGTGCGGTCCACGAATTTGTGTGATGGCTTGACCCAATAGCGTTAATTTTGCAAGTTTCTATGTAGAATGCTTATTGTTTTTGGGAAGGTTACAATCGTTTCCTTTTTCTTTCGTTACACATTCATTTATTGGTTTTTAACGGCTTTCTGCTATTTTTTCTGCTTTTCAAACACATCTCACCTTTTTTTAAACATGTTGAACATTTTTTGTATATATGTTGAACATTTTTAAGATATGCGCTAAAGATTTTCAAATACAGGGTGAACATTTATTTGAATACAAGTTAGCCGTTGTGGAACATTTATATACATTTATTTGAAAAAAATTAAGACAAGCGCAGGGCCGAGCCCAAGACGGTGAAGTCACTTCAGCTACTTGGGTTGTCCCGGATCAGAAACCAATGAATGCAACTTCATCGTGACAACAAAGTCCTTGGGTCTTTCAGATATGCATTGTCGTAAAAGGAAACTGTTGCCCGCTACCGTTGGAAAGGAACAAGAGTATTACAATCTTACAAAGGAACGACACATTTACTGGTGAGATCTGAAGTGACTAGTGGGTCCACAGACCCGTGGACAAAACTACCAGAGGCCCTTCGCCGGCGCCAGATTAGACGTCATTGAGGTAGGGAGAGACGGAAGAGATCTTATTCCAACACGTCACCACCGCCGACAGCACCTGGATGTCACTGCAGAATCAAAAACCGGAAGGGAAAAAATGATAGGATGGATGGGTCCCAACTCCCATCTTCGCAGACGGGCCACCGGACGCAGAAGAAAAGGGTCGGATGCGGCAGTGTGGCCGAAAGCTGCGGCGGCAACGACTAGGATTATGGACATATTGTGAGCTATCAATCCACGTTACTTGCAGGTGACTAATAGCCAGGCGTCTTAGCAAAGAGGCGAAGATACTGAGCTACGCTGGGGTGTTTTATATTTTCTTTCATTCAGATGTTTACTGTATTCAGTCTCTTTTTTTTTTTTGCCTTTTTACTCTTTTTCTTTACAATAAACCTTCACAATGTTTTTTAACAAAATCATGTTTTAAAATGTTCACAATTTTAAAAAATGTTCAACTTCAAAACATGTGTTCTAAATTTTCAACAAGTGTTAAATGTTTTCAATTTTGCATTCATTCAAATATCGCTACAGAGGAGTGCTCCACAAACACCCTCTTGGGTCGGCCCATATCCCATTCATATGTACAATTCAACACAAATAGACAGCACATTCGTCAAATAGGCGTTAAACTGACATGAAAGAGCCACCTGGAAGCATCCCAAAACTGGTGGAAGCTTCCGAAACGGTGGTACATGGTGCGGTCCAAAACTTCGTTTGATGGGTAGGCCCAGTATCGTTGATTTTGCAAGTTTCTAAGTACTTAACAATTGTTTCTTTTCTTTTCTTTTTCTACGTTCATTTATTTACTTTTAACAGTTTTCTGCTATTTTTCTACTTTTCAAATCCATCTCACCTTTTTAAAACATGTTGAATTTTTTTTGTATTTATGTTAAACATTTTTAAGATATGTGCTACATATTTCCAAATACAGGGTGACCATTTATCTGAATACAGGTTAGCCGTTGTGGAACATTTTTGTACATTTATTTGAACATTTTCAGGATAAGCACATGGCCAAGCCCAAGAAGGTGAAGTCGCTTGAGCTACCGGGGTTATCCGGGATCAGAAACTAATGAATGCACCTTGATCATGACAACAAAGTCCTTGGGTCTTTGAGATATGCGTGGTCCTAGAAAGAAACTGATGCCCGCTACTATTGGAAAGTAAGAAGAGGATTAACCATCTTATAAAGGAACCCCGCATTAACTGTTGAGATCTGATGTGTCTAATGAGTCCACAAATTTGTGGGCATAAACTCTCAGAGGCCCTTCACCCGCGCCAGATTGGACGTCATCGAGGTAGGTAGAGACCGAAGAGATCCTTATTCCAACACGCCACGACTGCCACGACTACGTAGATTTCACCCCAGAATCAAAAACCTAAGGAGAAAAAAAATTAAAGGTCTGATGGTTTCCAACTCCCTTCTTCAACGATAGGCCACCGAACGGGGAATAGAAGGTGGCCGATGCGGCAGCTGGGGGCAAGCTCTGGTGGCAGCGACTAGGATTGTGGACGTATGGTCTGCTATCAATCCACATTAGTTGAAGGTGACTATTGGCCTGGCGCGTTGGGAAAGGGGTGAAGAAACTTAGAGACACTCGTTGGTTTCAGTTTTTTTTCTTTCTTTTCAATTTTACTGAATTCAGTCTCTTTTTCTTTTCTTTTCATTGTCTTTCTTTTTCAATAAATGTCCATAATTTTTCAAAAACAATGATTGTTTTCAAAAAATGTTCGACTTCAAAAAAAGTGTTCTAATTTTTCTGAAAATGTTAAATGTGTTCAAATTTTGCATTCATTCAAATATGTTCACCTTATTTAGTGGTCACTAAGATAAAAAAAATGCTAAACACAGTTTCTAAAAATGTTAATGTGTTTCCAACAAAATGTTTTATACATTTTGAAAATGTCCAGTTTTCAACTATTATTTTCAAACTTTAAAAATATTCACCTTTTAAAATTAACTATTAAAAACAAATTATTTTTATTAATCAATATCCTTCTAAATCTGTTGCAGAAATTGGTATTTCAGAGGCACACAAGACGACAAGAAAATTGCTAAACATGTATTTTTATCAATCAATAACCTTCTAAATCTATTCCACAAACACCGTCGTGGGCCGGCCCATATCCCATTTCTGTATGATTCAATGACAAATAGACGGACAATGCGTCAAATAGGCATTAAACTGACATCGAAATAGCCACCTGGAAGCATCCCAAAACTGGTGGAGGCTTCGAAAACGATGGTACATGGTGCGATCCAAAAATTTGTTTGATGAGTTGTCCTAACAGGGACGTCTCCAGAAATTCGGGCGCCCGGTGCGAAAAACAAAATGGGACCCAATATAACTCAAGAAGAAAACCGTCAAAAACCAATAAATGAATGCTATTAGGACCGTCTTAGTAGCGCTGGTTTTTCAAGTTTGTAAGTACAGTGCCCACTTGTTTTGAGAAGGTTACAATCGTTTCCTTGTTCTTTTGTTACGCGTTCATTTATTGATTTTAATGGTTTTCTGCTATTTTTTCTACTTTTCAAATCCATCTCACCATTTTGTTAGACATGTTGAACATTTTTTGTATTTATGTTAAACATTTTTAAGATATGCCCTAAACATTTCCAAATACAGAGAGAACATCTATTTGAGTACAGGTTAGCCGTTGTGGAACATTTTTATTCATCTAGTTGAACATTTTTAAGATAAGCGCTGGGCCAAGCCCAAGGCAGCGAAGACGCTTCAGCTACCCAGGTTGTCCGGGATAAGAAACCGATGAAAGCACCTTCATCATGACAACAAAGTCCTTGGGTCTTTGATCGAGATATGTGTTGTCGTAAAAAGAAACTGTTGCCCACTACTGTTGGAAAGTAAGAAGATTATTAACCATCTTACAAAGGAACCACACATTAACTGCTGAGATCTAATGTCACTAATGAGTCCATAGATAGGTGGACACAAACTCTCAGAGGCCCTTCACTAGCCCCAAATTGGACGTCATCGAGGTAGGTAGAGACCGAAGAGATGTTATTCCAGCATGCCACCACCGCCACCACCACGTATATGTCACCGCATAATCAAAAACCTAAGGAGAAAAAAAACGAAAGGACGGATTGGTCCCAACTCCCTTCTTCATCGATAGGCCACCGAACGGGGATGAGAAGGAAGCCGTTGCGGCAGCGTGGGGGCATGCTCCGGCGGCATCGACTATGATTGTGACTATTGGACTGGCACGTTGGCAAAGAGGCGAAGAAGCTGAGAGACACTCGTTGTTTTTTTTTCTTTTCAATTTTTACTGGATTCAGTCTGTTTTTTCCTTTTATTATCTTTCTTTACAATAAATGTCCACAATTTTTCAAAAAACAAATCATGTTTTAAAATGTTTTCAATTTGTAAAAAAAAAATGTCAAACTTCAATAAAAGTGTTATACTTTTTATGAAAATGTTAAATGTTTTCATTTTTTGTATTCATTCGAATATATTCACCTTATTTAATGGTCACTAAGATAAAAAAATGCTAAACTTAGTTCCTAAAAATGTTAATGTGTTTTCAAGAAAATGTTTGATATATTTAGAAAATATCCAGTTTTTCAACTATTATTTTAAACATTAAAAATATTCACCTTCTAAAATTCACTATTTAAAAGAAATTATTTTTATCATGCAATAACCTTTTAAATCTTTTGCAGAAATCAATTTTTCAGATGCATACCAAAGGACAAAAAATTCGCTATAGAGGGGCGCTCCACGAACACCCTTGTGGGCCGACCCATATCCCATTTCTATGTAAGATTCAATGACAAATATACATACAATGCGTCAAATAGGCGTTAAACTGACGTTGAAAGAGCCACCTGGAAGCATCCCAAAACTGGTGGAGGGTTCCAAAACGGTGGTACATGGAGCGACCCAAAAATTTATTTGATGAGTCTTTTTTAGACATATTTGTTTGATGAGTTGTTCTAACAGGGCTGTCTTCAGGAATTCGGGGCCCCGGTTCGAAAAAACAAAATGGGGCCCTATATAACTCAAGCAGAAAACCGTCAAAAACCAATAAATGAATGCTATTAGGACCGTCCTAATAGCATTGATTTTGCCAGTTTCTAAGTACATGCCTACTGCTTTTGGGAAGGTTACAATCGTTTCCTTTTAGTTTTTACACATTCATTTATTGGTTTTTGATAGGTTTCTGCTGTTTTTTCTAGTTTTCAAATACATCTCACCATTTTTAAAACATGTTGAACATTTCGTGTATATATATTAAGCATTTTGAAGACACGCGCTAAACATTTTGAAATACAGGGGTGAACAATTATTTGAATACAGGTTAGCCGTTGTGGAACATTTTTATATATTTATTTGAGTACATGTATTTGAACCTTTTTAAGGTAAGCACAGAGCCAAGCCAAAGATGGCGAAATCGCTTGAGCTACCCGGGTTGTCCAGGATCAGAAACCGATGAAGGCACCTTGATCGTGACAACAAAGTCCTTGGGTCTCTGAGATATGCTTTGTCGTAGAAACAAACTGTTGGCCGGTTCCGCTAGAAATAAAGAAGAGTATTAACTATCTTACAAAGGAACCACACATTAATTGCTGAGATCTAAAGTTTGTTTTCGAGTGGTAAACCAAACTTTATTGACTAGTGCTTCGGTTTACAGGAATAATAGAGGGGTTGAAATAAAGAAGTACAAAATTTAAGTAAGTTATGAGCATCAACATTCCCCTGACGACCTTCAAAAATAAAATCACATCTTGCAAACTCGCTAGACTGGGCTTTGATCTCCTTTATGATAGCACTATGTCCCCCTTCTGTCCCGTCTTAATTTCTTCCACCACTGTCTTGCAATTGCATGCAACAACGATTTGATCCATATCTAGATCCAGTGCTAGGGCAAGAGCTTCACGGCACGCCAACGCTTCCAACATAGGTGGATCATTTATATCATTGAAGACCATTGCTGAGGAGCCTAAGAAAAGATTTGTATGATCCCTACAAATGGTTGCAGCTGCCCCTTTTCTGCCGTTTCTTGAAACTCCACCATAAACTTGGACTTTTACCACTCCAGGTTCGTGTGCAGTCCACCCTTGCATGCCAATGGGTCGTCCTACTGGAGCTAGAGCATGTACTGTTTCCCCCGCCCTAGTCTGAATAGTTACAAGTTCTGCGATGAATCTTTTGACAAAAGATGTGGGCTTTGCAAATGTCCCTCATGGATTGCCTTTCGTCGAGCCCACCATATCGCCCACATAGTCACTACCATCGTCACCAGAACATCTTGTGGTAGATGTTCTACAACTGAAAATAACCACACCACGATGCTTGTATATAATCAAGTATATCTTCATCAACTAGAGCCCACACACACCGAGAGACTGAGCAATCGAAAAATGAATGACACCACGAGTCCCTCATACCGCATAGCTGGCATTTATCATTATCTGACTTTTTCTAGTGTGCCTTACATCCTCCATCGGGATCGAATGCTTCGACAGTCTCCGTGGACACAAATTCTCAGATCTAAAGTGACTAGTGAGCCCACAGATCCGTGGACACAAACTCTCAGAGGCCCTTCGCCGGGCCAGATTGGATGTCATCAAAGTAGGGAGAGACCAAAGAGATCTTATTCCAACACGCCACCACCACCGCCACCACATATATGTCAGCGTGGAATAAAAAAACTAAGTAGAAAAAAATGGAAGGACAGATGGGTCATATTTCCATTCTTCACCGACGGGCCACTGGAGGGGGAAGAGAAGGGGGTCGATGTGGCATCGTGGGAGTAAGCTCCGGCAGCGGTGACTAGGATTGTGGACGTATGGCCCGTTCTAATCCACGTTAGTTGTAGGCGACTGATGGCCAGGTGCGTTAGCAAAGAGGCGAAGAAACAGAGCGACGCTTGTGGGTTTTATTTTCGGTTTCTTGTCGAACTTTACTGGATTTAGTCTTTTTTTGCCTTTTTATCATTTTTATTTTCGATAAATGTTCACAATTGTTTAAAAAAAATTCATGTTATAAAATGTTCACAATTTAAAAAATGTTCACTTCAAACAAGTGTTCTAAATTTATTATGAATCTTAAATGTTTTCAAGTTTTGCAATCATTTTCAAATATATTCACCTTATTTAACGGTCACTAAGATTGAAAAAAATGCTAACCTAAGTTTCAAAAAATGTTAACGTCTTTCCAAAAAACTGTTTGATATATTTTGAAAATGTCCACCTTTTCAGCTATTATTCTCAACCTTCAAACGTATTCACCTTCTAAAATTTACTATTTAAAACAAATTAGTTTCATCATGCAATAACATTTTAAATCTGTGGCAGCAATCGGTTCTTCAGGGGCACACCACAGGATAAAAAATCGCTACAGAGGAACGCTCCACAAACACCCTCGTGGGGCCGGCCCATATCCCATTCCTATGTTGGGATAATGTAGTTGTATTCGAGACTTGTGATAACTTGTATCACTATTTCCATGATTATGAGACATGCATTGTTGTATCACTATGACGACGATGAGACATTGTTGTATCATATAATCTCAATGCTGTATGTATATGTCGGGACTGTGTAAAAACAAGTACAAATACTGCATAAATACGCAGCAGAAAAAAATGTGAAATTAATAGTAGAAGCGCGGGTTTTACAATAGTAGTAGAACCGGTCACACGCTACTACTAGACAGGGCTAGCAGTAGCACGGGGCCAAGACATGTGTTATAGCTAATTGGTAGTAGCTCAGGTGGCACCCATGCTATTACTCGTGCGCTACTACTAGCAGTTTAACCCGCGTCACTACTAGGCTTTTCTCCAGTAGTGAGATGCACGATTTCGGATCAGACTGGACTGTCCGCTTGACAGGACCGTCTGCTCGACTGGACCGGACTACCCGCTCGACCGAACCAGACTGTCTGATACAACAGAAGGTTTGACTTGCTTTACGACCCGAATTGTACAGTTTGGCCTCAGTTTTCGGACAGCCCAGCCGCAACAGGATGTTTTGGGCGTCCGACCATCTCCATAGTTTCTGCAGCATTGCACTGTTTTGGCTACAATTTCTGCATACAACCTCGGACTGAGACGATTTAAATATCAAAATTGACTGCTTTGATGAGACGAAGACAATCCATGTATAATATTTTCTGATATGAGGCAGTATTGAAGGTGTACTCGTCTGAACAATACTATGAATACAAAATCTTAGTACCTAGAGAACAACTTGAACCCTTGAGATGAGATCGCATGGCGATGATCCAAACTTTAAAGATGTTCATGTCAACAATACAAAACCTTTTCGTATAGAGCACATTTTCATTTGAGGCAATCTTAATCACTTTTACTGCCGTGCCAAAAACTGGTATCAAACACCGCGATGTCCAAAGATCCAGGCCGGTTTGTCATGTTCGGCGCTCCGAACTTTCTCGCCGACTCAATAGGGTGATTTCACCTTGCCAAGACCATCCTCTGCCTCTCCACTCATTACCATGCGGCGGAGAGTCAACCATGCAGACCGCCATCCGTGGCCGCTGCCCTAGCACCCAAGGCTGAATTCCTCAATGCAGCAAAAACTCATTGGAGACTGGCAACATATTTGAAAGAATATACAATCAAAGATAGGATAGTATCACTATTTTTCTCTTGGTTCATTGTAAGGCTCAGAACCAGTGTAGTCTGCTAAAGTGTCATAGAAATAGAAGAAACATGCCTCCATGATGCGGTTAACTTACCTATATGTTCGTATGAACCATGGTACAAGTATAGCTGTAGCACATTACCCATGAAAGCAACTACCTGTCATGGTATGTTTTAACTTACATTTCGGCCTTATTGCCGTGCGCCAGAGCATTGGCATACCTTGATGGTGAATTGGTGAATTCGAAGCCCCTGGCTGGAGAGTATTTCACGTGGGCTACTTGGCAAGTCCATCCCCATGAATCCACGATGATGGTGTTGCTCCAGTTTGAGGGTGTCTTTAATATCGACCTCACCTAAATCCTTAGTTACAGGGTATGTCCACCAACCTTGCTGCCGCACGAGCTGTATGCACTAAGAGGTACACGCATTTCGTTGTGCTCCAGCTATCGAGATGTGCCTTCCTAGCTTCAAATAGTTTATGAGGAGATCGCTACCATGAACAAGAGCATGAAAGACAGTTGCCAAGCCTTTGAGATCTTATCATCTTGTCAAATAGGCATGCATTGGAATTCAATTTTCTGATGTTTGGGCGGGCGGTACCTTTCACAACACATGATGAGGATCATTTGGTGTGCTTGGAAAGCGAGACATCGATGATCACCCGCTGCATGAGCTTTCCCGAGGTGGTGGAGATTGCTGTTGTTGAATATGAGACTCGTTTAAAGATGCTGGGCCTCGGCGCTCTCATATCAGGCTTAGACGATGCTCTCTGATATTCCTACTCTTCTACTTCAGCTAGTCTAGAATCGTTTCATCAAGATCTAGTTTGTTTGTGTAAGTGTTTACTTTTTACCTTTTTTCGTCCAGTTTTCCTCATAAATCAGGCCGATTTCCCTACATATATATATATATATGAAATGTAGGAACACTTTGTCGTCTCACGATTTTTGTCAATAAGAAAAAAACCCAGAGAATGTGTACAAATGTAGGAACACGTAATTAAGCATATGTTTTTGTACAACACAAAGTTGCATGGATTCAAATGTACACGCAATGAGTACGGAGCTCGCATCTGTAACTTTCCTAATGCATATGCTACGTACACAGAATTAATTAAGTGCCTTTATTAGGTAAGATGTCCCCATCATAATATTTCTAGTCTGGGAATTAAAATGAAGCATGTGCTCATTTTTGTAGTACACCACATATATGTTCTTTCCGGTGTTGGGAGAACAAAATCCGGGCGGATGCAAAAAAATAAATTTACTCGCTCCATCCGTAAATAGATTTTATTTTTGGCTATGAGCATAACCTATGGAACACAACCTAATTTGCCATTAATTTTTCACGCACATGCTAGTATGGTAAGTTATTTCAATTGCCAAATATTACGTGATCATGAGTTAAAAGGATGCATAAATCTGTCCGATCAATATGTTTGCATGGTACAATTTCTTGGTGAGATGTTGCAATTATTGATCAATGTTTTGAGTCATGAAAGAGCACGGCATACTACCGTAGTGTACCAGGCGCCAAATAGTGGACACTAGAAGTCTACAATCATGGACAGTGACCCAACTTAACTATATTTTCTTTTTTGCCAGTTTTGGTAAAAACTAATTTTGCAAGGCAAGTCTACAAATGGACTCAATATCAACCGAAGGGAGCATATATATGGCAAACCAAAACCTAAGTTATTTTCTTATTTTTTCATATATCAAAACTTCCAAATGCCTCCACTCTTCTTCTTCCTTTCTTCATACTATTTGAGATCTACCGAAGACAACTCTAATGCGGGCCAACAAATCATCCGCAGATGTCTCGACTGGACGGTCCGAACACTTTAATCCATCCAACAGAAGTTGTAAGATTTCTCCGGACCGGTCCGAACGTCTGAAACCTTCCCACCAGCACCAAACTAGGGGAGGTTTGGGGGAATCCAGACAACTGACTAGCTCAATGCCACAACCCACCTGTCCCACTCACCTCTTTTTCCTCTCGGCCCGCCTAACCCACTGTCAAGATTTGATGATTACGGTTGGATGGCCAGCAACCCCCACCCCCATTACCCGTGGACACATCCAAATGATGTGTCCATGGACATTTGATGTCATCCATTTCATGATCCCCATTGGAGTTTCCCTGGTATATGATTCTTCAGCTAGCTCGAACTAATTGAGGTGCACGTTCTCTTATTTGAATCACATATATGTGGCACACAATAAATTTTACGTTTGGCGTTGTAATAAGTCTACTTTTGCTGAGAGTTTAACATGGTAGCTAGCTCGAGGAGCATTAGTGTAGAGTGTCCTGCATAATAGCTGGCAACCTGTATGTGCATAGTAACATATTGCCTCATGGAAGTGATCCATGTAATATGTGCACGTGCATCAGTTGTTGAAAAATTGACGAGAGAGAAAACTAATTGTTGTTTCGTATTCGCGGTGACTGCTTCATGTCATCGACCGCAAATAAAGAAGAATGAAAAAAGTCAATAACGTACATACGCACAGTACCCACTGCAGTACATGTCCGGCTATGTACAGTGCCTGGAACTATCATACGCACAGTACCCACTGCAGTACATGTCCGGCTATGTACAGTGCCTGGAACTATCATACGCACAGTACCCACTGCAGTACATATATGTCCGGCTTCAAATAAACACTTATTTCTTCAGATGGACAATCAACCCTCGAGTAACAGAAGAAGAGCTCTCTGCGCCTTAGCATGCGCCTTAGTAACAGAAGAACACTGACGTGCGTATTGACAAAGGAAGTTGAATTGGACTCAATTGCTCGTCATCACTTTCTATCTCGATTTGAAATTGGAGAGAAAAAAATCATCGCCCAGCAAACCTACCTCAACTGGTGGTTATCATGTTTTTTTTCGAAAAGGAGGAATACCCCCGGCTCTGCATCTGGACGATGCATACGGCCACTTTATTGATTATTAACACAAGACCTTACAAAGTCGTACAACAGTAAAACCAAAGCCACCATCTTCGCAACCTCTGTCTCTACTCCTATCTAACTGATGAAGGGGCGCTGATGGTCTGGGCCTAATACCAAACAGACCTTGCAGCCAAACCTAACATCTGAGACCTGAGGTCCCAACCAGGACTCCTTCCGGGTATGGGCACCCACCAGTCCGGCGTGCTCGTCAACCAGGAACGCTGCCGGGTATGAGGCCGCCGCAGCCACGCACCATCAATCCATCTTGAGCTGAACTGTTGCATGAACCGTGCAGGCCTCACCGCCATCGACGCCACCACGACGCGAACGGCGCCACCATCCTGCACTCGTCCATCATCACACGCCCACCGGCGAGACCCCCGCTGCTCCATGCCGCTGAGACCCGCCGTTGTCGACGTGCCAGATGCCACGCCGCACCTCCTCTTGTCCCCTCCAGCCAACACTTGCTCCAAAACGATGCCCCCAGGAGGGAGCACGACATCGAAACGTCGCCATCATCCGATCCGGTAGATCCAGATCAAGGGTTTCCCCTGGAGCCTTTCGATTAGGTCGACGATGCCTCGAGAAGGGAACGACGTCCGAGACGCCGCCATCGTCCGCCATGACCGCAGTCAGACGCGATTTTCATCGGAGGCCACGGCGTCCCGATCTCGCGGTTGGCTGGAACGAACCCTCCGCCCGAACGGTGGCGTTGCCGCCGATCCGATCCCACCGCCGACGCCTCCGATGGAGAACCCGATCTAGTTCAAGACGACCTCGACCGAAACCCTGCCACCAGCACCGCCACACGCGCCACCTCCTCCTAGCCCGATCGCCGCGGATCCAGCCGTCCCGCCTCGGGAGACCAGCCGACGAGGCGCCTTGTCCCCGATCCGACGGCTCGCGCCGCCGCCACGAGGGCCAGAGGAAGGAGAATGCCCGCCGCCGCCGCTGGGGCTTTGCCCGGCGGGCGCACTCCAGCGGCGGCGAGGGGGAGGCGACGCTGGGGAGGCGACGGCGGCGGCGGCCGATCGATCTCCCGAGGCGCGTGCGCGGAGCGCGTCGCGGGAGCGGGAGGTGAGCAATCAAAACATGATGAAAAGGTACTTTATTTTGTCTCCTATATTTTAAAATTAGATATTTTTTATCCTAACTTCTGGTAATGAGCAGATTTGGCTTTGACCCTATTATAGTCAGTAGGGTTGATAACATGGCGGAGATTTTGCACACGTAGCAACCATGCCAATATGACAAACATAAATAAAATAATTAGGGATTGATATATTAATTCTGGAAGGTGATCGATATGTTATATATGCACGTGCATTAGTTTTTTTAACTATTAACACAGAAGGAAAATTAATGTGAGAGAAATTTAGTTGTCATCCCATATTCACGGTGACTATTTCATATCATCTGTGGATATGAAGATGAGAAGAGTACGTATATGTCCGGCTATATACAGTACCCGTGACTATCATGGTACAAATGAAAACTGGTACTTGCAAACCACCCGACTTCAATTAAACACTTATTTGTTCACACCAATCGATTGGCCCTCGAGTAAAAAATAGGAGCTCTTAATTTGCTCTCTGCACGCGGGAATCACTAGTAGAAAATAGGGCTTTGGTTCGGCCAGAAAAGAGCATTAATCCCGGTTGCATTACGAACCGGGACTAATGTGAGCATTAGTCCCGGTTCGAGCGGTTAGGGCACCGTACATGCATTAGTCCCGGTTCAAATGGGACCTTTAGTACCGGTTCGTGGCACGAACCGGTACTAAAGGGTGCGATGCCCATTAGTACCGGTTCGTGGCACTAACCGGTACTAAAGGTTAGACCTTTAGTCCCGGTTCGAGCCACCAACCGGTACTAATGGGGTTTCAGGCATTAGTACCGGTTCGTGCCACGAACCGGTACTAAAGGTCACATTTCCAAACTCTAACTACATGTACTAGTTAGGAAAATTTAAAAACTTTAATTTGGACATGTTTTGTAAAAAGTGTAGGGAAAATGTAAAACGGCTATAACTTTTGCATACGATGTCAGAAAAAAAACGTATAATATATCAAAATGTTCAGCACGAAAATCCGCATCCGATTTTGACAGCCTACGGCCTGTTTGCAAATTTTTTAGAATCCTCAAATTCTAAAAGGAAAAAAAGTTATGCTCAAATTTCATTTTTTTTTAATTTTGGTTAAATCAGGTGAAACTTTGGTCAAACTACTTATTCAAGAAGTATTAGTGTTACTAAATAATTTTTCAATAATATTAGTGTTACTAAATAATTTTTCAATAATATTAGTGTTACTAAATAATTATTACAATTTTTTAGAATTTTGGTCAAATCTGGTCAAACCGTGGTCAAATCTGGTCAAACTGTGGTCAAACTACTTATTCAAGAAATATTAGTGTTACTACATAATTATTCAAGAATATTAGTGTTACTAAATAATTATTTCAATTTTTTGAATTTTGGTCAAATCTGGTCAAATTGTGGTCAAATTATGGTCAAACTACTTATGAAGAAATATTAATGTTACTAAATAATTATTGTTTTTTAGAATAATAGTTTCAAACTCAAACAGTGAAACGTGTGATTTCATGCTCAAGCTAAACTCCTAAGGGTTAAGAGGATCTACATCTTACTATTGTCAGGAAAACAACAAGTGCAGACTTGGAAACGAGGGGGAATAGAACCCGAAAGTTAAGCGTGCTCAGGCTGGAGTGGTCAGAGGATGGGTGACCGGCCGGGAAGTTAGATGATTTGGAATGATGATGGGTGATTATAGATTAGAAGTTAAATTGAGCAGTGATGAGGGGTAATTCGAGATTAAATTGGAAAATAATTTAGAAATTTGGAAACCGATTTTTTTTTAAAATGCAACTTTTTTAGAAAAATTCAAATTTTTTCGTAAAAATACATTTAGTACCGGTTGGTGTTACCAAACGGGACTAAAGGTGAAGCTCCAGACAGCGGCCACGTGGACGGTCTTTAGTCCCGGTTCGTATAAGAACCGGGACTAAAGGGGGGCGGCTTTAGTAACGATCCTTTAGTCCCGGTTCCAGAACCGGGACTATAGGCCCTTATGAACGGGACTAAAGGCCCTTTTTCTACTAGTGAATCCACACAACCAAGATTTGTATTAATCATGGGAATATAATCGGAGTGGATTGCTCAAGGTTGCCAACTCGCTCAGGTTCGATAAAAACTTCAACTTGATATAAAAGTGGATGAAAAATACGTCGCCCACCACATGTATTTGACTATTGCTTGCAGTTTTACCTCATAGATTTTGAAATTAGACAAGTTTGACCCTAAAACTCTGATACTTGCAAACCACCTGGCTTCAAATAAACACTTATTTGTTCACGTGGACGATCGACCCTCGAGTAATAGAAGAAGAGCTCTCTAGACCCGACCATGCACACAAGCAAGAACATTGTCGTGCGTATTGACCAAGGAAGTAGAATCGGACTCGATTACATGTCATTTTCTATCTCGATTTTAAAACGGAGAAAAAACTCGTCGCCCAGAACACCTGCCTCAGCTCGTGGTTGTAGTTTAATTTTTACCATGTGTACGTGGTAGGCTGGTAGCAATGAAAACATGATTGAAAAAAGTAGTTTAATTTGTCCCATAGATTTTGCAATTAGAATTTTGTTACACCAACTTCTGGTAATGATCAGATTTGGGCTATGACCCTATAAAAATCAGTGTGGTCGATAACATGGCGGATACTTTGCACACGTAGCAACCATGTCAACATGACAAACATAACTAAAATAATTAGGAATTGATATACTACATTATGGGAGGTGATATATGTTATACATGCACGTGGATGTTTTTTTAACTATTAACACGCAAGAAAAATTAATGCGAGAGAAATTTAGTTGCCATCTCGTATTCAGAGCGACTATTTCATATAATCGATGGAAAGATGACAAGGGTACGTATATGTCCGGCTACATACAATACCTGCAACTACCACAGTACAAATGAACAGTGGTACTTGCAAACCACCTGACTTAAATCAAATTTATTTGTTCACACCGACGATCGGCTCTCGAGTAATAAAATATGAGCTCTTAATTTGCTTTCTACACCCAAGAATGCAAACAACCAAGAAGATCGTCATGTGTATTAAGTATTAACAATAGAAGTCAGATTGGTCTAGGTTGCCAACTCGCTCAGGTTCAGGAGAAACTTCTACCTTGATATAAAAGTGGATGAAAAATGTGTCACCCACAATACCTGTTTAACTATCGGTTGTAGTTTTGCCTCCTAGATTTTAAACTGACACAAGTTTGACCCGAGCACATCATATCCTTGACCTTAGTACAAACGGTGTGGTTGCTAACATGGCGGTGATTTTGCAGACACAGCAATCATGTCAACATTAAAATGAAATAAAGTGATTAGAATTACATTTTATCTAAAAAAATTATAATAAAATTAAGAAAAATTTGGAAAACCTGAAGTATTCCAGGAGAAAAAACAATAATCGTTTCAAATAAACTTCAAGAGAATTATCAAGGACTACTCATGAATGTTCAGAATTTATGTATGAGTTATCCAAAATTTCCTGATTTTTGATAAAACTTACAGATTTATTCCGCTTATATTTTTTCCCTAAAATTCACCTTTTTTAGTAATGGATGTATCTTTATTTTTATCTTGTTTTTGTGCCGATTGGTTTGTGCGCAAAACCACTGCCACATCGCTGGCCATATAAATTTCACTAGGTCGGCGATCAAATCATCCAGCCTTTAATTTTACGGTATAGGGATACAAATAAACTTAGCTAAAACTTGAGTGTTCAAATATATTATACTCCCTTCCCATGCAAAACTAAGTTGTATATCCAACACCAACACTAGAGTCACTGTCAATTTTTCTTCATGTATACATGACATGCACATTTCAAGATTGATGTTCAACTTGCTTTGACATATCCCACGTTTTATGACATCATTGGGGCGCAATATTATGGAAATGTGGAATTTGAAGAAAAAAACACATGAGAATGACACGATATCTTGGTTCCTACTAAAAATAAAAACACAGGAATAGTTGAGAACAAGTGGTTGTCTCAAAACAGAGTGAGGGATGTGACTTGGTAGAGTTCAAACAAAAAATATATGTAGGCCTACCAAATTGTTAGTACCATTTAACTATATGTGGTGGCCTGGATGATTAATTATGCGGTGGCAAATTAGCTATCAAGCTTAGCTAAGCAGAGTACGCTAACTAATTTATTGCAAACTGTAGCTAGCATGGGTACCACTTTCAGCCACATCAGCATTGTCCTCTTCTCTATTCCTCCAAATCTCCACAGGCTATACATATATATAGCGTGTGTGTGTTCCTTCTCTCTCATCTATTTTGGTGCTGCTAGCTACCTTTCTCTCTCCATTTTCTCTTTCTTCTTGGGTAGCTAGATCCTCACTCCTCTCTCTCTCTAGCATCCATTCCATTCCTTTTGTTTGGTACTACAGTGGTACTCTTCCACTTGATTTCCCCAGCTGCTGCTAACTTTCTTCCTCCCACTTTCTCCTCTCTAGATCACCGGCTATGATCTTCCTTCCTGCCTTCCTTGATTCATCAAACTTCTGGAACACCGACCACAACCAGCTTCAGGTATGCATCCTTGTGCTTCTAGCTAGCTAATTAATTGCATATTCACTCATGATTTTGTTCGCATGACAAAAACCAGAATATGTGTGCACTTAGAGACCTAGGTTTGCTGATTGCAGATATATATCTTGCAATATACTCCATACCAGGGTTTTCTTTTCTAGAAAAAATTTAACAGTAATCGACCGGTTTAAACGGCCAAGAGGTGCCACTGTTTCTCGGGTTGTGATACCAGAAATGTCAAAAAAATGAATTTAAAGGGAAAAAGTGAATCAAATAGGGTATGTATACTCCCAAGAGGTCACAGGGACTCCCTTGGCCAAGGGAAGTTTATGTCTGATGTAGGTCAAACATCATATATTTTAATTGGAAATAAATTTAAAATGAAAATTCATTTGAAATATTCAAATAAAAAAACCAAAAAAATTACGTTTACCAGAAACCGTTTCGTCTTGTCATCCTGGGAAAAACAGAATTAAGACAAAAACAAAACTAGCTCCATAAGTCCATTGGCCGATATTTGATTACTCGTCTCCTTGTTGATTTGTAGCTGCAACAGATCGGCACTAACACTCATAGTACTACCACTCCTTCACCAGCTGGTCCTGGTGATGGAGGATGGAACAACAATAATGAAGAAGGGTTCATGGGCACGGCCGGGGCTGGCTCAGTCGCTGGAGGGGGCGGCAATGATGGTTGCAGCGGCGCTGGGGACGGCGATTGCAGTAACAACAGGAATAGCAAGTCGATGTCCATGTCGGAGCGAGCTCAGTTGGCACGGTTGCCGCAACTGGTGTCGGGGCTCAACTGCCCGCGATGCGACTCCACCAACACCAAGTTTTGCTACTTCAATAACTACTCCCTTACCCAACCCCGCCACTTTTGTCGCTCCTGTCGCCGCTACTGGACCCGCGGCGGCACGCTCCGCAATGTGCCTGTCGGCGGGGGGTATCGTCGCCATGCCAAGCGCAGGGGCAAGCCCAATGTGGTGTCAAACACCTCCCGATCTACCGCGGTAGGGACATCGTCCTTAACAACAACCATGTCCAGCAGTACCACTTATGCCACTGGCACAGGACCTGTGCCGCCCGGATTGCAGGGCCCCATGCTCGGCAGCGCGCCGTCACACGATAGCCAGTTCGCCCACAGGATCGACCCGGCAAGCCTTGGACTCAGCTTCCTCGACAGGCTGGTCTTTGCGGACGGTGGTTCTTGCGCTGTGGACGGTTGTGCGCAACACCACCACAACCATGCCCATTGGAATGGGATGGAGCAGTGGTCGGCAGCGCAAATTGGCAGCTTCCCATTCATGCACGCCATGGATCATCAGATGTCTGGGGCAATGCCCATCACAATGGCTACCATGCAGGGCATGTTCCACCTTGGATTACAGAGCGTCGGTGGGGGTAAAGATGACAACAGAGGAGGCCACCTGTTGCACCACAAGCAGCAGGATTACTCGAGCAGCAGGGGCATGTACGGGGACATGGGCAATGGCGGCGGTGGTTCCATTTAATATTCTAGCACTAGCAATGCAACTTGTAATTAGCTAGCTAATTAGATCAAGATTTATTCTTAGATTAATGCCTCGTGAAATGGGCCGGCTATTGTACTAAAGTGAACTTTGGTGAAGTATATGGATCTATCATCTTGTCAATTATATGTTTTTCTTTCTGAACTTGTTAATGCTGGATATGTACGCTCAACCATGCATGTTAATGCTTGGTACGGTAGCACTGGAATGTGCCTTGTTCACTCTTAATACCCTACCACCAGCTTGGTAGGCGGTACACGTGGAGTGCGACCATCGGTCATACTGCCTAATAAGTTGGTGGTAGGCTTACCACTATATTGCCGACGTTGACAATGATAGGATCCGGTTGTGTGCCACCTTCAACGAGATAAGGTTTTCAGGGGTAGCCAGGATTCTACTGTCAGATAAGGCTTGTGGTACCATTTCAAGCCTACTTCCTGCTAAGTTGGTTAGACTTAACTTTGTAATGCCAGTCGGCGGCATTGAGGTTTACAAATGAACATGTTCACAAGTTAAAAAGATAAATAACACATGCTTCTCGAATGAAAGTTCATGACATTAGGTAGTACAAGTCTTAAATATAAGACTCTATCAAGTTACATGGTGCCATTTCCCCTTCTTGTCATGTGCTTCATCTTTGTCTTGTGCAAAGGAAGCCATTTAATGCTTCCTCATCCGCTCCTCCTCACAGACATCCTCCCCAATGCACCCCTCCCCGCCACCCACTTTCGTGCTTGCTTCCTCAAAAGCTCACGACACTCCACCTCCGCTAGATGCAAAGACCCATTGAACTGATGTCTGGCTATGCCCCTATCACTCTACAGGTCATTTCAGATATGTTTTGGTACCTCATGATCTACGCATGTATAGTCTTCCAAGGAGGAGGAGGCGACTACGAAAAACATGTCTGTACTATAATATGTACCGCCAAATGGGATTTCTTGATGTTGTATCTAACGTACCGGCTGGCAATCATAGGTTTTAGTTGGACGTGCACAACCGTGTTCATATTTGGGACGCGAGAAGAATCTTCTACCTTCAGCCCATGACTTCTTCAAGTATGTGGACTCTGTCACAACACAAGGGTCATCACACCAACATGTAGATATCTTCACATATTTTTCCTTCTTCTTTGCCAACTCGCTTCCACTTCACTTATTCGCATGTACTCTTGGTCGGTGCAAGGCGGCCTAGTCATGGAAAGGGTGAAGCTAAACAGGAACAATTGTTAGCAAAATACATAAGCAAAGAAAATGTGTAAAATCAATAAAGCAAGAAGTATTAATAAAGAGATTTATAAATGCGAAAGTAACAAGTGCTTACCATAGGATCAGTGACACCCTTTTAAGCATCATCATCGATAGGTTTGTTCATGTTTCCAAGATTACTCGCTCTTACTTATCCTGTCGCTGAATTTAAACTCGCAGCACAATTTTATTTCATCAGTTGATATTGCTATACTATCAATCACCATCCAAATAACCTTTTTCTAGTTAAATAAATGGAACTTACACTATTGTGGTGAGTGTGCTTCATAGCACAATTGTGCTTTATGTTGTTAATATATGATTAACCATATTGTTGTGCTTGTGTAATAACATTAATAGTTTGCTACTTAACATTGAGAAACATTTTTGTTATAGAACTCCAATGTCTATCATTGCAAATGCGTTTATGATATGCTAAATCATACTTTATGGTGGACATTTTCTTAGATTTTTGAAACTTCCACAGCTGACATACCTTTCCATCAAATTCAAATCCTGTCAACATCAGCAAAACAGAGTGAAGAGAATAAAATTATGTTAAGTTGTAATATAGTTGACGACATTTATGTGTAACAGATGTGTTAGCACTCAGTATAGTACCCTAAAATATCTAGGTAGATGGTTGTTGAGAGTATGAGTAAAATTTATAAAGTTGAGATTTCTAGAGTATATGATTGCATAACCTATGTTAAAGCAACTAGAAAGTTGTATGATATGCGTCCATATGATTTGCCACATCAGACCCTTTCCTTGTACTCCTGCTTAGTAGCATCGCTCATTTCTTGCACAACTCTAGCTTCATATTCTCTTGGAACAGTCTTTCGCCCCTCTTGTAAGATAAATTGAAGCGTCCGGACGATATAAGGTGATGAGAAAACCTTGATACAAAGAAAATCAAATAAAAATCAAAAGTAAGAGAACACGGCACACACAGCTCTGTGCCATGACCTCATTGTCGGGCCAGGCACAAGACAAACCAAACACTAGCCAGATCCCCTCAGCGTTCGTCAACGAGAGCAGCCCCGCGTCCCTAGGAGAAACCACTGGATTGTGCCACAAAGCTCTTGCCAAACTATCGTCAGAGAGGTTCCTCTGCCCTCTCACTTTGGTCTGAGGAGCGTCGATCCTGCTGGTGAGCAGTACGAGCTGATAGCGATGATGATGGAGTCACATTTAAAAGAAAAGAGACAACCCAGATCGCCCCATGCTGAAACCCAAGATGCAACATGTTAATAGCCAAGCCTACCTAAATAAGTCGGAGTTGAAGGTACCTGAGCTCCAGGACGATGACCCCAGGAGGGTAATGGTGCAACATGGTACCCCTGCCGCGAGTATGAAAAACATATAATGGTTTTCACCTAAAGCCCTCGCACGTGGAGGATAACCACAATGACGCTCTCAAGAGGGACATAACACACATAGGCATTGCCATTGTTGATGCCAAAGCACAAAGCTTTCCCTCGAAACCTGTCCGCGCAAATAGGAGGCACCCAACACAATAAGCCGACCACTAGTACAAAACAGGGCTTTGGTTGAGGCGAGGATAAGGGCATTAATCCCGGTTCACTACGAACCGGGACCAAAGGGTGCATCAGTCCCGGTTCATGAGGCCAGGGCGCCGGCCGGGCCTCGGGGGCCATTGGTCCAGGTTCGTCTGGCGCTTTTGGTCCCGGTTCCAGACACGAACTGGGAACAATGGGCCTCTCTCTTGGCCCAGTACCTTTAGCCGTGGTTGGTGGCTGGAACCGGGACCAAAGGTTACCCTTTAGTCCCGGTTTTAGCCACAAACCGGGACTAAAGAGAAGCCTATATATATCCGCGCCCCTGCCCGTTTAGTGCTCTGTTTTTTGGCCGCCGTGTGGGAGAGGTGTGTGTTGCTCTAGCTCTCACCTCCTTGCACATGAGGTGTTCGATGAAATGCCCGAGCCACACTTAAGATTTCTCCTCTCCAAGCTCGACCTCCAAGCTCCATTTTCGTCAAGATTTGTATAGGTTTGGCGGCCCGTCCTGCCCCGTCCCCGTCCTCACCATCATCGATCGCCCGCACCGATCTCGTCGCCGGCACCACCGTGGCGAGTCTCTTGTTCTTATCTTCTTTCTAAAAAAATCTTACTTGTATGATTTAGATAGGTACTTGTATAATTTTCTTACTTTTATTATTGTTTGTTATTATATACTGCCATGGTTTCGGTATCCGCCCCCGTCGGCCCGCGTCCTGTCTATGATTCGGATGTGGTATATTATCTTCTATAACTATTTTTTCCATTTAGTGTTTATGACAATTATGCCGACCAACATGACATAGATGTTTTTATCTAGGAGGTATGTGAATCGGAAATTCCAACCGACCCTCTTGTCGAGAGGTTAAATTTAGTTGAAAAAGAAAACAATTACTTGAAGAAAAATTTGAGGAGGAGAAGATGGAATTGGAGTTGCATGTTGCGGATGCCGTCGATGATCACAAGATCAAGATGGATGCAACGCGCTTCAAGATTAGAAAGATTAGAAAATATGCCATTCATACTAAAGCTTGGTATCATTATGCCGTTGGATCAATTGTTATCTTAGTCGCGATTATGATCGCATTTGTTGTTGCATTTAAATTTTTACATAGTTTCAATGTATGTTTTAATTACATGCTCTAAAGAGCTATATGTTGTTCAATGAGAACTATGCATGAACTTTATGTATTTATTTTTTCGGTAATAACATTTGATCACTACTATGCTTTGGTTTTAATGTGATGATGAACTTCTATTAATTTGGTCACTTCTCTATTCATGCTGTTCTGTAATGGTTTTTGACACACTTAATTATATATAATGCACGCAGATGAACCGGCAATGGATGTACGGTAACAGACGCACCTCCGAGTACATTAAGGGCCTACATAATTTTCTCGAAGTGGCTGAGGCAAACAAGCAGAATGGTCTTATGTATTATCCATGTACTATCTGTGGGAATACGAAGGATTACTCTGACTCGAAAACCCTTCACGTCCACCTTCTTGACAAGGGTTTCATGCCACACTATAATGTTTGGAACAAGCACGAAGAAAGAGGGGTTATGATGGAAGACAACGAAGAAGAAGAGAATGATGACAACTATCCACCTGAATACGGTGATACTGCAACAGGGGAAGCTGAAGATCAAGAGGAACCAGACGATGTGCCCGATGATGATCTTCGCCGGGTCATTGTTGATGCAAAGAGACAATTCCAAAGTGAACGGGAGAAGTTGAAGTTCGATCGCATGTTAGAGGATCACAAAAAAGGGTTATACCCAAATTGCTAAGATGACAACACAAAGCTCGATACCACACTGGAATTGCTGCAATGGAAGACAGCCAATGGTGTATCTGACAATGGATTTGGGAAGCTACTCAAAATAATGAAGAAGAAGCTTCCAAAGGATAATGAATTTCCCGAAACTACGTACGAAGCAAAGAAGGTTCTATGCCCTCTAGGATTGGAGGTGCAGAAGATACATGCATGCCCTAATGACTGCATCCTCTACCGTGGTGCGTACGAGGATTTGAACGCATGCCCGGTATGCGCTGCATTGCGGTATAAGATCAGACGAGATGACCCTGGTGATGTTGAGGGCAAGCGCCCTAGGAAGAGGGTTCCTGCCAAGGTGATGTGGTATGCACCTATAATACCATGGTTGAAACATCTATTCAAAAACAAAGAGCATGCCAAGTTGATGCGATGGCACAAAGAGGACCGTAAGAAAGACGGGAAGTTGAGAGCACCCGCTGACGGGTTGCAGTGGAGAAAAATAGAGAGAAGGTGTGGGGGACTTTGCAGGTGACGCAGGGAACATATGGTTTGGGTTAAGCACAGATGGCATTAATCCTTCTGGGAGCAGAGCAGCAATCATAGCACCTGGCCCATGAATCTATGTATCTATAACCTTCCTCCTTGGTTGTGCATGAAGTGGAAGTTCATTATGATGCCAGTGCTCATCCAAGGCCCTAAGCAACCCGGCAATGACATTGATGTGTACCTAAGGCAATTAGTTGAAGAACATTTACAACTGTGGAATGGAAAAGGTGTACGTGGGTGGGATGATCACAAACTGCAGGAATTTGACCTACATGTGTTGGTGTTTGTAACCATCAATGATTGGTCTGCTCTCGGCAACTTTTCAGGACAGACAAACAAGGGATACCACACATGCACACACTGTTTAGATGACACCGGTATTATATATTTGGAGAAATGCAGGAATAATGTGTACCTGGGACATCGTTGATTTCTTCCGACCAACCATCAATGTCGAAAGAAAGGCAAGCATTTCAAAGGTGAGGCAGATCATCGGAAGAAGCTCTCCCTCCATACCGGTGATCACATACTTGATATGGTCAAGGATTTACATGTAATCTTTGGAAAGGGTCCTGGTGGACAATCTGTTCCGAACGAGGGACGCACACCCATGTGGAAGAAGAAATCTATATTTTGGGACCTACCCTATTGAAAAGACCTAGAGGTCCGCTCTGCAATCGACGTGATGCACGTGATGAAGAATCTTTGCGTGAACCTGCTAGGCTTCTTGGGCGTTTATGGGAAGACAAAAGATACATCGGAGGCACGGGAGGACTAGCAACGTGTGCATGAAAAAGATGGCATGCATCCAAAGCAGTATGAAGGTCCTGCCAGCTACGCTCTTACCAAAGAAGAGAAGGAAATCTTCTTTGAATGCGTGCTCAGTATGAAGGTTCCGTCTGGCTTCTCGTTCGATATAAAGGGAATAATAAATATCCCAGAGAAAAAGTTCCAGAACCTATAGTCTCATGACTGCCATGTGATTATGACGCAACTGCTTCCAGTTGCATTGAGGGGGCTTCTACCGGAAAGCGTTTGATTAGCCATTGTGAAGCTATGCGCATTCCTGAATGCAACCTCTCAAAAGTTAATCAATCTAGAAATCCTAAAAAGGTTAAATAATTATTTGGTGCAATGCCTTGTCAGTTTCGAGCTGGTGTTCCCACCATCCTTCTTCAATATCATGATGCACATCCTAGTTCATCTAGTCGACGAGATTGCCATTCTGGGTCCTGTATTTCTACACAATATGTTCCCCTTTGAGAGGTTCATGGGAGTCTTAGAAAATATGTCCGTAACCATGCTAGGCCAGAAGGAAGCATCTCCATGGGCCATCAAACAAAGGTGGTCATCGTTTTTTTGTTGACTTCATTCCTGACCTTAAGAAGATTGGTTTCCCTCAATCGCGGTATGAGGGGAGACTGACTGGAAGAGGCACGCTAGGAGTGGACTCAATAATATGTAGGGACGGGGATTCTTGGGCTCAAGCACACTACATAGTTCTACATAATTCTATCTTGGTAACCCCATATGTCAATAAACACAAGAATATTCTACGCTCAAACAACCGGAGCAGTGTGACGACTGGATTACATGTGAACACATCAGGACTTTAGGCTGCTGGTTGCAAACACATCTCATGGGTGACACCATTGTTGGAGATGAGCTGTACTCGTTGGCTAGGGGACTATCTTCGACTTTATTGACTTACAAAGGGTATGAGATAAATGGGAAACATTTTACATGATCGCCTAAGATCAAAAGATCACCAACCAAAACGGTGGTGTCCGCTTTGATGCAGCAACCAACAGGGGAAAGGACACATATTATGGTTACATAGTGGACATATGGGAACTTGACTATGGACATGATTTTAAGGTCCCTTTGTTTCAGTGCAAATGGGTCAATCTGTCAGGAGGCGTTGTACAAGTAGACCCATAGTACGAAATGACAACAGTGCATCTGAACAATCTTGGGTACACAGACGAACCATTCGTCCTAGCCAATGATGTGGTGCGGGTTTTCTATGTGAAGAACATGTCTACCAAACCGAGAAAAAGAAAAGATAAGGACGCGAATACATCATACGATGAGCCAAAGCACCACATAGTTCTTTGAGGGAAAAGAGACATCATGGGAGTGGAGGTCAAGACAGACATGTTTGAAGATTATGAAAAGTTTCATGAAATTCCTCCCTTCAAAGTGAAGGCTAACCCAATCATCCTGTTAAACGATGAAGATTATCCATGGTTATGGCGCAATAAGCAAGGGACACAGACAAAGAAAAAGTGATGACTTTCTCTCCACAACTATTCTGATGATGGCTTAGATTACACAAAGAAAAAATTAAATCAATTTGTAGTAGTTGAGTTTTCGTCCGAAACCCTGATACTTCGAAAGAGCTTGTGCATTTTGTACACGAAGTGCATCCAGCTTTTGCTTTAATGCTCTCAATGTTTTAGCACATGATATGTGGGTGAAATGATGATACCATGCCAAATTTTAAACTTTTCAGAGTTCATTTGTAGTGCTTTTCAATTTCAGGGTTATTTTGCTAAAAAAATCACTAAATGCATGATAAATACCAAATGAAGTCAAAAAGGGTTGGAAATTGATGATGTGGCTTTGAATAGTCCATGTTAAACGCACAAAAAGTCTGGAGTTGAAATAAGTTCAAAAATAATGAAATCCCTTTGTAGCAGACGAGTTTTCGTCCGAAACCCTGATACTTCGAAAGAGACTGTCCATTTTGTACACGAAGTGCCGTAACCCTATCAACTTTTTAGCACATGCTATGTGGGTGAAATGATGATACCATGCCAACTTTCAACCTTTTAAGAGTTCATTTGTAGTGCTTTTCAATTTCAGGGTCATTTAGCTCAAAGAATGAACTAATAGCAAAAAGAATGAACTAAAAAGCTTTTGTAAAACTCTAATAGCAATAAGAATGAACTAAAAAGCTTTTAAAAACTCAAACAAATATAAGTGAAGAACATGAGAATAATCTAAGTGAAGCAAGAGAGAATTTCTTAAAAAAATTACTAACTCCCAAATAAATCTAATTGAAGCATGAGATCATTTCTTCAAAACTAACAAAGCACACCTTTCTCAAAAAGATATAAGTGAAGCACTAGAGAAATTCCATGGCTCTAAAAATTAAGTGAAGCATAGGAGCAAGCATAGCATAATTTTTGGCTATTTCAAAAAGGTGTGTCCTAAACACAAAGCAAAACAAGCAAAGACTCATATCACACAATACGCTCCAAGCAAAACTCATAATATGTGACGAATAAAAATATAGCTCCAAGTAAAATACCGATGGTTGTTAGAAGAAAGAGGGGATGCCACTCGGGGTATCCCCAAGCTTAGTTGCTTGCTACTTCTTGAATATTATCTTGGGGTGCATCGGGCATCCCCAAGCTTAGCCTTTTGCTAATCCTTATTCCTTCATCCATCGTGAGATCACCCAAAACCTGAAAACTTCAATCACACAAAACTCAACAAAACCTTCGTGAGATCCGTTAGTATAAGAAAGCAAACCACTACTATAAGTACTGTTGCGAACCAATTCATATTTTATTTTTGCATTATATCTACTGTATTCCAACTTTTCTATGGCAAAAACTCTTCAAAGAAAACCATAGAATCATCAAAACAAGCACACAACGCAAAGAAAAAAGAATCTGTAAAAAACAGAACAGTCTGTAGTAATCTGACTACTTCAAATGCTTCTATAACTCCAAAAATTCTGAAAAATTAGGAGCACGTGAATAATTTGTTTATTAATATTCTGAAGAAAGAATCAACTCAAAACAACTCTTCTGTTAAAAATGAAAATTATTTTCGTGAGCGTAATCTTTTTGTTTTTCAGCAAGATCAAATCAACTCTCACCCAAATCATCCCAAAGGTCTTTCTTGGCACAAACACTAATTTAAACCACAAAAACACATCTAACCAGAGGCATAATTAGGTATTTTATTGAAAACAACAAGAAAACAAAAAGCAAAAAGATACAGGTTGGGTTGCCTCCCAACGAGCGCTATCGTTTTACGCCCCTGGCTAGGCATAACGCGAAGGATCTACGTTTTTTCATCTTTATCCTCCAATCTTCGATTAAACACTTAGTGTTTTTCAAGGATTTTGCATATAAATTCTCAATGACAATACTTCTAGGCACGAGATTGAAAAATTCATTCTTGCAAATAGGGTCTCTTATAACTTCAATAAAATTGGGATGGATACTAATCATCTTAAGATCTCCTTTATCATTACTAGAAGTTGCACCCTTGTTTTTAGTAACTTGAGTAGTCTTGCCAATTTTTACGGGAGTTTTGGCGGAAGAAAAAGCCATACTTAAATTACTAAATCAAGTTTATCAATCTGAGACATGCTTTCTTCAAATTTTTCATGAATTATGGTCCCCTTTTCCTTTAACAACTTAAAATCTTCTCCCGCTTTTGACCCAAGTTTTCAATATGTTCTTCGGTAAGCATTTTCTTTTCAATAGCATCTAGTCTTTCCATAACATGCTCAAGAGTCAAAGTTGTTTGATTGATCATAAGAGGCGGTGAACCAACTAAATTTACCTTAGCGTTAAAAGCATCAAGAGAGGAACACATCAGAAAATTTCCACCGCTAGTCGAATCTATACCAAGTGGTGATGCCCACATAAAAACAGCGAAGAAGAACAACGATAGATTGCTTACGGATATATCTATTATGAGCATTGCAAATTCTATACCAAGCATATTTTAAATTATCCCCTCCCCTCTATTTAAAATTAAGAACTTCGTTCTTGGGGGTACACACAATAGAGGAAGAACTATCTATAACGACAAAAAGTGGTCAACAAGATTGCACTCAAAAACAGATCTGACAAGAAAACGGCGAACGAAAAAGAGGGCGAATAACACGGCAAATTTTTGTGAAGTGAGGGAGAGGAAAATGAGAGGCAAATGGAAAATAATGTAAATTGCGAGGAATTGAGATTTGTGATTAGGAGCCTGGTTGATGTTGATGATTTCTCCCCGGCAACGAAGCCAGAAATTCCTTTTGATGGCTGCTTGAACTACGTAGGTATTTCCCCAAAGAGGAAGGGATGATGCAGCACAGCGACGGTAGGTATTGCCCTCAGTGAGGAGACCAAGGTTATCGAACCAGTAGGAGAACCATGCAACACAACATAAACAGCCCCTGCACACAGATAACAAATACTTGCAACCCGACGTGTTAAAGGGGTTGTCAGTCCTTTTCGGGTAAAGATGACATAAATTGGCACGGAGACGTGATAAAGTTGTAATAGATAAGATAAATAGAGCGCTAATAGAATAAAGTGCATTAAGGTATTTTTGTATTTTTGGTTTAATATATCTTAAAATAAAAGCAAAGGAAAATAGATCGCAAAGGCAAATATGATAAGAAGAGACCCTAGGGCCGTAGACTTCACTAGTGGCTTCTCTCAAGAAAAATAGCAAATGGTGGGAAAACAATTACTATTGGGCAATTGACAGAACTTCAAATATTCATGACGATATCCAGGCAATGATCATTATATAGGCATCATGTCCAAGATTAGTAGACTGACTCCTGTCTGCATCTCCTACTATTACTCCACACATCGACCGCTATCCAGCATGCATCTAGTGTATTAAGTTCATGGAAAATGGAGTAATGCAATAAGAATGATGACATGATGTACACAAGATCTATTTATGTAGAAATAGACACCATCTTGTTGTCCTTAATAGCAACGATACATACATGTCGTTTCCCCTTTTGTCACTGGGATCAAGCACCGTAAGATCGAACCCATCACAAATCACCTCTTCACATTGCAAGATAAATAGATCAAGTTGGCCAAACAAAACCCAAATATTGGAGAAGATATATGAGGCTATAATCATTCATGCATATAAGATATTAAAGAAGACTCAAATAACTTTCATGGATAAAAACATAGATCTGATCATAAACTCAAAGTTCATCAGATCCGAACAAACACACCGCAAAAAGACTTACATCATATGGATCTCCAAGAGACCATTGTATTGAGAATCAAGAGAGAGAGAGAGGAAGCCATCTAGCTACTAACTACGGACACGTAGGTCTACATCATCGGAAAGGCACCAATGGACATGATGAACCCCTCTGTGATGGTTTGTCTTGATTGGATCTGGTGTTTCTGGAACTTGCGGCGAATGGAATTGATTTTCGTCGACTACCCTAGGGTTTATGGAATATTGGGGTATTTAGAGCAAAGAGGCGGTGCGGGAGGCCATCGAGGTGGGCACAACCCACCTGGGCGCGCCTGGGGGCCCAGGCGCGCCCTGGTGTCTTGTGCCCCCCTCGGGCTCCCTCTCTGCCACTTCTTCAGCCCAATGTATGTCTTCTGGTGCAAAACAAATCCACGAAAAGTTTCGCTGCGTTTGGACTCCATTTGGTATTGATTTCATGCGATGTAAAAAACAACCAGAAAACAACAACTGGCACTGGGCACTATGTCAATAGGTTAGTACCAAAAAATGATATAAAATGACTATAAAATGATGGTAAAACATCCAAGAATGATAATATAACAGCATGGAACAATAAAAAATTATAGATACGTAGGAGACCTATCAATGAGGCCCCTTAGTAGAGTCCTCTTTCGCCTCAACTGTCTCCGGCGCGTCAGCGCACTACGCCTCCTCCGACGTGTCAGCAGACTCCACCACCTCAGCAACGGCGGAAGAGAGATGTCGTCGCTCCGGCGGCTAGTAGTACAAGAGGCGGGAAGAAATTCAAATTTGGTCCAAGCCTCAAGGCTCCTGCAAAGTTACCATATGAGAGGACTGACGAGGAAAACGCGGACATTAGTGCTGCCGAAGTGCAGGCCTATTTTGAATGGAAACCTCCACCTCCGAAGGAAACAATAGATCATGTGAAAGCAAAGCGCACTCTGGATGCCCTTAAGCGACCACCACCACTTCCGCCACATTCCAACTATGACAGCTGTATTGAAAAACCAATGATGAAGCACGGCGGTCGGGAAGTACTACCAGTGTTGCAAGAGTAATAAAACAAAGAAGTGGGAAAAAATTCCCCAGCTCGGCGAACAGGAGAAGCAATCGTGCCCCCCGCTCAAGGTGTCTAGCAATATCGCTAATCATCTGACGTTACTGCCCGGTACCAATCTTGGTGATTACGTGGGCGATGATGTACAGTTTGAAATGGCTAAGGTAGTAGAGATCTTTAGATACGCGCACGGGAAGCCTCTCGTCAAACATGATCAGCTCCCACATCTACCAACGATGATGCGAATATTGCATAAGCGGTACTTGGAAACATGCAGCAAGGATGGGACCGATAGTATATTTCTGGGAATTAAAGAGGATCACGACCTCATTGGAATCGACCTGATGCCTGTTGAATTTGAGGAATTATTTCAGTTATTCAATCAAGATGCCCTCGACAAAAAACTCATGACTTGCTATTGTCTGTAAGTATTACTTCTGTAACTAAGTCTTTAGCTCAGCTCGTTCATTGCATGTATATATAATTATCCTCACTATATTATGCAGATTGAAGATCATCGAATGCAAAAGATTACAAATCTATGACATTGGGTTCATTAGCCCAAATAACGTAAATGAATGATCGTCGGTACAAAGTAGAGTCAAAGATAGTGAGGAAAACTTGCTAAAGGCATTCCTTTGACAGCAAAACAAAAGGGAAATACTCTTTCCATACAACTTCAAGTGAGTGTTACTGTCTTGTGCATATTCAGTTTTGCTTACTCAAGGTTAAGTACTGTAATTGATGAGTTATGCGTGCGTAGGTTCCACTTTATTCTGCTATCCATTAAGCTTGACGGGGCAGTAGTAACTGTTTTAGACTCGAGATGTAAAGATCCCAAGACTTATGCGGACATGACTGCAGTGCTCCAGAAGTAAGTTCAATCATTATCGCACCATACCGGAAACTTTCATTCATTTCCTGATATCAAGTAATCATTTTCTTTGTCGGGCAGGGTTTGGAAAAAGTTCACCGGAATGGTTCCAGGTCTAGACAAGAATGAGCTGCGATTTACATACCCAGTACTAGCTAGTTCCACGCATTTCTCATTGATTCTAGTTTCATCAATACCATTATCATGCCTTCTTATCAGTTGATTGAAATCTATTCTCGTAAAGTCCTTGCGCCAGGAAGGCGGGAATCATTTATGTGGTGCTATGTTTGCGAGTTCATATGCCACTCGACCTCTGAGCGGGGCTCCTATGACGAACAATACGAAGTATGTAAAAATATTCACAATTCTATTTTATTACCATCAATTGTGTTGAGTTTCATTCATATATAATATGTATTGACCCCTTTCTTTAAATTAGATGCGACAGATGCGGGATGAACTCCTACCACATGATCGTATACGAGAAATTAAAGAGGAATTGGCGGGATTCTTTCTTGACCACGTCATACCTAAAGACGGAGAATACCATATGGAATTGAACGATGTTGGTAGATGATGTCAGGGATCGTAAGAGATGTTATATTGTATATATATGTAGTAGCGTCGGATAGATATACGAGAACTTGTAGTTCGACCAGGCGCGTAGAAAGAGAGGTCACTTATCTCTCTATATATATGTTCATGACGATATTGTGTAATTAATGGTTTCCTTCATTTGCTTACTAGCTACTGTCAAGTTCTGTCTATATGTATAGTAGCTAGCGTCGACCAATCACGGAGAAAGAGAGGTCACTTCTTTCTATTAGCTAGCTAACACAATATGAAACCCCTAAATTAACCCCCCAAAATCCCTAAACCCCCCTTAGAGAAAACTCCAACGCTTGCGAGCTGCTAACGCGTGGCTGCCTTTTGGTCCCGGTTGATGTTATCAACCGAGACTAAAGGTCCTCCTGCCTGGGTGCCCCACAATGGCCACGTGGAGCTCCTTTGGTCCTGGTTCGTAAGCCAACTGAGACTTAAGGTTCTGGGTATTAGTCCCATATGTTTTGTCCCGGTTCCATAACCGGGACTAAAGGCCCTCTGGAACCGGGACTAGTACCCTGTTTTCTACTAGTGTCATGGATGTGGTGCGCAACATGATGAGTTACTCCACCTTGCCATTGGGATTATGGATGGAGGCGCTTAAAACCGCCATTCACATTCTCAATAGAGTTCCAAGCAACTCGGTTCCCAAACACCGTACGAGTTGTGGACAGGAAGAGTGCCCTCCCTACAACACGTCAGGGCGTGGGGGAGCCCAGCTGAGGCCAAAGTGTTTAATCCAAATATTGCAAAGTTAGATCCCAAAACAGTAAGTTGCCACTTCATTGGATATCCTGATAGATCAAATGGTTTTGTTTCTACTATCCAGACATATACACAAAGTTTGTAGAAACAAGACATGAAGTCTTCTTAGAGGACAAAATGATGAGGGGGAGCATGGTAGCTTGGAAAATTGATCTTGAGGAGAAGAGGGTGCATGCACCTATTCCGATGAGTTAGGAGCCATTTTCACACTACCTGTTGTAGTCCACCCATGACAACTATGGGAGAAGACCCGAAACCTATCCCTCAGGAGCCGACTGAACTTGTTGTTGAGCATGAAAGGGAGGTGCAGCAGCCATTTTTAGAAAATGTGTCGGAAGTTGAGTCACAGAATGTGCCAGAGAATGAGGCCCCTAGAAGGTCTAACAGAACTAGAAGATCAACTATTTCTACTAATTATAAAGCTTATAACACAAAAATAGTTCATATGGAAGTTGATCCCACTTCATGTGAAGAAGCCATGAGAAGCCCTCACTCATCGAAGTGGCTGGAGGCAATGGAAGACGAGATGAAATCGATGAGTTCCAATGATGTTTGGGACTTAGAGAATGTTCCTAAAGGAGACAAAACAATAGGCTGTAAATGGGTCTACAAAACTAAGTATGACTTCAATGGGAATGTAGAAATGTATAAAGCATGACTTGCGACAAAAGGATTTACACAAAGAGAAGGGATAGATTACAATGAGACATTTTTCCTATCTCATGTAAGGATTCCTTAAGAATCATAATGGCATTAGTTGCACATTTTAATTTAGAGCTGAATCAAATGGATGTAAAGACGACATTTCTAAACGGGGATTTAAAAGAAAAAGTTTAAAAGAGTTTTATCATAGAAGGCAAGGAAGATATGGGATGCTGTCTGAAGAGATCTATTTATGAATTAAGGCAAGCCTCTAGACAATGGTATCTAAAGTTTAATGAGACAATTAAAAGATTTGGATTTAAAGAGAATGTTAAGGATAACTGCGTTTATGCAAAGTTTTAAAATGGGAAATATATTTTCCTAATCTTGTATGTGGATGATATCTTGCTTGCTAGCAGTGATGTTAGTCTGCTACAAGAAACAAAGAAGTCCTTGTCCTCAATTTTTTATATAATAGATCTTGGTGAAGCATCATATGTTTTGGGCATATAAATTCACCGACATAGGAAAAATGGAGTTTTATGACTATCTCAGAAGGCATATTTAGAAAAGGTTTTTAAAAAGTATAATATGCATGCGAGTAATGCCACACCTGCTCCTATAGTCAAGGGCGACAGTTTTGGGAAATTCCAATGTCCCAAGAACCAGCACGAGATCGATCAAATGAAAGCAGTATCATATGCTTCGGCTGTTGGAAGTTTATAGTATGCACAAGTGTGCACTCGCTCTGACTTAGCTTTTATCACCGGGGTACTTGGTAGCTATCATGAGAATCCAGGCACAGAGCACTAGAACATGGCAAAGAAAGCATTCCGTTATGTGCAAGGCACAAAGGACGTCATGCTAACATACAGGAGATATGATTCCCTAGAGATAAGAGGGTATTCCGACGTAGATTTTGTGGGAGAGAAAGATGATAGAAAATCCACGTCAGGATACGTGTTCACTTTCGCTGGAGGGGCTATTTCATGGAGAAGCTCCAAACAGTCAATAGTTGCATCGTCCACGATGTATGCAGAATTTATAGCATGTTTTGAGGCCACAGGGCAGATGATATGGTTAAATAAATTTATACCCGACTTGAAAGTGGTAGATTGTATTGACAAACCACTAAAGATGTACTGTGACAACCAGCCCACCGTATTATATGCTCACAACAAGTCGAGTAATGCTACCAAAACAATAGACATAAAGTATTATGTTGTGAAAGATAAAATCCAGGATCACATTATAAGTCTCGAGCATATAAGGACAAAGGATAAGCTTGCGGATCTGCTTACGAAAGGCTTACCACTCAACGTGTTCAAGGAACACTTAGCCGGCATGGGTTCCGGGGAAAGCCTATGATTCCTGGATCATGAGAGGCCCAAAAGGAACATAATTTGTTTCAAAATAGTGGTATGTTGTAGATGTCTGATTCTATCGGCAATTGAGCTGTGACAATACAACATGTTCTATGTATTGATCTGTGATGAAACGTGTAAAGTAAAAATATATGGTTAAAAGTAAAGTTCAGATCAAGGGGGAGAATGTTAGGACTATCTCCCGAGTGGGCCCAACGGCACACCGGGCCCTTAGATCCGCGCCCTGGTCGGGGGCACCCAACCCATTATGGTTGACGGGCCCTGTCACCTACGCTATATAATGAGGTAGGGGTTGGAGGCACGCAACACGAGGTTCGTCGCGTTGCTGCACACCCCACCGACAAACCCTACCGATCTAGGCTAGCGCAGTAGTGACGGGAAGCACCACCGCCACTGCCCCATCACCGTCGCCAACGTCGCCCTCCTCCATGGCCACCTCGTCGAGCTCAAGCCAAGGAGAATGTATCTCTCCTCCTCTCACCTCTGTGTCCTCACTCTCCCAATGCCTAGATGGATGCAAAGCACAAATTAGCTACTGTCAATCTCTAGCCTACTCGATCAATATAATTTATCGTTTTTTTCACTGAAAGGAAACAAAAACGTGTGCATGTAAGAAATTAGGCCCCACGTTAAAAAAAGATTCCATATCCCATAGTCTCAGCAAAACAAAACCCTTGGACGCACAAAATAAGAGACCTGAAACATCATATTTAAAAAAGGAGAGCCTATGCCTGATTTTTAAAAAGAAATTTCAACCAGGAGTAGAAGAAGCTGAACGTGTTGCTGGCGTCGTAGATGTCCTCTCTATATACTCAGTGTTGCACTCGGGGTCATACAGTGGCCTGTCTGGATGGCGCTGCCGACCATGACGAAGTCGCTGGACAGGTACGTGGACGTCTTCAGCGGCAAAAAATTATATCAGAGATACATCATAGAGTACATATGCTGCTAGAGTGTGCATGCAATTGATGATAATCCAAGCGTTTATAATACTTTTGTTAAATGGCGATAAAACCCAAACTGTAAATTACATTACAGTATGTCTATGCATTTATATTTATTTATGGAGGAGCAACATATATGGTCTGTAATCCCTAATTTCCTCCGAGTTCTTTAATTTCCATTGTTCTATCTGAGTTATATGAATTTGTTACAAGTATATATAACTTTACTACAATACATTTATCTTATTTAACCAGTTGCTTTAACTTCTTCTGCATGCAGTCATATACTTTGCTTTCTATCAAGCATTTGTATTATGCTTATCTAACAACGCCTTACAAACGTATGAGGCTACTGACATTTGGAGCCAAGTTACACCGTTACTAGCCCAGTCATTTGTTTCACTTTCTTTGTTAAATTTTGTGCCGTTGAGAGTTGTATGACTAGGTCGATAGATTTGAACTTCTGAGATATGCCATAGCATGACGGGCACAAAACTTTGTGTAGAACAAATTTTTCCACGGTAGCAATTGTCACCTATCATGGCATATTTATTTTAGAAAATTAATGCATAGTAAAGAAAGCGTTTTAAGCTTAGAATATCATATTTAGAATGTAGCGACAGAAATTTTGACCATATTTCTGAATCTGTTGAAAGCTTTTTGTATTCTAGTTTGCGAAGTATTTTATACAAATATTGACATTTGCATTAAAAGAGGCTGGAGAGAACACACTCATATAAAAATGTTGGATTTAGGAAGAGATTGCCCTGCTTCCAAAAAATAATTTATTCATACATACTCTAAAACACTAAGAATAATGCCAAGACAGGTATTTCCTAGCCCGTGCAGGTGCACGGGTTGATGACTAGTTTACTATAAGCCAAGATAGGGTAGTATCTATATTTATCTTGCTTCAAAGTAAAGATCAGAACCAGTATATTCTGTCTTAAGTGTCAGTGGAATACGCTGAATTTATCTATATGTTCGTTTGATATCTTGGTATATGTATAAATGTAGCACATTACACATGCATGCAACTACCTGTCATATACGTTTAAATTTGAAATTGGGCGTTATTGCTCTGCGCGAGAGCATTGGCATGCCCTGATTGGGAGTACACTGCTCCTGCCTTGAGAGCGTCTCGGGTGGGCTACTTGACAAGTCCACCCCCCTGAATCCATGATGATGATGTAGCTCCAGTTTAAGGGTGTCTTTAGTATGAACCTCACCTAAATCCCTAGTATGTCGACCAACCTTGCTGGTGCAGGAGCTGTATGCTCTGAGAGGTGCCTATTTTGTTGTGTTCCAGCAAGATCGAGATGTGCCTTCCTAGCTTCATGTAGTTTATTATGAGGAGAGGAAGCTACCATGAGTAGGAGTATGAAGGAGAGTTGCCAAACCATCGAGATCTTATCATCTGATCATATAGACATGCATGGGAATTCAGTTTTCTGGCATTTGGGTGGGCAGTACCTTTCATAACACAGGATGAGGACAATTTGGTGTGCTCTGATCTGGTCATATAGACATGCATGGGAATTCAGTTTTCTGGCATTTGGGTGGGCAGTACCTTTCACAACACAGGATGAGAACAATTTAGTGTGCTCGGAAAGCGACACGGCTATGATCATCTCGCCGCATGATCTTTCCTGAGGTGGTGGAGATTGCTGTTGTTGAATATGAGACTCATTGAAAGATGTTGGGCCTCGGTCCTCTCATATCAAGCTTAGACAACGTTCTCTGGTATTCCTATTCTTCTTCTTCACCTAGTCTAGACCCCTATCCCCAAACTCTAGTTTGTGTTTTTAAGTGTTTACTTTGTACTTCCAACATTTTTGTATAAAAGGCCACAAACCCATATTACAGGTACCAAGATAAAAATCAATGCATGTTTAAGTCAATGTTGCAAGCTAGCTTGTTACTTTGTTTGTCGTGTTAATTAATGTGGTTCTCTCCCACGCACAACAAGGCAACCCTTTACTCCTCATTGGTTGATTAATGTTGGGTTTTTGAAGCTCAGGCTTACGGACACCTCTTATGCTTACTCTTCAATGTTGCTTTAAGATCTGTGCTATACAACTAACTTACTACGTACATGAATTTTTCTCTTTTTTGTTTCGTCAAGACAAAACAATATACGAACTTCAAAGTTTCCAGGACAACAAAACATTATTACTACAACGTGGAAAAAACTTTCGGATTTTTTCGTCCGACATAAATATACAAAATGAGGTTTTTTTAGTAAAAAAAAGATTTCGTATATCTGCTTCATGAAATAAACCTGAAAGTTCTTTCCCACATTTTAGTTAGAATGTTTTGTTGTTCTATAAAGTTTGAACTTCATATGTTGTTTTATTTGGGAGAAACAAAAAAGACAAAAGTGCTTGCACAAATCGCGATGCAAAAATAGATGCCCAGATAAGAGGTTATAGGAAAGCCTATGCTTTCTCAAATGTCAACTCCCTGCCTATATGAAATGTAGGAACACTTTGTCCTCAAAGTATGTCAAAAAAAAACGCACAAGTATCTCATCATAAACATATATGCATGGACACCTAATTAAGCATATGTATTTCTACAACACAAAGTTGCATCGATCCAAATGTACACGCAATGAGTACATAGCTCGCATCTGTAATTGTTGCAATGCATGTGCTACGTACAAAGAATTAATAAATTGCCCTTATTAGGTACGATGTCTCCATCATAACATTTTTAGTCTAGGAATCAACATGAGGCATGTACTCATTTTCGTAGTGCTCCCCATATATGTTCTTTCCAAGGTTTGATAACTACATGCTCGGAGCAGAAAATCCTACTTATAGTTACTCGCTCCATCCATAAATGGATCTTACTAGTGGTTGGGGTGCCAGTCTGTGGCGCCACTTTAGAGAAAGTTGTGCACATGTTTTCAATTAAAAAAATACATGGGGTCCTCGTCTCCATCTTAAAAAATATCTCAGAAAAAAAATCCTCACCTCCATCTTAAAAAGAAAAAAATTACCACCGTGTCCTACCAGCGAGCGCCACTTTGCATAGCCCTCCATTTAGATAAAAATACGTGAGTCTTCAGTTCCATCTAAAAATGAAAAAAGTATTATGAAAAATTCCTCACCTTCATCTTTTTTTCCCCAAAAGCTTTCTCACTGCGGCTAACCAGCTTGCGCTATATGGCATAGCTAGTTGGCCGCCCTTCTGGCGACGCTTAATGGGTTTAATTTTTAGCTATGGGCATAACCTACGGAACACAACCTAATTTGCGATTATACCTTCCTAATGCACATGCTAGAATGGTAAGGTATTTCAACTGCCAAGATTACCTGATTATGAGATAAAAGGATGGATAAATCTTGCCGATCAACATGTTTGGGCGGTGCAATTTCTCTGTGACATGTTGTAATTATCAATTAATGTTCTGAGTCCTGAATGAGCACGGTGTAGTACATAATATACCAGGCGCCAAACAGTGGATACTACAAGCATGGACAGTGACCCAACTTAATTTTATTTTCCTTTTTGTCAGTTTCGGTAAAACTCCTTTTGCAACCCAAGTCTACGAATGGACTCAATATCAACCAAAAGGGAGTATATACATATATATGCCTTCCAAATGCCTTCATTCATCTTCTTCCTTTCTGCATGCTCTTTAAGATCTCCTGAGGGCAACTCCAACGAGGGTCATCAAGTCGCTCGCAAATGTCCAGACACTTAAAGCAATCTCACATAAGTCACTGAATTTGTATGGACCTGTCCAGACGGCTAATATCCCCCAAACGTCAGCTAACTGGGCGGGGGAGGCGGGGGGGGGGGGGGTAAAGTCTGGGGGAAAATATCTGGTGCACCTGAGCTTGTGGTGCTACCGATGCACCGAACTCACATTGTGCTTTTAAAACGTTCAAAAAATTCTGCAAAAAAATTAGTACACTCACACAACATCAATGAAGGTTGTCACAAAATTTCAAGTCAAAATTCAAAACATAACTCGAAAAACAAAAATGAAAAATTCAACATTGAATAGTACATAACATTAACTTGGGTTTTAGATTGGCCCATTTTCACATTGATGCCAAATTTGTCATTTTTGTATCTCAAAAAATACTTCGAATTTGTATACGATTTGTTGTGACATCATACATTGATGTTGCGTTAACGTGCTAGAATTTTTTCAGATTTTAGAAAATATTCTATAGCATCCGGTGCACCGGTAGCACCACAAGTGTGGGTGCACCGGATACATTGCCTAAGGTCTGGTTTACCTGATCCACTGGTAGTTGAACCACATCTTTCCACAACCCACGTGTCCAACTCATATTTTTTTTTAGCTTGGTCCTCCTGGCCCACGGTTATATACAGCCTGCTGTCTTGATTTGATGACTATGATTGGATGGCCCCGTTGCCCGTGGACATGTCTAGACGTGTCAGCCTACATTTGGTGTCGTTCGTTTGGAGATCCCGGCCCGTTGGAGTTGCCCTGATATATGATTCTTCAATTAGCTTAAACTAATTCAGGTGCATCTTCCCTAATTTCCATCACATATACGTGGCACATAATAATTTTTATGTTTGGCATTGTAAATAAGTCTACTTTTCCTAAGAGTTTAACGAAGTAGCTAACTTGAGGAACAACCCTGAGTGGACATTAGTGTAATGTGTACTGTGTAGTAGCTGTCAAGCAGTACGTGCATAGTAATATATTGTATCATGGAAGGTGATCGAAGTAATATGTCCACGTGCATTAGTTGGTTAACTGTTAATGCAAAAAAAATGAAGAGAGAGAAAACTATTTTTGTCTCGTTTTCGTGGTGACTGTTTCATGTCATGGACCGCTATGAAGAATGCAAGAAGTCACTAACGTACACACGCTGCAGTACCTATATGCCCGGGTATGTACAGTGCCTGCAACTATCATAGCATCGACGAACAATGATACTTGCAAACCACTTGGCTTCAATTAAACACTTATTTCTTCACCGGGACAATCAACCCTCGAGTAACGAAAGAAGAGCTCTGTGCACCGGAGCATGCACACAACCAAGAACACTGTCGTGCATATTGAATAAGGAAGTTGAATCGGACTCAATTGCACGTCACTTTCTTTCTCGATTTCAAATTGGAAGGAAAAAACTCATTGCCCAATACAACTACCTCAACTGATGGTTACCGTTTAATTTGTTACCACGTGGCATACGTGGTGAGCAATCAAAAGTTCAAAACTTGATAGAAATGTAATTTAATTTTTCTCTTAGATTTTGAAATTATATTTTTTTTATCGTAACATCTAGTGGTGAGCAGATTTGGGCTTTGACCCTATTCAAATCAGTATGGTTGATAACATGGTGGAAATACGGTTGATAACTTGCTTCATGGGGAATGCTCCTCCATCAAAGGGGCATACTCTGTTGGCCTAGATCCGACGCCGAGTACTTTCCGGCGACGGCAATAACCGATGACGAACGACGTCGAAGAACGAAGCTCGCTGACGAACTCAACGAAGTGCTTTACGCCAAGTTACACCGTAGTACAAAGCTAGCCTCCAATATTTCCAACACGTACGTAGTGCACAATAGCTACAGCCGATCAATACGATCTACAAGCTAGCTAGCTCACAACACACACATGTACACTTAGGAATTGATTGGATTGCCACGGGTACGTCTCGTGCCCGGTGATTACTTTCTTGCTTTGAATCAACTCACGGTGGTACAAAGTTTACAGGGCTAGTCAAGTATATATACTAGTAGCTAACCGATGTCTACTAGCAATCTTACTCGGCAATGACTTTGAAGCCAACACGGACTCGTGTGTACACGTACACGGAACCGGACACGTGACATACTATTCGTGTTTAACTCCAACAATCACCCTCCTAAACACGATGCCGTCATGTCACAGCTCAGACGCCGATCCTTCTTCTCATCTTCAAAAGCTTCTCTCGATCCAAAGCCTTGGTTCGGATGTCTGCCAGCTGATCATCGGTGCGAATGTAGTTGATCTCCATCTTACCTTGTTCCACGCAGTCCTTTGTATAGTGATACACCATAACAATGTGTGTGCTCCTATCATGCCGCACTGGATCCTCACATAGAAAAGGCGTAGACTCACTGTCAACGTTGAGCACCACCGATTCCGGATCTCGATCCATGAGATCACCGTGTAGCCGTCCTAGCCACACACCTTGACACTTTGCTTTACTTGAAGTCGATGTCACCAGTTTCTGTCTTCGTGATAGCCAGCTTACTACGCTTTCACCAAGAAAATATGCCATGCCCGAGGTACACTTACGGTCGCCAACAATTCCTTCCTTGTCACTACCACTGTAGCCAAGTAGTTTCACCATCTCTTTCTTTCTTAGCTCAAGACGAGGTTCCATTGAAGCGACAACGTGATTGCAATCTTTCATGCCACGTCTTTCAAGTACCTTCCTTGCATATGCCTCCTGGCATAGTGTGGTCCCCTCCTGCTTTTGATGTACCTCTGTCCCAAGGTTGCAACTCAAAAGGTCTAGATCATCCATCTTGAAAAACTCCTTCATTTGTAGCTTGAACTTTGCAATCACTTCTTCATCTGCTCCAGTTATTAACAGATCGTCGACGTAGATGCCAACTAGTAGGCGATCCCTTCCTTGACCTCTCTTGTACATTGCATGCTCTAGTGGGGCTTTCTCAAATCCAAGAGAAATTAATGTCTGATCAAGCTTGATGTTCCATGCCCGAGAGCCTTGTCGTAGCCCGTACAAGACTTTGTGTAGCTTCAGTACCTTGTGTTCCTCTCCCTCTTTGATGAATTCCGGTGGCTGATTCACATACACATCTCCTTCTAACTCGCCATTCAAAAACGCGGATTTTACATCCATTTGATGTATCTTCCATGATTCTTGAACCGCGAGAGCGATGAGTAATCTCACCGATTCCATCCTTGCAACGGGAATGAACACTTCTTTGAAATCCACACCTTTCTCTTGCACGTACTCTTTGGCTACTAGCCTTGCTTTGTGCTTCACGGGCCCATCACCATCTTTCTTGATCATAAATTCCCACTTGAGATCCATGACTTTTTTATTGTTGGGAAGATCCACAAGCTCCCATGCATTATTATCGTGGATCGACCTCAACTCCTCTTCCATAGCATGACGCCAACACTCCTTCGTGTTCGCATCCTCAAAATCCGCCGGTTCCTCGGCGCTTGTTAGACACTGCCACCCACTCCTTTTCACCTTTACTGGGTCAAGCATCCGAAGAGTTTTCTCCGAATAGGGGTGTAATACCGGCTTTAGTAGCATGGGTGTAGGTGACAGTGTACTTTCCTCCATTACTTTTGGAAGGAACGCAGATACTGAAGAAGATTCCTTCTCTGCGTACGATTTTGTTGATCCATCTCCAAGTGCAGCACCTATTGCTGCACCACGAAGTGCACCACGTGTGGCTTCTCTGCTCACAATTGAAGCACACGAAGAAGGACCTCCAGCTCCCACGTGAGCTGGGCCGCTGTTACCTATGAGCTTCCCTGTGCTGGCTTCATCCGCTCCAGCGAAGTTAGCACTTATGCCTGTAACAACGACATAACTTTCGGAATCACCCCCCGCGTCCATAGCTTCGACACGAGTTTCCGAACCACGATCTTGAGAGCGAACTTTTTCTTCACGGAGCGCGACAATTTCTTTAGCCGACACTTGAAGAACTGGATCCACCTTGTCCACGAGTTCACATATCAACATCATGTCACCTTCGTCTCCTTGCTGGGCTATGAGCGCCTTCTCCTTCGGGGGATTCTTACACTCCGACTTGAAGTGTCCGAGCATATTACAGTTGTGGCAGCGGATCTTCCTCTTGTCGAACTTTTTCTTCCTTGGCTTCTCCGACTCTTCGTCAGTGTCCTTTGCGGGACGGTACTTTCCGCCACTATCGGACGCCTTGTCGAAATTGTTCTCTTTGGAAACCATTGCCTGCCACTGAGCACGTGTTAGCATCAGGTACCCATCCTGCTTTGCGTCACTGTAACTCAGTTTCATCCGCTCGTCATGCGCCTTGAAGCGACCAACCAGATCATCCAAAGTGAGAGTCTTGAGATCAACACATTGCTCGATCGCTGACACAATCGGCATGTAGCGCGGTGGAGCGGCACGTAGGAAACGCCGAACCACGGAGATGTCCTCCAACTTCTCTCCGAGACTTCGAATTCCGTTTACCATTGTTGCAACCCTCGTTGCGAAGGCGTCCACCATCTCGTCTTCTCCCATCCTCAGATTCTCGTAACTTATCAGCAAAGTTTGCAAGTTAGCCTCACGCACACGCGAGTGCCGCAGATGCAATGTCTTGAGTGTGTCCCACGCCTCTTTCGCTGATGTCTTCGAGATTAGATGCTGCTGCACGTCCACCGGCATCACCGAGCAGATGGCCGTGATAGCCTGGCGATCCTTCCGGTACAAGGCACCACCCTTCAGGTACTCGTCACCGCCGGGGTCGACGGCTTCCCAGAGCTCATTGGCCTCGAGCGCCCACTCCATCATGGTCGCCCACACCACGAAGTTCCCACGGTCGAATCGTGGATACTCCGATCTCACCGAAGCAGCAATTACTTTAGCCACTCCGGAGTACTCCGCCAGCTGCTTGGACTTATCCTCGTCGTCCGACATGATCTCCCGTTACTAGAAGATCAACCTTGCTCTGATACCAATTGTTGGCCCAGATCCGACACCGAGTACTTTCCGGCGACGGCGATAACCGACGACGAACGACGTCGAAGAACGAAGCTCGCTGACAAACTCGACGAAGTGCTTTACGCCAAGTTACACCGTAGTACAAAGCTAGCCTCCAATATTTCCAACAAGTACGTAGTGCACAATAGCTACAGCCGATCAATACGATCTACAAGCTAGCTAGCTCACAACGCACACACGTACACTTAGAAATTGATTGGATTGCCACGGACATGTCTCGTGCCCGGTGATTACTTTATTACTTTGAATCAACTCACGGTGGTACAAAGTTTACAGGGCTAGTCAAGTATATATACTAGTAGCTAACCTATGTCTACTAGCAATCCTATTCGGCAATGACTTTGAAGCCAACACGGACTCGTGTGTACACGTACACGGAACCGGACACGTGACATACTATTCGTGTTTAACTCCAACATACTCCGCCTTCTCGACCCAGCCAGTTGAACCAATTCTGCAGATCATATGGGCCTCGCGTGTGCCGGCCAAAGTTAGGATATTCATATGGTTGTTCAACTAAGGCTGCTTAACACCAAGTCGAACATAAACCGGAAGACCCTGCAAGACAATACGACCTGCCCTAGGTGCTCTGCTGCCGAGGAAGACCGCCTGCACCTGTTTTTCTCCTGCCCCCATCGTCCAATATTTGTGCTACCATTGGCTTCACACCCTTGAGCTCACCCTTCGTGGACATCTGGTACCAGGCACACCGCCGGCTGCCTCCATCACAACGTTTATTGTGCTCATCATCCTCCGGAAGATATGGGACATTCGTAATGCAAAAGTGTTCAGACAGTTTGACATTATGGCTTCCGATGTCGTCAAAAACATAGACGACGACTTAATCCTCTGGTCTCACGGACCTGCGGTGTTTTTTTTTTTGAAAAGGGGGTAATCCCCGGCCTCTACATCAGATCGATGCATACGGCCTCTCTTATTAACCAAATAAAGAGGTTCTGAACAGAAGTCTTACAAACAAAGGAATAAAGGCAGCCTAAAGCTCACATAGAGCCTCGACTGAAAGGCAAAAATGAGATAAGCCACAAACCGGCTGGCGTAATATAGGAAGGTAAACTAGATGCCTATCCTATTACATGATCGTCATCCAAACCGGTTGAAGATATCCCGCGCTACCACCTCCCACCGGACAGATCCAGTAACCAAACGCTCCCTGGCCTCCGTCGGAGTGAGTAAGGACCAAGTACGGATCAGTGCCGTAGCTCGGAACAACACCTGCAAAAAATGAGTATTTGTTGTCCTGTTAAAACCAAATCATTCCTGCAATTCCAAATTGCCCATAATAACGCACATCCTCCTACACTAACGTGTTCGGCCGCTTTCGGTCTCCATCCCAAGCAGCCACGCCCCAAATAACGTGTTTACCGATCTCGGTGGAGTAATATTAAAGGCAATTTGCACGGTGCGCCACAACCCTCGTGCCAACAGGCAATCAAAGAATAAATGCTTGATAGTCTCAACCCGATCACAGAAGCTACACCTAGTAGATCCTGTCCAGTTGCGCTTAACTAGGTTGTCCTTTGTAAGAATAACTTGTTTATGCACAAACCACATAAACACTTTAATCTTCAAAGGAACCTTAACGTTCCAGACTTCCTTGGACGTAGGTATCACGGAAGAATTAATAATATCAATATACATCGACTTGACCGTGAAGACCCCAGTTTTAGTTAGTTTCCAACACAACTGGTCGGGTTGAGGATTTAGCTGCACATCCATCAGCCTACGGACCAAGTGAAACCATGCTTCCCATCTAGGTCCAACAAGCACTCTCCTAAACTGTATATTGAGGGGAACAGACTGCATCACTGTGGCCACAAGAGCATCCCTATGCTGAACAATACGATATAGTGTTGGATATTGTGAAGCCAAAGGCGTGTCACCCAGCCACGTATCCTCCCAGAATCGCGTGTCATCTCCATTACCAACAATACATTTCGTTCTGTTAAAGAAAGCGGCTTTAACCCTCATTAGCCCTTTCCAGAATGGCGAATCTGTAGGTCTCATAATGACTTGGGATAAAGTCTTTGAGTACAGATATTTACTACGTAAAATCTGCGCCCAAGTTGCCTCTATCTCAGAAGACAACTTAAACAGCCACTTACTCAGGAGGCATTTATTTTTGACTTCAAGATTTTCAATACCAAGTCCTCCTTGGTCCTTTGGTCTGCAGATAATATCGCATTTGGCCAATCTGTACTTCCTCTTAGACTCATCACTCTGCCAGAAGAAGCGAGAACGATAAAATTCTAGTCTTTTCCTCACCCCAACTGGTACTTCGAAGAAAGATAGCAGAAACATAGGTAAACTCGTGAGCACCGAGTTAATCAGACTCAACCGCCTCCATAAGACATGAGTTTTCCTTTCCAACAGCTTAGTTTCTTCTCAAATCTATCCTCGATGCACTTCCACTCAGCATTCGTTAACTTACGATGGTGTATTGGAATACCGAGATAAGTGAAAGGAAGAGACCCACTCTCACACCGAACAATTGTGTATAAGCTTCCTGTTCGCCTTTGGCTCTACCAAAACAGAACAACTCGCTTTTATGGAAATTAATCTTCAGCCCGCACAATTGTTCAAAAGGCATAATACTAGCTTCATGTCCTCGCTTTGGCCAAATCATGTTCCATAAAAATGATTGTATCATCAGCGTATTGCAGGATGGATAAACCACCATCAACCAGATGAGGCACCACTCCCTCCACCGACCGGCCTCTTTGGCCCTCCCAATCAGGATCGCTAACATATCAACCACAATATTGAACAGAATAGGCGACATAGGATCGCCTGTCTCGCACTTTGTGCGCTCGGAAATAGTGGCCTATGTCATCATTGACTTTAATGCCAACACTCCTTTTTATGCGTGAACGTTTCCACCTGTTGTCTCCAGCGCTCATCAAATCCCTTCATTCGTAAAGCTTGCTGGAGGAACGACCATTTGACTTTATCATAGGCCTTCTCGAAATCGACTTTTGAAAATAACCCCATCTAGTTTTTCTTATGAATTTCATGAAGCGTTTCATGTAGGACCACAACCCCTCGAGGATGTTCCTATCCGGCATGAAAGCCGCTTATGAAGGTTGAACTACAGCGGCGCTATCTGAGTGAGCCTGATCGTGCCAACCTTGGTAAATATTTTGAACCGACGTTGAGTAGGCAGATAGGCCGGAATTGTTCAATTTTCACGGCATCTGTTTTCTTAGGCAACAACGTTATCGCTCCAAAATTAAGTTGGAACAGCTGCAAGTGTCCCGAGAACAAATCATGGAACATCGGCATCAGGTCCCCTTTGATAATATGCCAACACTTCTTGTAAAACTCAGCCGACACCATCCGCCCCGGAGCCTTATTGCATTTCATCTTGGCAATAGCCTCGAAAACTTCCTTCTGCGAGAAAGGGGCAGTTAACACATCGTTCTCCACAGAAGAAAGCTGAGGGATATCGCTAACCCTAGACTCATCCAGGGATACACAGATCTCCTCTGGTGGTCCAAACAACCTTTTGTAATATTCAGTAATGTATGTTTTCAGGTTGTCCTGGCCAACTATTGTACCCTCATCTTGCTCCAGCTGGAAGATCCTCTTCTTCCTGTGCTTGCCATTAGCAATCATGTGGAAGAACTGGGTGTTCGCATCCCCTCGACAACTTTTCTCACCTTTGCCCGCAATGCCCACTTTAATTCTTCCTCACGGAGCAGTTCCTTCAGCCTCATCTCAGCCTCATGCTTAATATGAAGCTCGGTGGAGTAACAGAACCGTAGTTTCTGCTTACATCTAATGTTTGTATAAGTGAAAGGAGTCGTTCCTTCTCGACCTTATACACTCCACCTAGATGTTTAGCCCACCCACGAAGGAAGCTACAGAGATGCCTAATCTTGTTCTGCCACCGCTCAATGGCACTTCTTCCTCCTACATCTTTAGCCCATTCTCCGCAACAAGATCCAAAAATCCTTCTCGTTCAAACCACGCCATCTCAAAAGAGAAAACATTTTTGTTACCCGAGTAGGTAGCCCCACCAGAATCGAAAGCAACAAAGGCGCAGGATCGAGATCCCGCGAGAGCGCTGAACAGTTACCACGGAAACTTCGCTTCCCAAGCAACACTAGCTGTAACCCGATCCAACTTCTCAGACGTTGGATTTGGCATCGATTAGCCCATGTGAACTTCCCACCGAAAGCTCAATTTCTCTCAAATCTAAGCTTTCAATAATGGTATTAAACATAAATGACCATCTCCCATCGAAATTGTCATTATTCTTTTCATCGCGTCTTCTAATTATGTTGAAATCACCCCAACCAGAATTGGTAACTGCTCGCACCCACAGACTCTAACAAGGTCTGCCAGAAATCTGGTTTGAACTCGCCTGCGCTGCCTGCATACACCGCTACCAAAGCCCAGTCAAAACCATCCTGTTTGGACCGCACCCTGAACTTAACAGCAAAATCCCCCATGACCACACTTCTAACTTCAAGAGAGTCACATCTAACACCCAGTAAGATTCCCCCCGACCTGCCTCTCGGCGGCAGACAATGCCAGTCAAACTCAATCCCTCCCGACAAGGTATTGAGAAATTGAGGTGAGAAATTTGCTCTACCCGTTTCCGACAGGGAAATAAAGTCCAAGCTATGCTCAATAGATGCCTCCGCAAGGAACCTCCTTTTAGCCAAGTCCTTAAGACCTCTGCTATTCCAAAAGATCCCTCTCATATGTCATCATGAAATTTTTTAGCCGTGCGAACCCTAGCACTCCTACGGACAGCGGACATTGGGTAAGTTTTGCGCTTCCACTTGCGCTTAGGGCTGGTCGTGCCCTCCCGGTCCAAAGTGCCCGTAACCGATGGATTATGAACTTCCATCCCGATATTCTCATCCTCCTCCTCCGGCTCCTGGAGGGGCGGTGCTAGATCATCACAAAAATTATCAAGAACTCGAACTCCCAAAGTATCAATCTCAGAGTCATTCATAGGTTTGACCGCAGCTAAATTACTTAATTACTTCTAAAGCCCTCTCGGCTTCTAGATCTAGCAAATCGTTAACAGAATTAGTAACTTCACCCTCATCTCTACCAAGTGAAATTCCTAATTGTTGTGCCTTATCCATAATTTGATCATGCGAGAAATGCATAATAGTATTGGAAGTATTAACGGACATACCAGTAGTGACTTGGACTTCACGAAGCTTGGCCGCCCTCACGGCAGGCGCTGCTGCATGTCGTCCACCTCCGGATGGCTCAAGCCGACAACTCATACGTTGACCTCAGCTGCTCGATCCGGGATCCCGCCAAACATAATGACCTCCTCCCGCGAGAAATTATCCGGAGAGCGACCGCCTGTCATTCCCCGAACATCCACCCGGTCGCCATTACCAGGTGAGAGCGCCGAGTCCAGCACTGGGGAGGCAAAGGCCACCTGCCCCCTCCCCCCATCCACCCCGGACCGCCTGTCCGGAGTGCACGCCAGGCCCCGATCAGGGCGCCTCGGCACCGAGGGCAGCCAGGGAGCGTTGAGGCCACCTGCCCCACGCCCTCCCGCCAAACCTGCGCATCCGGAGACTGAGGGGGGGCCTCCAAAGAACCCAGATGCGGACCCCCAGATGAGATCGGACCCCCCGCCTGCACCACAGCCCCGTCACCACACGCCGATGTAGTCAAGTCAATATCCAACCTCGCTCCCCCACCCGAAGCCTCCACACCCGCAACCACAAAATCCAGCGCCGTAAAGAATACTCAAACTCCTCAATAGACTCCACCCGCCACTCCACAGTCTCGGAGGAGCAGACGAGGACCAAAGGAACCAAATCGCAAAGTGGTCGACAAGACAGACGCCTCCAGCGCCGTCCCTCCTCCCCGCAGCCTTTCTCGTCGGCTCCGGCCTCTTGGCCATCTCACTCACGTAATCATCGGCCATTTTTTCCTTACCAGTTGTATCATCGCCACCTTCACTCATGTCATCACCAGTGGCAGCCGGAGTCTCGGCGAAGAGGCTATCATCCTCAAACTGAATCTCAAGAGTGTATACCTGCCTCGATAAGCCCACTTAACCATGTCGGGCACATAGTCGATGTCTAGAATATCGACCAACAAAGAGCAATCCCATGAGCTCGAGTAAAATCCATATCGACTCGCTCGGTCTTACCCACCATAATACCGAGACTAGCAACCACCCCGGCGTCCCGCAGTAACTCAGACGGAGCCCCCGAAAAGCGCAACCAGGCCTGGATAAGGGGTGTACCCTGGGGCTCAACCAGCTTCCACTCCTGGAACTCAAGTATGGCCTCTGTACCTAGGAGCTTACACATCCCAAAGCTCAGCAACCTCTCAGAAGTCCTCCACAGTTGGGAACTGAACCCTGAAAATGTTGGTCTCCAGCCTGACAAGCTCCCAATGGAAGTCACCTGGTGCCAGCTCCCGGAGACGCTGAATAATCTGAGCCTCAGACACTTGCCCTTTAGTCACTTTCACTATCCCAGTCGTCGTAGTGTGCTCCTCCTGAGGAACCTCCCTCTCAGTCGGTGACTCAAAAAAAGTTAGTTCAGAACAAAAGACACCATATGTCATGAGGCTCGGTCTCGCTCCCGCACCATCGGACACACCTGCACTTCGTGTGCAGGCTTACCACAAGAATCACAAAGAACAGCCACGCACTCAGCAATAAAATGACCCTTATCGCCACATCTATAACAAAGCATTCCCTCCTTTTTCTTAGCAAACTTTGCAGCCCTGTCGACCTCAGACCTGTCGAGGCCGTCCACCGACATAACCTGAGTCTCGGCGTCGACCGGAGCCTCCACCGCGCCGGTTCCACAAGACCTCCATCTCCGGCAACCCAAGTCAGTCTCCTCAGCAATAGCCTCGACTACCGTCTCAACCGTAGTATGATGTTGTCTTGGACGGTACCGACCCCTCGGCCTCCTCGGCCACGATAGCCACGGAACCCGCCGCCATTTACGATTAGCTGGCCCAGTCGCCCCTTCGACAAAACCACCAGACGGCCCCAAGAAAGGCCTCTCAGCCGAACCATCACTCTGCCAGGCATATCCCCGTCCGCCACCCGTAGACGAGGATCCCCGGTGCTGTCCATCACCATATGCATTGTAACCGCTGCCACCCCACTTGTCCTCGAGGTACCGCTCGAACCTCCGCTTTAGCCGGAACCGGAGGTGGCTGAGCTCGCTGCAGCAAGGCGCCGCCGCATCGCTGACTTGCCTAGCCACAAAGTGCGGCGGTTCAGCTCCCACCTGCACCACAGGGGGCAGGCCATGGGCACCCAGAGGCGGCCTTGCCAGTGCACCTCGGCCCGCAGCTACTCCAGTCGTCGGCACCGTCGGCCTAGGGCCACCACGCCCCGCCGCGGTGATCACCGGCGCGGCCGGGCGGAACCCAGCCGTAGCAGCCACACCACGGCCCGCTGAAGCGACCTTAGCCCCGCCCACTGCAGCTCGTTGGCCGCCGGCAACACGCCCCGCAGCAGGATCCGATCGCTGGGGTGGAGGCGCGCCACCACGGCCGGCGACCAGCGGCACGCCGGCGCCGCCGCCACCAGCGTTCAGGGCGCCGCCGCCATCGCGACCAGGAGCCGGCGCCGCGAAGGCCCTCGCCCGCCGCGCCCGGAGGAACCCCAAAGAGCCGCGCCGGAAGAACACCACGCCCCGCCATCGCCAGTAGGGGAGGTATTCGAGCAGCCCTCCTCCGCCGCGATCGACAAAGCACGGTCGTCCGCCTGCGTGCGAACCCTAGCTCGAACCGAACGTGTGCATGGGGTGTAGATGTTGGCTGTGGACCAGACCGGGCCTCATACCCAGCTTCCGAAGCCCAAACTCTAACTCGCCGGTTCACACGTAACCGCCCACCCACCACACGCATCAATTCACGGCCCAGCAATTCATTCAAACGAGCGATCCTGTGATCGCGGATCTGAGCGCTGCGGTCGATCGCCGGCGCCGGCACCGTGGCCGCCGACGACCGCCGAGCCTTCTTTCTCCTCACTATCTTCCATGAATTATCAGTGATGAAATCGGAAAGAACAGGTTTAGGAAGACACACCTTCGGAATCGGGCCTTTCCACGGCCGGCTCGCCGCCGCCGAGGTTCGTCGGTGTACAACGCGCCGAAGAATCTCGTGTCTGTCCTCCGATCGAAGCCCTTGCCGCGCCGGATCGTCGAGTGGCACCACCCCATCCACGATCGCCGCAACCTCATCTTCCGAGTACCCTGGATCGAATGCCTCACAGATGATCGACGAAGGCGCCGGCGAGTACTCCGCGAAGTCACCGCATCGCTGCCGTCGTCCCCATCGGGATCAGCGAGGGCCCAGAACCTTCCGCCGACGTGCCCCGCACCGGAGTCAGCCACCGGCGACGCAACCGCGGTGGACGCCGTAGTCACCACCCGAGTCGCCTGGGGCTGCCTCGCCTGGGGCTGCCTCATCATCACATCAACACTAGGTCCAGAAAAAGGACCAGGTGCCTTCCTCGTGCTATTAATTAAAGGCTTTTAGAAAGAAGAACAGTGTTGCTAGGTTGTTAATTAACTGCAACATCTAGCCACATAAGATGTACCTAAGTGCACAGACACGGACTACCAAATACAGGAACGATAGAGTGAACACACTATATCTTTAATTCCCCCATAGTCGCAGTGGTAGCATTATGAACAACAGGAACGTCGCGGACGGTCAGACTGGAGAGAAACCGAAGTATAAACCAGTGGGCTAACATCTCCCTGTCGTGGGCTAACATCCCCCGCTTGGCCCCCACGTCGCTCCCGCAAGGGCGATCGGGCGGCGCTAACCCTAGCCGCCTCCGCCGCCCCCCTCCCCCCTTCTCCTCTGCCTCGCCGCCACCGGAGGGGGTCGCCGGAAAGCCGCGCGCCCACCGGGGAAGGTGCTGGCGAGGATCCGTCCGTCTGTTTTGCGCAGGGGGCTTTGGAGCCGGGGCGGCGGCCTCGGGTGGTGGTGCGTCGTCGTCTTCAGCTAGCGGCCATCGCTGGTGCTGGCCATCCCCCTTGGCCACGCGGGTGGCAAGGCGGCGGGTGGTGGTGGCTGTGGGGCGCGGTGGCCGCGAGGGCGCCCGCCTTGGATCTGACGCCTCCGCCCCCAACTCTTTCGGCCCTGTCAGATCTGGTCTCTGATTGCCCCTGGTCGCAGGCGCCGCGTCTGTGGTTGGGGTGGGGGAGATCTGGGGCCTGGATAAATCCACGGCTGGCTATGCTGGCCACGACGATGCCTGAGGGTGTCGTCTCCTACTTGTAGGCGCCGTCAAGGTGCCCCCTTTCTCCCTTCTGCCTCTCTCCCCTTCTCGTGCACCGGGGTGAAAACCCAAATCCCTCTAGATTGGGCGGCAGTGATACTCGCGGCGTCGTCACCTTCATGATGGTGCCACCTTCGGTGAGCTTGGGGTGGTGGCAGTTCGGTCTGGTTGGTGAGCGTTCGACGGCGACATGGTTGGTGTTGGTGGTGTCTTGGAGGTTCTTCTCTAAGTTTAGTGGCTTGCCACCATTGTCACTCTGTCATCAGCAGTCCCACCGTGCATTTTGATTCTCCTTGCGTGTTGGTTCCCTCCCAGTGGCAAGTTTGCCTTTGTGGAGCTCGGCGACGCGGGTTGATGGTGCCCTGCTCTGGCTTTCCGGGTAGCAATGACGTCGGTTGTACACCTTTGCTCTAGGGAGAGCGTTTGCATCGTCTGATGGATCTGCGCCTCGTGCCAGACGAGGGTCTAGGGAGCCCCTTCGGAGATGTAGGAGATTGTCAATGGTTCAGTTGGTGTCCATGGAGCTGTCAGCGTTACCCTCACATGCTAGTTGGGTCTCCTCAAGACTTGCTGGTGCCTCGGTGGGGTGGATTGGACTCAGTGGAGGCCTTCTCTATCTTCAAGCTGGTCTTGTTCTTTAGTTTCTTCATCTTTGCTTGTAGATGGTAGGAAGCCTATTAGCTGCTTGCACAACACTCTGTATCCTTTTAGCTGTTTCTTTGTTTCGTCTTTGTAAGTTGGCGGTTGATGTAATCCTGGCCGGTTGATAGCTTTGTTAATTCAAAGCCGGACTAGTCGTGAGCCTTTCTAAAAAAAAGGAACGGGAACAACTGGTGACGTGCTCGGGCAAGGTGGTAGCTCTTTGTGTGGATGTCGAGGTAGCCGAGAGCATCGGGCAGTAGCCGCGATTGAGGTACCCGTGCGAGTGGTCGCCGTGGTCGATGTCCTGGTTGGGTGCCGGTGTTGAGGTAACCGCACATTAAGCCACAAGCGCATGGTGTGTTAAGAGAGTTATGGAGACGCGTCGAGGCAATCGCCGGGGAAGCCGATACGGAAGGAGATGCAGTCTAAGTCGTCGAGGTTGTGGTGTGGCCATAGTTTTTCCAGAATCTGGCGCACGGTGTCGACGAAGGCATACTCTCATTTTGCCAGAACCAAGTACACAAAGAAGAACTCGTCGGTGACGCAGTCGAGGCGGACGTAGAGGAGGATGTCGATGCTGAAGAAGACGTTGCTGATGCCGACGAAGACGAGGCGCTGATCCTAGCTTGCCAGACTCGGGAATGTTGGGAACGAAGGCATGTACCGATGTGCCAGTATCGGGCGTGCGAAGGAAGGGACCATCATGATTTGTGCGCCATTGTCCTAGGGACTAGCAAATGAGGCCTCCATGATGGTTGTGAGGCACAGGGTGGCAAAGAGAGAGAAGTGACGGTGCATTCCGCGGTTATCGAAGTAGACGAAGTAGTCTGGGACGAGATGACGTTCGCGACGAACTCGTGGTGGATGAAGATGTAGAAGGTGGTGAAACCAGTAGCGACCTGAAGTGGTCATGTTGGATGCCTAGACTAGTGAAGACGTAGTCGGCGGGATCTATGAGGGTGAGAAGTAGCCATGCAGGTTACCTGTAGAAGTACAGCGGTGGTACTTAAAGTAGGCGAGGAAGAACCCGGCGATGTAAAGACTACCACGCGGGGACGGTGGCGACCTGCTCCATTGGAGGTGACACAGTGGGGGCCGGGAATGCCAGTACACGAGGATGGCGAAGATGGCCGCATGCAGCATGGCTATGACCTGAGGGGGTGGCAGAACTGTAAGGCGCAAGTAGTTGCAGCCGCTGGAGACTACCAGCAGCGTACACGTCAAGGAAGGCAGCCCGTAGCATGGATCAAGGGCGGCGATGTTCTGGCTCAAAGAGGTGACGCAGAGGCAACCTGATGCTCGATCGGTGGTTGGCGCGTGCTCCGGGAGCTCCTTGCCGAAGACATGCACGGGTTGATTGATCGTACCTATAGCGGCGCTGTACGCGCTATGGTGTGGACGGCACGCATATAGGAGTCGATGGCTATGTTGTTGGTGATGTACCGGGCGATGACGACGAAGATGGACCGGCGATCGAGACCATGCGAACGAGAGCGTCCGACACTGACGCATGATGGCGTCCCTTGTGCGACGCGTCTAGCCTTGCCGCACGGTTGATGACCAACTGGATGGCGTAGAATCAATGTTGATGTCAGAGTAGAGACGCGTGAGGACGACGGGCGGTGGGCGACACAATCCGATCTATGTCAGAGTAGAAGCGTAGCCACCTGTGGCGGTCAAGGAGATCGATCGCCCCGGAGGCAGCGCGGCATGGAATCGGCGGCGGCGGCTAGGGTTTTGGACTGGGGTTAGTCTGATAACATGTAAAACGATAGATATCGATAGAGAAGAATTAACGGAATATTATGGACATTGTATTGAGCCTCACGGGCTATATATTTTTACCTACTAATGAAGCAGATATTGGTCCTGGTTGCCCATCAGGTGTACTTTTTCAAAAAAGACCCTGAAATTTATACAAATCAAACCGCAGTCCACAGTAAGTGAAAAAAAAAATGGTTCGTGCGCAGCCCCGACTCGCCCGTCAATGAAATTGCTGTCCTGTACGAGAACCTGAGTGTTTCACCTGCCGCCGCACCCCCATCCCTCCGCCGCCGCTGTCCCTCCACTCTGTGGTGCATATCCTCCATCCGCGGTCGCCAAATCCGGACAAGATCGGCAAACATCTGCCGCATCTCACGCGACACTCAGCCGCAGCTGCTCGTCGACCATGCAGGCAGCACGGACGAGCTGCTCGTCGATGTCCATCCCGCAGCCCCATTGACGACGGTGTCCATGCCTCCTACACAGCGGGCGCCTCCTACTTGCCAAAAGGTATGTCTCCCCCGCTCGCGGCTCCCCTGGATCCCACAAATTTGTTTTTTTGCTACGTAGCCAATTCAGAGTGGAAGATGTTGTCCTGGGTGTGTAGAATATGCGTTGTGTGGCTTCTTGTGTTTGTGTGTGTGCATATATGTTAATTGGTGGATGGTGTGTGTGTGCAGGGTGCGATTGGGAACAGCGAGTAGGCGGCGAGTATGCTACGCCGAGAAGCGGTACAGGGGCATGAAGCAAGCGAGCAGGTGTGTGCAGCGACCTCCTACTTCACTAATAGCCTTGACGGAGCACCGGGGCCGGCTCGACAGGGCATGTCGCCCGCCGGTGGACGCCAGGATGTGCGCGATGGAGAGGAACCCCACGTCGTCGCCTCTGTAGCCTGGACAGAGCTCCGCCAGTGCCGGTGATGAACCTCACATCTGTGCTGGTGATGGCTCTCTCCATCTACTTCCTCCACAGGCTATCAGAGAGTAGAGATCACATCGTGGATTTATTTTTTCTTCATACATGTGCTTCAGTCGTTGTTTGGCTCAATCCATCCATATTTCGATGCCCAAACAGCAGAACAGAGCAGCTGCCGCAATTTACCGATTGGTTTCTTGGAGTGATTCAAACATAGGAAAGCCTGCTACTTGTGCAAGAAACGGGTAAAGAAATTTCAGTTTTCTTACTAATGCACCTCAATTTGCAAGGTTAGAAGAATGTCAGGTTGCTTTATGTTGGTTTTCTAATATCTACATGTTCCTTTCTTACAGACTCTCCCATCAAGCAAATCTAATTATCTAGGCAGTATGGAAAGCAGGCAAATTATGTAAGTATTTGGACAACCCACGAATGTATTTCTCTGTAGTGCAGACTTCGTCGGAATTATAGCCAAGGTACGTGGTTCAAACTGCTCGAGTAATATTGATTTGGAGTTGTTTTGGCCAAGCATCTGATTGAACCATGCTACTGCACAGTAGCCAAAATTTAGTGTAAACTGAACCACATGCTACTGTGTAGTAGCCAAAGTTCAGTCAGTTTGTTTTCCAGTGATCTGGAGTGGCTAAACTGAACCATGATACTACACAATAGCCCAAAGTTTGACTGATAGATATGAGTATCATCATATAATTTTTTTTTATATTTCTAGAATATGTAATACCAGCAATGTTGTTTTCAGTTTGACAGGTGTGGCTGATGAGTTCCAGTACCATTTACTATGACGCAGTATTGTGTGTTTTTTAAAGTTTTTAATAGTCTTTGCTAAAGCCGAGCTTGCTTCTTATATACTTGTCTGTGAATAGTTCATACATCACCAGAACCAAAATTCACCAGAGTAAATGAGACATAGTAAAGCTAATAGCGTGTGCATTTGATTTCCTACATCTAGAAAAGGGAAATATCCTTAGAGAATTGCAGTTGAGATGGCGTTGAATAACTTTCGTTGTACTTCTAAAAGTGCGCTGCAAAATGCTATTTTATTAAGCGCCCTATCGAATCCAAACCTGTATACTCCTATTTATGTTTAATAAATCAAGTTGTTGTTACTTTGTTAATGAATCACGCACTTCTTAATTCTTTGTGTACGACTTGCTGTCAAAACACTAAACTTACCATGTGCTTGATTATATGATTATTCCTTTATCTGGTTGATGATTTTGGCTGCAAGTCGCTGTCAATTGGAGCTCCATCTGGATTCGGGATTCATTTTCATATGGGATGCTTTTGTGCTTATTATGATTATTCCTCTATCTGGTTGATGATTTTGGCTGCAAGTCGCTATCAACTGGAGCTCCATCTGGATTCAGGATTCATTTTCATATGGGATGCATTTTGTGCAGTAAAAAAAACACTGGCTAGGAAGAAATAAAATCATGAATTTCCAGCCAATAAACCACCAAATATAGGTCCTTGACAGCAACATTAATTTTTTTTCATACTTAAACTTAGTTAGGGCATGTTGGCTTAGCATGTTCATATAATTTCTCTTATTAGTTATGTGGCATATCACTTAATGAGATTGCATGTATGGTATATGTTTGGGGCAACTAGTTTTATCTAATCTCGGCAGAGCAGGCCGATGTTTAGCATGATTGGCTTCTCTTACAGTTTTTGTTAGACTGAATTAGTAAATATATGTTGCTTTTTCACCTAACAGGCTTGGCTATATGTTTACTGGTGTGCACCATGTCATTTGAGACAATTTCAAGATCTAAGAAATTAGCTCCAAGCTTCAAAATTCCACCAAACCAATACAAAGATGAAATTAGTCATTTCAAATTGGCAAGATATGAGAGGAAGGTTTGCATAAAGTAATTCTACATGGTGTAAGATTACAATATTCATTGTAGCAAGATTTTCTTTCCAATTTGCGGCACCGTCAAATCGGACATCTATCATGGTTCATGACAATAGGCATCAAGGATAGAACCATATATATATTGGATATCTACGACATAAAGAGATATTGTTTCAACTACTTGACCCATCAGTGATTGGTTAGTTCAATCAAATTTATATATTTACTGTTGATCTGTTTGGATGGTTGGTTAGGAAAGTGAAAAGGAAACTTTTGATGTTGACAACTTAATTTCTCTGCGGCAGTGACAAACCTCTTAATTTCTCACAAGTGAGGGTCTGATGTAAGATATTTTGTGGATCAAACCTGCCAGCAAGGACCTTACTTGAACATTATCTATTCTATGGGAACGTACCGCTGCAAACCTGCCAACAAGTAAATTTATTGGCATTTTATTTTGTTTCAGGATAACTTTGCCTTTTGTTGCTCAATAAAAATAATACCCCTCTTCGTAAATCTATTATTTTGCTTTCTGATGAAGCTGCAGTTCTCTCCAAATAATTTTCAGAGTACACTATGCAGAAGCTGCTAAACAGGCTGTGGAAGCTGGTGAAAAATCAAACAGTAAAAAGGAGGCTGCTCTGTGTTGCCATTGCTGTACGAATATAATGTGACCTTCTGCTATTGTGTGAAGAAAAGTATGTGCAAAACTACATACTTGCATGAATAGAAGATAGCTGAATATGACCTTGCGTACAGATTGTTGTGTAGATAAAATTGACTTTGCTTACAGATTTTGCTGTATGTATTTTTTTGTATAGTTGACCGAGTAAATAGAAGATGGTAGAAGAAAGAAGTGCGGAGTGTTGTATTGCCATATTGTACATGGTGATCGTTATTGTATACTGTATATTTTTGCATAGATAGAATAATGATGTAGATATAGAGGGTTTTCGCGTTGTAGTAATTTTCATAGGGACTATGATTATGTATGACTGTTTTATGGCACACAAATCTGTCAATACACATTCATTGTGATGGCATATACCATGTTTGTGAAGTGCGAGCAGCAAACAACCTGAGTGGTTTTCTTCTTATTGGTCATGAAATTCTGATGGATGAAGTTCTATACAATGCTTACTAAATTTAAGCCTGACAATTTTCTGCCCCATTGCAACGCACGGGCATGTGTCCTAGTGTATATATATATATATATATATATATATATATATATATATATATATATATATATATATATATATATATATATATATATATATATATATATATAGTACATGCTTGGAAGACAAGAAGCCCTCCTAAAGATAAGCTAGCCGATGGATTACAAATCCTAAAATATCAAATACATGTAAATAAAGTATATCTCTAACATGCCGAGTTTAAATCCAGTGCCATGTTATAGCAAGATTATCTTACCTCTACTTGAGAGGGTGCTTTCTGAATCTCTTGTAATATAAACTATATGCTTGTTTTGCTACTTCGAAAATCAACGGATATTTTTCAGGTGGGGAGCTCCCCACCTCCCTAGTTTCAAAATTAAACATGGTGGTTATTTTGCACAGTAGCAACCATGTCAACCTGACAAACATCAATAAAATAATTAGGAATTGATATATTACATTCTGGAAGGTGATCGATGTTATATATGCACGTGCATTAGTTTATAACTATTAACACGCAAGAAAAATTAATGCGAGAGCAATTTAGTTGTCATCTCGTATTCACGGTGACTATTTCATATCATCCATGGATATGAAGATGAGAAGAGTACCTATATTTCCAGCTACATACAGTACCCGCAACTGGTACAAGTCAACAGTGTTACTTGCACCAACGATCGGCCGTCCCGTAATAAAATAGGAGCTTTTAATTTGCTCTCTGCACCCGAGAATGCACACAACCAAGAACAATGTTATGTGTATTAAACTTGGAATTATAATTAGAGTGGATTGCTCAAGGTTGCCAACTTGCCAGGTTCGAGAGAAACTTCTACTGTATAATATAAAAGTGATGAAAAATCCGTCGCCCACCACACCTATTTAACTATGGGTTGCAGTTTTACCTCCTAGATTTTGAGAGACAAGTTTGACTCTAAACTTCTGATACAGAGCACATTATATCCTTGCTCCTAATCAAAACCGTATGGTTGCTAACATGGCGGTGATTTTGCACGCATAGCAATCTTGTAACATGAAAAACCAATAAAATTAATTAGACAAGTTAAATCCAAAGTATCCCAAGAGAAAAAAAATCGTTCTTTCAAATAAACTCCAAGAGTATTATCACAGACTACTCATGAATGTTCATAATTTATTTATGACTTATTCCACAGTTTCCCAGTTTTGGTTAAAACTTATAGACTTATTGCGCTTTTATTTTCATCTTGATATTCACATTTTTTTGGACACAGTACAGATGCAACCGCTCATACATACACGCATACACTCACCCCTAATAAATGTATGTTTATTTCTACTCCCTCCGTTGCAAGTCCTGCGCATATACCTAGGTTGCCAATTTTATCACAGTAATACAAATTATATAACATAAAAATTATACCGTTTGAAAATAGAACATCCGAAGTTATAATGGTTTGTTTTTCGTAATATATGTCTTCTATTAGGTTGGTCAAATTGATGACCTAGGGGTATGCGCACGCCTTGTAAACCGAGAGAGAGGGAGTATCTAGTTTTTATGCCGATTGGCGTGTGCGCAAAACCACCACCACATCATGGTCATATAAATTTCACTAGGCTGGCATCAAATCATCCAACCTTTAAATTATAGATAATAGGTATACAAATAAACTTAACTAACACTTGAGTTGTCAAATATATTGTTAGTCCCTTCCCATGCAAAACTAACTTGTATATCCAACACAAATACTCCCTCCGTTCCTAAATATTTGTCTTTCTAGAGATCTCGACAAGTGACTACATACGGAGCAAAATGAGTGAATCTATACTCTAAAATATGTCTACATACATTCGTATGTGATAGTCCATTTGAAATCTCTAAAAAGACAAATATTGAGGAACGGAGGAAGTAATAGAGATCGCTCCGCCAAAAAAAACACTGGAGATTGCTGTCACTATTTCTCTATGTATACATGACATGCACATGTCAAGATTGAAGTTCATCTTGCTTTGACATATCCCACATTTTATGCCTTTGGAACGCAATATTATGAAAACTTAGAATTATTAAAAAAACATATGATGAAAATGACACGACATCTTGGTTCCTACTGAAAATGAAAATATAGGACTGTTGAGAAGAAGTGGTTGTCTCGAAACAGAGTGAGTGATATGACTTGCCAGGTTCAAACAAAACATATATGTAGGCCTACCGAATTGCTAGTACCATTTAACACTACGGAGTGGCCTGGCTGATTAATTATGCGGTGGCAAATTAGCTATCAGCTTAGCTAATCAGAGTACACTAACTAATTTATTGCAAACTGTAGCTAGCATGGGTAGCACTCTGAGCCACGTCCGCATATACATTGGAAAAGGAAAAGTGTGCAAATGAAGGAAAAACAACATCAATATATATAGCGTGTGTGTGTTCCTTCTCTCTCATCTATTTTGGTGCTGGTAGCTACCTTGCTCTCTCCTTTTTCTCTCTCTTCTTGGGTAGCTAGATCCTCCCCCTTCTCTCTCTAGCTTCCATTCCTTCGTACTAGTACTCTTCCGCTTGATTTCCCAGCTGCTGCTAAGTTTCTTCCTCCCACTTTCTCTTCTCTCTAGATCACCGGGTATGATCTTCCTTCCTGCCTTCCTTGATTCATCAAACTTCTGGAACACCGACCATAACCAGCTTCAGGTATGCATCCTTGTGCTTCTAGCTAGCTAATTAATTGCATATTCCTTATGATTTTTTTGCACGACAAAAACAAGATATATATATGTATGTATATCGGAATATAATCCATATCAGGGTTTCTTTTCTTGTTGAATTTTACAACAACCAACCGGTTACCGGAAATTTCATGGGCACCGAGAAACAGTGGCACCTCTCGAAAAATTCAAAAAATTATAATTTAGACGGCCAAGAGGTAGTACTGTTTCTCGGGTTGTGATACCAGAAAGGTAAAAACATCAATTTAGACAGAAAATGTGAATCAAACTGGGTGTGTATCAATGAAAAAATAGTGTGCTATAGCAAAATAGCACCACCCTTATATATTACTAGTGTGCTATATCACGTTATAGCATGCTATCTTACACTGATTTATTTCGCGGGACATTGCTCAGAACGTTATAGCGCGCTATTTTTTTCAGTGGTCTTTATACTCCCAAGAGATCACGGGGTCTCCCTTTGCACAGGGAGTTTATGTCTGATGTAGGTCAAACATTATACATTATTACCGGAAAAAAGGTGAAAAACCAAAATTCCTTTGAACCCAAACCTTCCGAGATTTACGGGAGACCGGTTCTTCCTGCCCATCCGGGGGCGAATGGAGAAAAAAATAGCTCCATCTATATATTTGCCGATATGCCTAATTGATTACTCATCTACTTGTCGATTTGCAGCTGCAACAAATCGGTACTAACACTCATAGTACTACCACTTCTTCACCCGCTGGTCCTGGTGATGGAGAATGCAAGAACAGCAATAAAAAACGGTTCATGGCCACGGCCGGGGCTGGCTCCGGCGCTGCAGGGGGTGGCGATGATGGTTGCGGCAGTGCTGTTGACGGCGATTGCGGTGGCATCGGGAATAAGAAGTCGAGGTCCATGTCAGAGCGAGCACGGCTAGCGCGGTTGCCGCAGCCAGTGCCAGGGCTCAACTGCCCGCGATGCGACTCCACCAACACCAAATTTTGCTACTTCAATAACTACTCCCTTACCCAGCCCCGGCACTTCTGCCGCTCCTGCAGCCGCTACTGGACCCGCGGCGGCGAGCTCCGCAACGTGCCCGTCGGCAGGGGGTGTCGTCGCAATAGCAAGCGAAGGGCCAAGCCCAAGGTGGTGTCAGCCACCTCTCGAGCCTCTGTGGTAGGGACGTCGTCCGTGACATCAACCATGTCCAGCAGTACCACTTATGTCACCGGCACCAGCACTACACCACCCAGATTTCAGTACCCCATGTTCGGCAGTGTGCCGTCGCACGACAGCCAGTTCGCCGACAGCTTCGACCCAGCGAACCTTGGTCTCATCTTCCCCGTCAGGCTGCTCCTTGCCGATAGCGATGCTTCCGCAGTAGACGGCTGTGCACAGCACCACCACCACCACGCCCATGGGAACGGGATGGAGCAGTTGTCGGTAGCGCAGGATAGCTTCCCATTCATGTACGCGATGGATCATCAGATGTCTGGACTGCCAGCTCAGGCTATGCCCATCACAATGGGTACGATGCAGGGCATGTTCCACGTAGGGTTACAGGGCGTCGGCGGGGGTAATGGTGACGAGATAGGAGGCCAACAGTTGCACCACCCGCCGGCCAAGAGAAACCACAAGCAGCAAGATTACCCGAGCAGCAGGGACATGTACGGGGACGTGGTCAATGCCAATGGTGGCATCTTGTAATTAGCTATCTAGTTAGGTCAAAATTTGCTCTTAGATTAATGTCCGGTGAAATGGGGCACGCTATTGTAGTCATGTGAACTTTGATGAAATATATGGATCTATCAGCTTCTCAATTATGTGTTATTTTTCTGAACTTGGTGATGCTGGATATGTACGACTCGACCATGTTAATGCTTGGTATGGTAGCACTGGAAAAGTGCCACGTTAACTAGTAGAAAATAGACCTTCCGTCCGGAGCATTAGTCCCGGCCTGGTTTGGGCCCGGGACTAATGTGATCATTAGTCCCGGTCCCAACGGCTAGGAGCGGACAAGGGTATGGCCATCATTAGTGCCGGTTCATTTTCGATCTATATTCCTGGTTGGTGATACCAACCGGGACTAAAGGGATTAATGGGGTGGTGGCAGGAATGGTCAGGCGGGGGCCTCCATAAGCCCCTTTAGTCCTGGTTGGTATCACCAACCGGGACTATAGGTGGACCTTTAGTCCCGGTTTGTATCACCAACCGGGACTAAAGACATCCTTATACAAACCCCTACTTCGTCCAGCCCGAGCCCAAGCTCTTCTCTCTCTCTGTTTTCTCCTTTCTCTCCTCTGTTCTCTTCCCCTTGCACGAGTTTATCCTCCACTTCAAGATTTCAGGCACCCCATCTATTCAAGTGTTCACAAAGGTTAGCAACTTTGTCCTTTCATCTCTCATTGCTACATTAGCTCGTGCAATGCTCTATAAGTTTAGTGATTTGTGGGTTTTAGTTTGGGAGTAATTATGTGGGAGTTTATTTGGTTTATATGCAATATGAGCTCAAATTAACTTCTTAATTTGCATATGTGTAGGTGTGGTTTACTTAATGCCTTCCCGTCTCCGTCCTAACCACCGTCCATCGCCTGCACCATCCCGTCGCCGGCACCACCTTGGTGAGCCTCTTGTTCTTATCCTTTTTATAAATAAAAAAAATCTTATTTGTATAATTTAGATAGTTACTTGTATAATTTTCTTACTTGTAAGATTGTTTGTTATACATAGTGCCATGGTTTTGATATCCGTCCCCGGCCCCTCGTCCGGTTTATGATTCGGATGGGGTATATTCTCTTTATAACTATTTGTTGCATTTTGTGTTTATGACAATTATGCCCATCAAGTTGACATAGATTTTTTTCTGGGAGGTATGTGAACCGGAAATTGCAACCGACCCTCTTGTCGAGAAGTTCAATTTTGTTGAAAAAGAAAACGAGTATTTGAAAGAAAAATTGAAAAGAATTGAAGAAGAAAAGATGAAATTAGAGTTGTATGTTGTCGATGTCGTCGATGATCACAAGATCAAGATGTATGCAATGCGCTTGAAGATTAGAAAGATCAGAAAATATGTCGTTAATAAAGAGGCTTGGTATCATCATGCCGTTGGATCAATTATTACCTTAGTTGCGATCTTGATCGCATTTGTTGTTGCATTTAAATGCTTTAGCTAGATAGTTGTATGTTGTTTTATGAGAATAAGTGTGTATGAACTTTATGTACGAACTTGTATTAATTAGGTCTTTTTGGTGTTGTGTAATGAAGATGAGCCGGCAATGGATGTACGACGAGAGACGCTTTCCCCGGTTCATTAATGGCGTGCATAGTTTTCTGCATGCGACCGAGGCAAACCAGCGGGATGGTTTTATGTGTTGTACATGTGGTGTCTGTAAGAATGATAGGAATTACTCTAGCTCAAAAGTCCTTCACATCCACATGTTTACTACCAGTTTCATGTCCGGCTATAACTGTTGGACCAAGCACGGAGAAAGAGGGGTTCTAATGGAAGAGAATGAACAAGAAGAGGATGATGACAACTATCATGGGTTCCCTCAATATGTTGGTACTACAATGCGGGAAGAAGCTGAAGGCGAGGGCATCGATGAGCCCTCTGATGATCTTGGTCGGGCCATTCCTGATGCAGAGAGAAACTGCTCAAGAGAAAAGGAAAAGTTGAAGTTGTAGCGCATGTTAGAGGATTACATGAAATTGTTATACCCAAATTGCGAAGATGACAAGAAAAAGCTCGGTACCACACTAAAATTGTTGCAATGGAAGGCAGAGAATGGTGTATCAAACAAGGGATTTGAAAAGTTAATGAAAATGTTAAAGAAGATGCTTTGAAAGGAAAATGAATTGTCGATGACGTATGAAGCAAAGAAGGTTGTCTGCCTCTAAGATTAGAGGTTCAGAAGATACATGCATGCCCTAAAGGCTACATCCTCTACCACGGTGAGGAGTACGAGAATTTGAATGCATGCCCGGTATGCGGTGCATTGTGCTATAAGATCAGCCGCGATGACCCTGGTGATGTTGAGGGCGGCGCCCCATGAAGAGGATTCTTGACAAGGAGATGTGGTATGCTCCTATAATACCACGGTTGAAACGTTTGTTCCAAAACAAAGAGTATGCCAAGTTGTTGAGATGGTACAAAGAAGACCATAAGAAAGACGGGAAGTTGAGAGTACCCGTTGTTGTGTCGTGATACGTCCATTTTGCATCATGCTTTTATATCGATATTTATTGCATTATGGGTTGTTATTTTACGTTATGTCAAAAAATTTATGGCTATTCTCCCTTATTTTACAAGGTTTACCATGAAGAGGGAATGCCGGCAGCTGGAATTCTGGCTGGAAAAGGAGCAAATATTGGAGAGCTATTATGTGCAACTCCAAAAGTCCTGAAACTCCACGGAATGTCTTCAAATAAATAAAGAAAAATAGTCGAGATAGATGAAGGCCAGGGGGCCCACACCCTGCTCACGAGGGTGGGGGGCGCGCCCCCTCCCCCTGGGCGCGCCCCCTACCTCGTGGGCCCCCTGGTGGCTTTCCGATGCCCATCTTCTCCTATATGAGCTCTTTCGATGAGAAAAAAATCATAAGCCACCTTTCGGGACGAAACTCCGCCGCCACGAGGCGGAGCCTTGGCAGAACCAATCTAGGACTTCGGCAGAGCTGTTCTGCCGGGGACACTTCCCTCTGGGAGGGGGAAATCATCGTCATCATCATCACCAACGCTCCTCTCATCGGGAGAGGGCAATCTCCATCAACATCTTCACCAGCACCATCTCATCTCCAAACCCTAGTTCATCTCTTGTATCCAATTCTTGTCTCTAAGTCCGGGAATGGTGCTAGTAGGTTGCTAGTAGTGTTGATTACTCCTTTTAGCTGATGCTAGTTGGTTTACTTGGTGGAAGATCATATGTTCAGATCCTTTATGCATATTATTACCCCTCTGATTATGAACATGAATATGCTTTGTGAGTAGTTACGTTTGTTCACGAGGACACGGGAGAAGTCTTGCTATTAGTAGTCATGTGAATTTGGTATTAGATTCGATATTTTGATGACATGTATGTTGTCTAACCTCTGGTGGTGTTATGTGAACGTCGACTACATAACACTTCACCATTATTTGGGCCTAGAGGAAGGCATTGGGAAGTAATAAGTAGATGATGGGTTGCTAGAGTGACAGAAGCTTAAACCCTAGTTTATGCGTTGTTTCGTAAGGGGCTGATTTGGATCCATATGTTTCATGCTATGGTTAGGTTTACCTTAATACTTTTGTTGTAGTTGCGGATGCTTGCAATAGAGGTTAATCATAAGTGGGATGTTTGTTCAAGTAAGAACAGCACCCAAGCACCGGTCCACCCACATATCAAATTATCAAAGTACCGAACGCGAATCATATGAGCATGATGAAAACTAGCTTGACGATATTCCCATGTGTCCTCGGGAGCACTTTTCCTATTATAAGAGTTTGTTACGGCTTGTCCTTTTCTACAAAAAGGATTGGGCCACCTTGCTGCACCTTATTTACTTTTGTTACTTGTTGCTCGTTACAATTTACCTTATCACAAAACTATCTGTTACCACTTATTTCAGTACTTGCAGAGAGTACCTTGCTGAAAACCGCTTATCATTTCCTTCTGCTCCTCGTTGGGTTCGACACTCTTACTTATCGAAAGGACTACGATAGATCCCCATACTTGTGGGTCACCAAGACTCGTTTCTGGCGCCGTTGCCGGGGAGTGTAGCGCCTTTGGTAAGTGGAATTTGGTAAGGAAAATTTTATATAGTGTGCTGAAATTTTCTGTCACTTGTTGGAAAGTAATTCTCTGAGGGGCTTGTTCGGGGTATCTTCACCCCGTCCAGTAGAGCAAAGAGTTGCTCCTCAACCTACTCAACCTACTGAACCTATTGAAAATGAAACTCCTTTTGAATTTCCTTCGGTATGATGGAAAAAATGCTAGCTAATCCTTTTACGGAGATGGAACAAAGCACCCTGATGAGCACTTAATATATGTGGATGAAATTTGTGTATTATTTCAGCTTGCAGGTGTACCCGATGATGTTGTTAAGAAGAAGGCTTTTCCTTTATCTTTGAAGGAAGACGCACTGACATGGTATAGGCTATGTGATACGAGATCATGGAACTATAAAAGATTGAAATTGGAATTTCATCAAAAGTATTACCCTATGCATCTTGTTCATCGTGACCGCAATTATATATATATATATATATATATATATATATATATATATATATATATATATATATATATATAAATTTTGGCCTCGCTAAGGAGAAAGCATCGCTCAAGCTTGGGGGAGGCTTAAATCAATGTTATATTCATGCCCCAATCATGAGCTCTCAAGATAAATAATTATTCAAAGTTTTTATGCTCGGCTTTCTGATAATAATCGCACCATTCTCGATACTTCTTGTGATGGCTCTTTTATGATGAAGACTATTGAATTCAGATGGAATTTATTGGATAGAATTAAACGCAACTCTGAAGATTGGGACCTCGACAAAGGTAAGGAGTCAGGTATGACACTTAAGTTTGATTGTGTTAAGTCTTTTATGGATACCGATGTTTTCCGTAAGTTTAGCACTAAATATGGACTTGACTCTGAGATAGTAGCTTCTTTCTGTGAATCTTTTGCTACTTATGTTGATATCCCCAAGGAGAAGTGGTTTAAATATCATCCTCCCATAGAAGTAAAAGTAGCTGCACCTTCTAAAGTTGAAGAAAAGATTGTCACTTATAATGATCCTGTTGTTCCTACTTCTTATGTTGAGAAACCACCGTTTCCTGTTAGAATAAAGGATCATGCTAAAGCTTCAACTGTTGTTTGTAAAAGTAATATTAGAACTTATACACCTCCTGAGCAAGTTAAAGTCGAACCTAATATTGCTATTGTTAAAGATCTCTTGGCTGATAATATTGATGGGCATGTTATTCAATTCTTCGGTGAAACTGCTAGAATTGCCAAACCTTGTGCTAAAGATAAACATAGACATGTGGTAGGCGTGCCTGTTATTTCTGTTAAAATACGAGATCATTGTTATCAATGGCTTATGTGATATGGGTGCTAGTGCTAGTGTTATACCTTATGACTTGTATAAAGAAATTAAGCATGAAATTGCACCTGCTGAGTTAGAAGACATTGATGTCACAATTAAACTTGCCAATATAGATACTATATCAGCAGTGGGAATTGTTAGAGATGTTGAAGTCTTGTGTGGGAAAACTAAATATCCTGTTGATTTTCTTGTTCTCAGTTCTCCACAAGATAGCTTTTGTCTCATTATATTTGGTAGACCCTTCTTGAATACTGTTAATGCTAAGATAGATTGTGAAAAGAATGTTGTTACTATTGGCTTGGATGATATGATTCATGAGTTCAATTTCTCTAAATTTAGTAGACAACACCGTGAAGAAGAATTGCCTAGTAAGGATGAAACGGGTAAAGAAATTTCAGTTTTCTTACTAATGCACCTCAATTTGCAAGGTTAGAAGAATGTCAGGTTGCTTTATGTTGGTTTTCTAATATCTACATGTTCCTTTCTTACAGACTCTCCCATCAAGCAAATCTAATTATCTAGGCAGTATGGAAAGCAGGCAAATTATGTAAGTATTTGGACAACCCACGAATGTATGTCTCTGTAGTGCAGACTTCGTCGGAATTATAGCCAAGGTACGTGGTTCAAACTGCTCGAGTAATATTGATTTGGAGTTGTTTTGGCCAAGCATCTGACTGAACCATGCTACTGCGCAGTAGTCAAAATTTAGTGTAAACCGAACCATGCTACTGTGTAGTAACCAAAATTCAGACAGTTTGTTTTCTTGTGATCTGAAGTGGCTAAACTGAACCATGATACTACACAATAGCCCAAAGTTTGACTGATAGATATGAGTATCATCATATAATTTTTTTTTATATTTCTAGAATATGTAATACCAGCAATGTTGTTTTCAGTTTGACAGGTGTGGCTGATGAGTTCCAAAGTACCATTTACTATGACGCAGTATTGTGTGTTTTTAAAGTTTTAATAGTCTTTGCTAAAGCCGAGCTTGCTTCTTATATACTTGTGCGTGAATAGTTCATACATCACCGTAACCAAAATTCACCAGAGTAAATGAGACATAGTAAAGCTAATAGCGTGTGCATTTGATTTCCTACATCTAGAAAAGGGAAATATCCTTAGAGAATTGCAGTTGAGATGGCGTTGAATAACTTTCGTTGTACTTCTAAAAGTGCGCTGCAAAATGCTATTTTATTAAGCGCCCTATCGAATCCAAACCTGTATACTCCTATTTATGTTTAATAAATCAAGTTGTTGTTACTTTGTTAATGAATCACGCACTTCTTAATTCTTTGTGTACGACTTGCTGTCAAAACACTAAACTTACCATGTGCTTGATTATATGATTATTCCTTTATCTGGTTGATGATTTTGGCTGCAAGTCGCTGTCAATTGGAGCTCCATCTGGATTCGGGATTCATTTTCATATGGGATGCTTTTGTGCTTATTATGATTATTCCTCTATCTGGTTGATGATTTTGGCTGCAAGTCGCTATCAACTGGAGCTCCATCTGGATTCAGGATTCATTTTCATATGGGATGCATTTTGTGCAGTAAAAAAAACACTGGCTAGGAAGAAATAAAATCATGAATTTCCAGCCAATAAACCACCAAATATAGGTCCTTGACAGCAACATTAATTTTTTCATACTTAAACTTAGTTAGGGCATGTTGGCTTAGCATGTTCATATAATTTCTCTTATTAGTTATGTGGCATATCACTTAATGAGATTGCATGTATGGTATATGTTTGGGGCAACTAGTTTTATCTAATCTCGGCAGAGCAGGCCGATGTTTAGCATGATTGGCTTCTCTTACAGTTTTTGTTAGACTGAATTAGTAAATATATGTTGCTTTTTCACCTAACAGGCTTGGCTATATGTTTACTTGGTGTGCACCATGTCATTTGAGACAATTTCAAGATCTAAGAAATTAGCTCCAAGCTTCAAAATTCCACCAAACCAATACAAAGATGAAATTAGTCATTTCAAATTGGCAAGATATGAGAGGAAGGTTTGCATAAAGTAATTCTACATGGTGTAAGATTACAATATTCATTGTAGCAAGATTTTCTTTCCAATTTGCGGCAATCACAAATCGGACATCTATCATGGTTCATGACAATAGGCATCAAGGATAGAACCATATATATATTGGATATCTACGACATAAAGAGATATTGTTTCAACTACTTGACCCATCAGTGATTGGTTAGTTCAATCAAATTTATATATTTACTGTTGATCTGTTTGGATGGTTGGTTAGGAAAGTGAAAAGGAAACTTTTGATGTTGACAACTTAATTTCTCTGCGGCAGTGACAAACCTCTTAATTTCTCACAAGTGAGGGTCTGATGTAAGATATTTTGTGGATCAAACCTGCCAGCAAGGACCTTACTTGAACATTATCTATTCTATGGGAACGTACCGCTGCAAACCTGCCAACAAGTAAATTTATTGGCATTTTATTTTGTTTCAGGATAACTTTGCTTTTTGTTGCTCAATAAAAATAATACCCCTGTTCGTAAATCTATTATTTCGCTTTCCGATGAAGCTGCAGTTCTCTCGAAATAATTTTCAGAGTACACTATGCAGAAGCTGCTAAACAGACTGTGGAAGGTGATGAAAAATCAAACAGTAAAGAGGAGGCTGCTCTTTGTTGCCATTGTTGTACGAATATAATGTGACCTTCTGCTATTGTGTGAAGAAAAGTATGTGCAAAACTACATACTTGCATGAATAGAAGATAGCTGAATATGACCTTGCGTACAGATTGTTGTGTAGATAAAATTGACTTTGCTTACAGATTTTGCTGTATGTATTTTTTTGTATAGTTGACCGAGTAAATAGAAGATGGTAGAAGAAAGAAGTGCGGAGTGTTGTATTGCCATATTGTACATGGTGATCAAGTTATTGTATACTGTATATTTTTGCATAGATAGAATAATGATGTAGATATAGAGGGTTTTCAAGCGTTGTAGTAATTTTCATAGGGACTATGATTATGTATGACTGTTTTATGGCACACAAATCTGTCAATACACATTCATTGTGATGGCATATACCATGTTTGTGAAGTGCGAGCAGCAAACAACCTGAGTGGTTTTCTTCTTATTGGTCATGAAATTCTGATGGATGAAGTTCTATACAATGCTTACTAAATTTAAGCCTGACAATTTTCTGTCCCGTTGCAACGCACGGGCATGTGTCCTAGTGTATATATATATATATATATATATATATATATATATATATATATATATATATATATATATATATATATATATAGCAGTACATGCTTGGAAGACAAGAAGCCCCTCCTAAAGATAAGCTAGCCGATGGATTACAAATCCTAAAATATCAAATACATGTAAATAAAGTATATCTCTAACATGCCGAGTTTAAATCCAGTGCCATGTTATAGCAAGATTATCTTACCTCTACTTGAGAGGGTGCTTTCTGAATCTCTTGTAATATAAACTATATGCTTGTTTTGCTACTTCGAAAATCAACGGATATTTTTCAGGTGGGGAGCTCCCCACCCCTCCCTAGTTTCAAAATTAAACATGGTGGTTATTTTGCACAGTAGCAACCATGTCAACCTGACAAACATCAATAAAATAATTAGGAATTGATATATTACATTCTGGAAGGTGATCGATGTTATATATGCACGTGCATTAGTTTATAACTATTAACACGCAAGAAAAATTAATGCGAGAGCAATTTAGTTGTCATCTCGTATTCACGGTGACTATTTCATATCATCCATGGATATGAAGATGAGAAGAGTACCTATATTTCCAGCTACATACAGTACCGCAACTGGTACAAGTCAACAGTGTTACTTGCACCAACGATCGGCCGTCCCGTAATAAAATAGGAGCTTTTAATTTGCTCTCTGCACCCGAGAATGCACACAACCAAGAACAATGTTATGTGTATTAAACTTGGAATTATAATTAGAGTGGATTGCTCAAGGTTGCCAACTTGCCAGGTTCGAGAGAAACTTCTACTGTATAATATAAAAGTGATGAAAAATCCGTCGCCCACCACACCTATTTAACTATGGGTTGCAGTTTTACCTCCTAGATTTTGAGAGACAAGTTTGACTCTAAACTTCTGATACAGAGCACATTATATCCTTGCTCCTAATCAAAACCGTATGGTTGCTAACATGGCGGTGATTTTGCACGCATAGCAATCTTGTAACATGAAAAACCAATAAAATTAATTAGACAAGTTAAATCCAAAGTATCCCAAGAGAAAAAAAATCGTTCTTTCAAATAAACTCCAAGAGTATTATCACAGACTACTCATGAATGTTCATAATTTATTTATGACTTATTCCACAGTTTCCCAGTTTTGGTTAAAACTTATAGACTTATTGCGCTTTTATTTTCATCTTGATATTCACATTTTTTTGGACACAGTACAGATGCAACCGCTCATACATACACGCATACACTCACCCCTAATAAATGTATGTTTATTTCTACTCCCTCCGTTGCAAGTCCTGCGCATATACCTAGGTTGCCAATTTTATCACAGTAATACAAATTATATAACATAAAAATTATACCGTTTGAAAATAGAACATCCGGGTTATAATGGTTTGTTTTTCGTAATATATGTCTTCTATTAGGTTGGTCAAATTGATGACCTAGGGGTATGCGCACGCCTTTGTAAACCGAGAGAGAGAGGGAGTATCTAGTTTTTATGCCGATTGGCGTGCGCAAAACCACCACCACATCATGGTCATATAAATTTCACTAGGCTGGCATCAAATCATCCAACCTTTAAATTATAGATAATAGGTATACAAATAAACTTAACTAACACTTGAGTTGTCAAATATATTGTTAGTCCCTTCCCATGCAAAACTAACTTGTATATCCAACACAAATACTCCCTCCGTTCCTAAATATTTGTCTTTCTAGAGATCTCGACAAGTGACTACATACGGAGCAAAATGAGTGAATCTATACTCTAAAATATGTCTACATACATTCGTATGTGATAGTCCATTTGAAATCTCTAAAAGACAAATATTGAGGAACGGAGGAAGTAATAGAGATCGCTCCGCCAAAAAAAAAAAACACTGGAGATTGCTGTCACTATTTCTCTATGTATACATGACATGCACATGTCAAGATTGAAGTTCATCTTGCTTTGACATATCCCACATTTTATGCCTTTGGAACGCAATATTATGAAAACTTAGAATTATTAAAAACATATGATGAAAATGACACGACATCTTGGTTCCTACTGAAAATGAAAATATAGGACTGTTGAGAAGAAGTGGTTGTCTCGAAACAGAGTGAGTGATATGACTTGCCAGGTTCAAACAAAACATATATGTAGGCCTACCGAATTGCTAGTACCATTTAACACTACGGAGTGGCCTGGCTGATTAATTATGCGGTGGCAAATTAGCTATCAGCTTAGCTAATCAGAGTACACTAACTAATTTATTGCAAACTGTAGCTAGCATGGGTAGCACTCTGAGCCACGTCCGCATATACATTGGAAAAGGAAAAGTGTGCAAATGAAGGAAAAACAACATCAATATATATAGCGTGTGTGTGTTCCTTCTCTCTCATCTATTTTGGTGCTGGTAGCTACCTTGCTCTCTCCTTTTTCTCTCTCTTCTTGGGTAGCTAGATCCTCCCCCTTCTCTCTCTAGCTTCCATTCCTTCGTACTAGTACTCTTCCGCTTGATTTCCCCAGCTGCTGCTAAGTTTCTTCCTCCCACTTTCTCTTCTCTCTAGATCACCGGGTATGATCTTCCTTCCTGCCTTCCTTGATTCATCAAACTTCTGGAACACCGACCATAACCAGCTTCAGGTATGCATCCTTGTGCTTCTAGCTAGCTAATTAATTGCATATTCCCTTATGATTTTTTTTGCACGACAAAAACAAGATATATATATGTATGTATATCGGAATATAATCCATATCAGGGTTTCTTTTTCTTGTTGAATTTTACAACAACCAACCGGTTACCGGAAATTTCATGGGCACCCGAGAAACAGTGGCACCTCTCGAAAAATTCAAAAAAATTATAATTTAGACGGCCAAGAGGTAGTACTGTTTCTCGGGTTGTGATACCAGAAAGGTAAAAAACATCAATTTAGACAGAAAATGTGAATCAAACTGGGTGTGTATCAATGAAAAAAATAGTGTGCTATAGCAAAATAGCACCACCCTTATATATTACTAGTGTGCTATATCACGTTATAGCATGCTATCTTACACTGATTTATTTCGCGGGACATTGCTCAGAACGTTATAGCGCGCTATTTTTTTCAGTGGTCTTTATACTCCCAAGAGATCACGGGGTCTCCCTTTGCACAGGGAGTTTATGTCTGATGTAGGTCAAACATTATACATTATTACCGGAAAAAGGTGAAAACCAAAATTCCTTTGAACCCAAACCTTCCGAGATTTACGGGAGACCGGTTCTTCCTGCCCATCCGGGGGCGAATGGAGAAAAAAATAGCTCCATCTATATATTTGCCGATATGCCTAATTGATTACTCATCTACTTGTCGATTTGCAGCTGCAACAAATCGGTACTAACACTCATAGTACTACCACTTCTTCACCCGCTGGTCCTGGTGATGGAGAATGCAAGAACAGCAATAAAAAACGGTTCATGGCCACGGCCGGGGCTGGCTCCGGCGCTGCAGGGGGTGGCGATGATGGTTGCGGCAGTGCTGTTGACGGCGATTGCGGTGGCATCGGGAATAAGAAGTCGAGGTCCATGTCAGAGCGAGCACGGCTAGCGCGGTTGCCGCAGCCAGTGCCAGGGCTCAACTGCCCGCGATGCGACTCCACCAACACCAAATTTTGCTACTTCAATAACTACTCCCTTACCCAGCCCCGGCACTTCTGCCGCTCCTGCAGCCGCTACTGGACCCGCGGCGGCGAAGCTCCGCAACGTGCCCGTCGGCAGGGGGTGTCGTCGCAATAGCAAGCGAAGGGCCAAGCCCAAGGTGGTGTCAGCCACCTCTCGAGCCTCTGTGGTAGGGACGTCGTCCGTGACATCAACCATGTCCAGCAGTACCACTTATGTCACCGGCACCAGCACTACACCACCCAGATTGCAGTACCCCATGTTCGGCAGTGTGCCGTCGCACGACAGCCAGTTCGCCGACAGCTTCGACCCAGCGAACCTTGGTCTCATCTTCCCGTCAGGCTGCTCCTTGCCGATAGCGATGCTTCCGCAGTAGACGGCTGTGCACAGCACCACCACCACCACGCCCATGGGAACGGGATGGAGCAGTTGTCGGTAGCGCAGGATAGCTTCCCATTCATGTACGCGATGGATCATCAGATGTCTGGACTGCCAGCTCAGGCTATGCCCATCACAATGGGTACGATGCAGGGCATGTTCCACGTAGGGTTACAGGGCGTCGGCGGGGGTAATGGTGACGAGATAGGAGGCCAACAGTTGCACCACCCGCCGGCCAAGAGAAACCACAAGCAGCAAGATTACCCGAGCAGCAGGGACATGTACGGGGACGTGGTCAATGCCAATGGTGGCATCTTGTAATTAGCTATCTAGTTAGGTCAAAATTTGCTCTTAGATTAATGTCCGGTGAAATGGGGCACGCTATTGTAGTCATGTGAACTTTGATGAAATATATGGATCTATCAGCTTCTCAATTATGTGTTATTTTTCTGAACTTGGTGATGCTGGATATGTACGACTCGACCATGTTAATGCTTGGTATGGTAGCACTGGAAAAGTGCCACGTTAACTAGTAGAAAATAGACCTTCCGTCCGGAGCATTAGTCCCGGCCTGGTTTGGGCCCGGGACTAATGTGATCATTAGTCCCGTCCCAACGGCTAGGAGCGGACAAGGGTATGGCCATCATTAGTGCCGGTTCATTTTCGATCTATATTCCTGGTTGGTGATACCAACCGGGACTAAAGGGATTAATGGGGTGGTGGCAGGAATGGTCAGGCGGGGGCCTCCATAAGCCCCTTTAGTCCTGGTTGGTATCACCAACCGGGACTATAGGTGGACCTTTAGTCCCGGTTTGTATCACCAACCGGGACTAAAGACATCCTTATACAAACCCCTACTTCGTCCAGCCCGAGCCCAAGCTCTTCTCTCTCTCTGTTTTCTCCTTTCTCTCCTCTGTTCTCTTCCCCTTGCACGAGTTTATCCTCCACTTCAAGATTTCAGGCACCCCATCTATTCAAGTGTTCACAAAGGTTAGCAACTTTGTCCTTTAATCTCTCATTGCTACATTAGCTCGTGCAATGCTCTATAAGTTTAGTGATTTGTGGGTTTTAGTTTGGGAGTAATTATGTGGGAGTTTATTTGGTTTATATGCAATATGAGCTCAAATTAACTTCTTAATTTGCAGATGTGTAGGTGTGGTTTACTTAATGCCTTCCCGTCTCCGTCCTAACCACCGTCCATCGCCTGCACCATCCCGTCGCCGGCACCACCTTGGTAAGCCTCTTGTTCTTATCCTTTTTATAAATAAAAAAAATCTTATTTGTATAATTTAGATAGTTACTTGTATAATTTTCTTACTTGTAAGATTGTTTGTTATACATAGTGCCATGGTTTTGATATCCGTCCCCGTCGGCCCTCGTCCGGTTTATGATTCGGATGGGGTATATTCTCTTTTATAACTATTTGTTGCATTTTGTGTTTATGACAATTATGCCCATCAAGTTGACATAGATTTTTTTCTGGGAGGTATGTGAACCGGAAATTGCAACCGACCCTCTTGTCGAGAAGTTCAATTTTGTTGAAAAAGAAAACGAGTATTTGAAAGAAAAATTGAAAAGAATTGAAGAAGAAAAGATGAAATTAGAGTTGTATGTTGTCGATGTCGTCGATGATCACAAGATCAAGATGTATGCAATGCGCTTGAAGATTAGAAAGATCAGAAAATATGTCGTTAATAAAGAGGCTTGGTATCATCATGCCGTTGGATCAATTATTACCTTAGTTGCGATCTTGATCGCATTTGTTGTTGCATTTAAATGCTTTAGCTAGATAGTTGTATGTTGTTTTATGAGAATAAGTGTGTATGAACTTTATGTACGAACTTGTATTAATTAGGTCTTTTTGGTGTTGTGTAATGAAGATGAGCCGGCAATGGATGTACGACGAGAGACGCTTTCCCCGGTTCATTAATGGCGTGCATAGTTTTCTGCATGCGACCGAGGCAAACCAGCGGGATGGTTTTATGTGTTGTACATGTGGTGTCTGTAAGAATGATAGGAATTACTCTAGCTCAAAAGTCCTTCACATCCACATGTTTACGTCCAGTTTCATGTCCGGCTATAACTGTTGGACCAAGCACGGAGAAAGAGGGGTTCTAATGGAAGAGAATGAACAAGAAGAGGATGATGACAACTATCATGGGTTCCCTCAATATGTTGGTACTACAATGCGGGAAGAAGCTGAAGACGAGGCATCAGATGAGCCCTCTGATGATCTTGGTCGGGCCATTCCTGATGCAGAGAGAAACTGCTCAAGAGAAAAGGAAAAGTTGAAGTTGTAGCGCATGTTAGAGGATTACATGAAATTGTTATACCCAAATTGCGAAGATGACAAGAAAAAGCTCGGTACCACACTAAAATTGTTGCAATGGAAGGCAGAGAATGGTGTATCAAACAAGGGATTTGAAAAGTTAATGAAAATGTTAAAGAAGATGCTTTGAAAGGAAAATGAATTGTCGACAGTACGTATGAAGCAAAGAAGGTTGTCTGCCTCTAAGATTAGAGGTTCAGAAGATACATGCATGCCCTAAAGGCTACATCCTCTACCACGGTGAGGAGTACGAGAATTTGAATGCATGCCCGGTATGCGGTGCATTGTGCTATAAGATCAGCCGCGATGACCCTGGTGATGTTGAGGGCGAGCGCCCCATGAAGAGGATTCTTGACAAGGAGATGTGGTATGCTCCTATAATACCACGGTTGAAACGTTTGTTCCAAAACAAAGAGTATGCCAAGTTGTTGAGATGGTACAAAGAAGACCATAAGAAAGACGGGAAGTTGAGAGTACCCGTTGTTGTGTCGTGATACGTCCATTTTGCATCATGCTTTTATATCGATATTTATTGCATTATGGGTTGTTATTTTACGTTATGTCACAAAATTTATGGCTATTCTCCCTTATTTTACAAGGTTTACCATGAAGAGGGGGAATGCCGGCAGCTGGAATTCTGGCTGGAAAAGGAGCAAATATTGGAGAGCTATTATGTGCAACTCCAAAAGTCCTGAAACTCCACGGAATGTCTTCAAATAAATAAAGAAAAATAGTCGAGATAGATGAAGGCCAGGGGGCCCACACCCTGCTCACGAGGGTGGGGGGCGCGCCCCCTCCCCCTGGGCGCGCCCCCTACCTCGTGGGCCCCCTGGTGGCTTTCCGATGCCCATCTTCTCCTATATGAGCTCTTTCGATGAGAAAAAAATCATAAGCCACCTTTCGGGACGAAACTCCACCGCCACGAGGCGGAGCCTTGGCAGAACCAATCTAGGACTTCGGCAGAGCTGTTCTGCCGGGGACACTTCCCTCTGGGAGGAAATCATCGTCATCATCATCACCAACGCCTCCTCTCATCGGGAGAGGGCAATCTCCATCAACATCTTCACCAGCACCATCTCATCTCCAAACCCTAGTTCATCTCTTGTATCCAATTCTTGTCTCTAAGTCCGGGAATGGTGCTAGTAGGTTGCTAGTAGTGTTGATTACTCCTTTTAGCTGATGCTAGTTGGTTTACTTGGTGGAAGATCATATGTTCAGATCCTTTATGCATATTATTACCCCTCTGATTATGAACATGAATATGCTTTGTGAGTAGTTACGTTTGTTCCTGAGGACACGGGAGAAGTCTTGCTATTAGTAGTCATGTGAATTTGGTATTCGTTCGATATTTTGATGACATGTATGTTGTCTAACCTCTGGTGGTGTTATGTGAACGTCGACTACATAACACTTCACCATTATTTGGGCCTAGAGGAAGGCATTGGGAAGTAATAAGTAGATGATGGGTTGCTAGAGTGACAGAAGCTTAAACCCTAGTTTATGCGTTGTTTCGTAAAGGGCTGATTTGGATCCATATGTTTCATGCTATGGTTAGGTTTACCTTAATACTTTTGTTGTAGTTGCGGATGCTTGCAATAGAGGTTAATCATAAGTGGGATGTTTGTTCAAGTAAGAACAGCACCCAAGCACCGTCCACCCACATATCAAATTATCAAAGTACCGAACGCGAATCATATGAGCATGATGAAAACTAGCTTGACGATATTCCCATGTGTCCTCGGGAGCACTTTTCCTATTATAAGAGTTTGTTACGGCTTGTCCTTTTCTACAAAAAGGATTGGGCCACCTTGCTGCACCTTATTTACTTTTGTTACTTGTTGCTCGTTACAATTTACCTTATCACAAAACTATCTGTTACCACTTATTTCAGTACTTGCAGAGAGTACCTTGCTGAAAACCGCTTATCATTTCCTTCTGCTCCTCGTTGGGTTCGACACTCTTACTTATCGAAAGGACTACGATAGATCCCCATACTTGTGGGTCACCAAGACTCGTTTCGGCGCCGCGTTGGGAGTGTAGCGCCTTTGGTAAGTGGAATTTGGTAAGGAAAATTTTATATAGTGTGCTGAAATTTTCTGTCACTTGTTGGAAAGTAATTCTCTGAGGGGCTTGTTCGGGGTATCTTCACCCCGTCCAGTAGAGCAAAGAGTTGCTCCTCAACCTACTCAACCTACTGAACCTATTGAAAATGAAACTCCTTTTGAATTTCCTTCGGGTATGATGGAAAAAATGCTAGCTAATCCTTTTACAGGAGATGGAACAAAGCACCCTGATGAGCACTTAATATATGTGGATGAAATTTGTGTATTATTTCAGCTTGCAGGTGTACCCGATGATGTTGTTAAGAAGAAGGCTTTTCCTTTATCTTTGAAGGAAGACGACCTTGACATGGTATAGGCTATGTGATACGAGATCATGGAACTATAAAAGATTGAAATTGGAATTTCATCAAAAGTATTACCCTATGCATCTTGTTCATCGTGACCGCACATTATATATATATATATATATATATATATATATATATATATATATATATATATATATATATAGATATATATAAATTTTGGCCTCGCGAAGGAGAGAGCATCGCTCAAGCTTGGGGGAGGCTTAAATCAATGTTATATTCATGCCCCAATCATGAGCTCTCAAGATAAATAATTATTCAAAGTTTTTATGCTCGGCTTTACGATAATAATCGCACCATTCTCGATACTTCTTGTGATGGCTCTTTTATGATGAAGACTATTGAATTCAGATGGAATTTATTGGATAGAATTAAACGCAACTCTGAAGATTGGGACCTCGACAAAGGTAAGGAGTCAGGTATGACACTTAAGTTTGATTGTGTTAAGTCTTTTATGGATACCGATGTTTTCCGTAAGTTTAGCACTAAATATGGACTTGACTCTGAGATAGTAGCTTCTTTACGTGAATCTTTTGCTACTTATGTTGATATCCCCAAGGAGAAGTGGTTTAAATATCATCCTCCCATAGAAGTAAAAGTAGCTGCACCTTCTAAAGTTGAAGAAAAGATTGTCACTTATAATGATCCTGTTGTTCCTACTTCTTATGTTGAGAAACCACCGTTTCCTGTTAGAATAAAGGATCATGCTAAAGCTTCAACTGTTGTTTGTAAAAGTAATATTAGAACTTATACACCTCCTGAGCAAGTTAAAGTCGAACCTAATATTGCTATTGTTAAAGATCTCTTGGCTGATAATATTGATGGGCATGTTATTCAATTCTTGATTGAAACTGCTAGAATTGCCAAACCTTGTGCTAAAGATAAACATAGACATGTGGTAGGCGTGCCTGTTATTTCTGTTAAAATACGAGATCATTGTTATCAATGGCTTATGTGATATGGGTGCTAGTGCTAGTGTTATACCTTATGACTTGTATAAAGAAATTAAGCATGAAATTGCACCTGCTGAGTTAGAAGACATTGATGTCACAATTAAACTTGCCAATATAGATACTATATCAGCAGTGGGAATTGTTAGAGATGTTGAAGTCTTGTGTGGGAAAACTAAATATCCTGTTGATTTTCTTGTTCTCAGTTCTCCACAAGATAGCTTTTGTCTCATTATATTTGGTAGACCCTTCTTGAATACTGTTAATGCTAAGATAGATTGTGAAAAGAATGTTGTTACTATTGGCTTGGATGATATGATTCATGAGTTCAATTTCTCTAAATTTAGTAGACAACACCGTGAAGAAGAATTGCCTAGTAAGGATGAAATTATTGGTCTTGCTTCTATTGCCGTACCTCCTAGTGATCCTTTAGAACAATATTTGCTAGACCATGAAAATGATATGTTTATGAATGAAAGAAGGGAAATAGATGAAGTATTCTTTAAACAGGAACCTATTCTGAAACATAATTTGCCTATTGAAATCCTAGGGGATCCTCCTCCACCCAAGGGTGACCCCGTGTTTGAGATTAAACCGTTGCCTGATAATCTTAAATATGCTTATCTTGATGAAAAGAAAATATATCTTGTTATTATTAGTGCTAACCTTTCAGAGCATGAAGAAGAAAGATTATTGAAAACTATGAAGAGGCACTATGCAGCTATTGGATATACTGTCGATGATCTTAAGGGCATTAGTCCCACTTTATGTCAGAATAAAATAAATTTTGAAATGGATGCCAAACCAGTTCGTGATCCTCAACGACGTTTGAATCCTAAAATGAAAGAAGTGGTAAGAAAAGAAATACTCAAGCTTCTGGAGGTAGGTATAATTTATCATGTTGCTGATAGTCAGTGGGTAAGTCCTGTCGATTGTGTCCCTAAGAAGGGAGGTATTACTGTTATCCCTAATGATAAAGATGAATTGATTCCGCAAAGAATTATTACATGTTATAGGATGGTAATTGATTTCCGCAAATTCAATAAAGCTACTAAGAAAGATCATTACCCCTTACCTTTTATTGATCAAATGCTAGAAAGATTATGCAAACATACACATTATTGCTTTCTAGATGGTTATTCTGGTTTCTCTCAAATACATGTGTCGGCTAAAGATCAATCAAAGACTACTTTTACATGCCCTTTTGGTACTTTTGCTTATAGACGTATGCCTTTTGGTTTATGTAATGCACCTGCTACCTTTCAAAGATGCATGATGGCTATATTCTCTGACTTACGTGAAAAGATTTGTGAGGTTTTCATGGACGACTTTTCCGTCTATGGTTCCTCTTTTGATGATTGCTCGAGCAATCTTGATCGAGTTTTGCAGAGATGTGAAGAAACTAATCTTGTCTTGAATTGGGAAAAGTGCCACTTTATGGTTAATGAAGGTATTGTCTTGGGGCAAAAAGTTTCTGAAAGAGGTATTGAAGTTGATAAAGCCAAGGTTGATGCTATTGAAAAGATGCCATGTCCCAAGGACATCAAAGGTATAAGAAGTTTCCTTGGTCACACCGAATTTTATAGGAGGTTCATTAAGGACTTCTCAAAAATCTCTCGGCCTCTGACTAATTTATTACAAAAAGATGTACCATTTGTCTTTGATGATGATTGTGTAGAAGCATTTGAAATACTTAAGAAAGCTTTAGTCTCTGCACCTGTTGTTCAGCCACCTGATTGGAATTTACCCTTTGAAATTATGTGTGATCCTAGTGATTATGCTGTAGGTGTTGTTCTAGGGCAAAGAGTTGATAAGAAATTAAATTTTATCCATTATGCTAGTAAAACTCTAGACAATGCTCAAAGAAATTATGCTACTACCGAAAAGGAACTTTTAGCAGTTGTATTTGCTTGTGATAAATTCAGACCCTATATTGTTGATTCTAAAGTAACTATTTACACTGATCATGCTGCTATTAAATATCTTATGGAAAATAAAGATGCTAAACCTAGACTTATTAGATGGGATCTCTTGCTGCAAGAATTTGATTTGCATATTGTTGATAGAAAAGGAGCTGAGAACCCCGTTGCAGACAACTTATCTAGGTTAGAGAATGTTCTTGATGACCCACTACCTATTGATGATAGCTTTCCTGATGAACAATTAAATGTCATAAGCACTTATCGTAGCACTCCTTGGTATGCTGATTATGCTAATTATATTGTTGCTAAATTTATACCACCTAGCTTCACATACCAACAAAAGAAAAAGTTCTTTTATGATTTGCGACATTACTTTTGGGATGATCCACGTCTTTATAAAGAAGGATTAGATGGTGTTATTAGACGTTGTGTACCTGAGCATGAACAGGAACAGATCCTACGCAAGTGTCACTCCGAAGCTTATGGAGGACACCACGCTGGAGATAGAACTGCACATAAGGTATTGCAATCTGGTTTTTATTGGCCTACTCTCTTCAAAGATGCCCGTAAGTTTGTTTTGTCTTGTGATGAATGTCAAAGAATTGGTAATATTATAGACGTCAAGAAATGCATATGAATTATTCACTTGTTATTGAACCATTTGATGTTTGGGGCTTTGATTATATGGGACCTTTTCCTGCCTCTAATGGATATACTCATATTTTAGTTGCTGTTGATTACGTTACAAAGTGGGTAGAAGCTATTCCAACTAGTAGTGCTGATCATAACACTTCTATTAAAATGCTTAAGGAAGTTATTTTTCCGAGGTTTGGAGTCCCTAGATATTTAATGACTGATGGTGGTTCACATTTTATTCATGTTGCTTTCCGTAAAATGCTTGCTAAATATGATGTTAATCTTAGAATTGCATCTCCATATCACCCGCAGTCTGGTGGTCAAGTAGAATTGAGTAATAGAGAGATCAAATTAATTTTGCAAAAGACTGTCAATAGGTCTAGAAAGAATTGGTCCTAGAAACTTGATGATGTGTTATGGGCCTATAGAACTGCATATAAGAATCCTATGGGTATGTCTCCGTATAAAATGGTTTATGGAAAAGCATGTCACTTACCTCTCGAACTAGAACATAAGGCATATAGGGCTATTAAAGAGCTCAACTATGATTTCAAACTTGCCGGTGAGAAGAGGTTATTTGATATTAGTTCACTTGATGAATGGAGAACCGAGGCTTATGAAAATGCCAAGTTGTTTAAAGAAAAAGTTAAAAGATGGCATGACAAAAGGATACAAAAGCGTGAGTTCAATGTAGGTGATTATGTATTGCTATACAACTCTCGTTTAAGATTTTTTGCAGGAAAACTTCTCTCTAAATGGGAAGGTCCCTATGTTATCGAGGAGGTCTATCGTTCCGGTGCCATAAAAATCAACAACTTCGCAGGCACAAATCCGAAGGTGGTAAACGGTCAAAGAATCAAACATTATATCTCAGGTAATCCCATAAATGTTGAAACCAATATTATTGAAATCGTAACCCCGGAAGAATACATAAGGGACACTTTCCAGGCCATTTCAGACTCCGAAAAGGAATAGGTACGTGGTACGGTAAGTAAACCGACTCCAAAACAATTTTTAGGGCAATACTTCTCCGTTTTGGAATATTTAGAAAAATAGAAAAATAAGTGGAAGTCTGGGAAGGACACGAGGCCTTCACGAGGGTGGAGGGCGCCCCCCCCCCCTACCTCGTGTGCCCTCCAGACTCCGTTTTCTTGCACGATACGTATCTTGGTCGATAAAAAGTCATTATATATTCTCCCGAAGGTTTTGACTCCCGTATCACGCAAATATCTCCTGTTCTTGTTTCGAGCTGTTTTTTCGACAGATCTAGATCAAAATGCCGTCCTCAAGCGCAAATTAAGGGAGAAGTTTATGCCATCAACTAAGTCAACAACACCTCCACCTTCACCGACCAAGAAGGAGATATAATCAGATGGGTATGGGCACTCCCCTTGGCAACTGCCAAGCTTGGGGGAGGTGCCCCGGTATCATAGCACCATCACAACTCTTATCTTTACCGTTTTTCTTAGTTCGATCCTATTAGTACTATCTTGATTTAGTAGAATAAAGTCATGGCATGATCTTGTTTTGAAGTTTTGCTTTATGATCCTTCTATGTAATCGAGTCCGCGAGCTATATATAATAAAGATTAGTGTTGAGTCAAGGGCTTGATTACTTTGCCATGATCTTGGGTGAATAAAAGAAAAGAATAAAAAAGAATCAAAGAGTTCATATTGATCTTAGTGAAAGTAATGACTCCACATAGAAAGAGTATGATGATTAAAAGTTGTTGGGAGTTGGCAAATATAGCTTTGGTCATCGTTGCAATTAATAGAAGTAATAAGGAGAGAGAGGTTTCACATATAGATATATTATCATTGACATCTTTTATGATTGGGAGCACTCATTAAAATATGACATGCCAAAGAGTTGATGTTGGACAAGGAAGACAACATAATGAGTTATGTTTTCTTAAATCTGAGATAAAGTATGTTGTCATGGATCCTCTAACATATTGAGCTTGCCTTTCCCCCTCATGCTAGCCAAATTCTCAGTACCACGTAGAGATACTACTTGTGCTTCCAAATACCCTTAAACCAGTTTAGCCATGAGAGTCCACCATATCTACCTATGGATTGAGTAAGATCCTTCAAGTAAGTTGTCATCGGTGCAAGCAATAAAAATTTCTCTCTAAATATGCATGACTTATTAGTGCAGAGAAAATAAACTTTGTACGAACTTGTTGTGGGCCTTAATAAAAGCGACAGCATCGCATAATAAAGGTTCGCATACAAGGGGCAATATAAAGTGACGTTCTTTTGCATTAAGATTTTGTGCATCAACCCTAAAAGCGCATGGCAACCTCTACTTCCCTCTGCGAAGGGCCTATCTTTTATTATTATCCTCTACCTTATGCAAGAGTCACGGTGATCTTCACCTTTCCTTTTTCATTTTATCCTTTGGCAAGCCCAGCATGTTGGAAAGAACATGATATATATATATATATATATATATATATATATATATATATATATATATATATATATTTGTATATATCTAATTGGATATAGGGAGCATGAATTATTATTGTTGACATTACCCCGAGGTAAAAGGTTGTGGGGCAAAAACTACAAGCCCCTATCTTTCTCTGTGTCCGATTAAAACTCCGTAACCACAAGTATTGCGTGAGTGTTAGCAATTATGAAGGACTAAGTGATAGTTGAGTATGTGGACTTGCTTTTAAGCTCTGACATAGACTCTTTTCGATGTTATGATAAATTGCAATTGTTTCAATGACTAAGGGTATAATTTGTTGGTGCTCAATAAGGTTTCTGATTCATACTTCGGCTTTGAAAATATCATCAATTGAACATGAGTAATCATCTGACATAATCTATTTATGTTGCTGTTACGAAATAATCATGATGCCTTCATGTCCGTATTTTATTTTTATCGACGCCTCTACCTCTAAACAAGAGGACATATTTATTGTTATCGGCTTTTCGCTTGAGGACAAGCGAGGTCTAAGCTTGGGGGAATTGATACGTCCATTTTGCATCAAGCTTTTATATCGATATTTATTGCATTATGGGCTGTTATTTTATGTTATGTCACAATATTTATGGCTATTCTCTCTTATTTTACAAGGTTTACCATGAAGAGGGGGACTGCCGGCAGCTGGAATTCTTCTTTGGAGAAGGAGCAAATATTGGAGACCTATTACATGCAACTCCAAAAGTCCTGAAACTCCACCGAATATCTTAAAATAAATAAAGAAAAATCGTCGCCAAAGATGAAGGCCAGGGGGCCCACACCCTGCTCACGAGGGTGGGGGGCGCACCCCCTACCCCTGGGCGCGCCCCCTACCTCGTGGGCCCCCTGGTGGCTCTCCGATGCCCATCTTCTCCTATATGAGCTCTTTCGATGAGAAAAAAATCATAAGCCACCTTTCGGGACGAAACTCGGCCGCCACGAGGCGGAGCCTTGGCGGAACCAATCTAGTGCTCCGACAGAGCTGTTCTGTCGGGGACACTTCCCTCCGGGAGGGGGAAATCATCGTCATCATCATCACCAACGCTCCTCTCATCGGGAGAGGGCAATCTCAATCAACATCTTCACCAGCACCATCTCATCTCCAAACCCTAGTTCATCTCTTGTATCTGATTCTTGTCTCTAAGTCCGGGATTGGTGCTAGTAGGTTTCTAGTAGTGTTGATTACTCCCTGTAGTTGATGCTAGTTGGTTTACTTGGTGGAAGATCATATGTTCAGATCCTTTATGCATATTATTACCCCTCTGATTATGAACATGAATATGCTTTGTGAGTAGTTACGTTTGTTCCTGAGGACACGAGAGAAGTCTTGCTATTAGTAGTCATGTGAATTTGGTATTCGTTCGATATTTTGATGAGATGTATGTTGTCTAACCTCTAGTGGTGTTATGTGAACGTCGACTACATAACACTTCACCATTATTTGGGCCTAGAGGAAGGCATTGGGAAGTAATAAGTAGATGATGGGTTGCTAGAGTGATGTAAGCTTAAACCCTAGTTTATGCGTTGCTTCGTAAAGGGGCTGATTTGGATCCATATGTTTCATGCTATGGTTAGGTTTACCTTAATACTTTTGTTGTAGTTGCGGATGCTTGCAATAGAGGTTAATCATAAGTGGGATGTTTGTTCAAGTAAGAACAGCACCCAAGCACCGGTCCACCCACATATCAAATTATCAAAGTACCGAATGTGAATCATATGAGCATGATGAAAACTAGCTTGACGATATTCCCATGTGTCCTCGCGAGCGCTTTTCCTATTATAAGAGTTTGTTCCGGCTTGCCCTTTGCTACAAAAAGGATTGGGCCACCTTGCTGCACCTTATTTACTTTTGTTACTTGTTGCTCGTTACAATTTACCTTATCACAAAACCATCTGTTACCACTTATTTCAGTACTTGCAGAGAGTACCTTGCTGAAAACCGCTTATCATTTCCTTCTGCTCCTCGTTGGGTTCGACACTCTTACTTATCGAAAGGACTACGATAGATCCCCTATACTTGTGGGTCATCATGTCGCAGTGGAGAAAATCGAGAGAAAATGGCCGGAGTTTGTAGATGACGCAAGGAACTTATGGTTTGCTATAAGTGCAGATGGCATTAATCCTTTTGGGTAGTAGAGCAGCAATCATAGCAACTGGCTTGTGACTCTATGTATCGATAACCTTCCTTCTTGGTTGGGCATGAACCGGAAGTTCATTATGATCCCAATCATCATCCAAGGTCCCAAGCAACCTGGCAACGGCATTGATGTGTACCTAAGGCCATTAGTTGAAGAACTTTTACAGTTGTGGGATATGAAAGGTGTAGGTATGTGGGATGAGCGCAAACATCAGGAATTTACCTATGAGCATTGTTGTTTGTAACCATCAATGATTGGCCTGCTCTTAGCAACCTTTCAGGATAGACAAATAAGGAATACAATGCATGCACGCACTGTTTAGATGAGACCGAAAGTATATATTTGTACAAATGTAAGAAGAATGTGTACCTGGGACATCGTCGATTTCTTTCGATCAAGTATCTCTTAAGAAAGAAAGGCAAGCATTTCAAAGGTGAGGCAGATCACCGGAAGAAGCCTCACCACTGTACTGGTGATGATATACTTGATATGGTCAAGGATTTAAAAGTAATCTTTGGAAAGGGTCCTGTCGGACAAACTGTTCTTAATGACGCTGAAAACACGCACCCATGTGGAAGAAGAAATCTATATTTGGGACCTACCCTATTGGAAAGTCCTAGAGGTCCGCTCTGCAATCGACGTGATGCACGTGACAAAGAATCTTTGTGTGAACCTGCTAGGCTTCTTGGGCGTGTATGGGAAGACAAAAGATACACCAGAGGCACGAGAGGACCAGCAACGTATGTACGAAAAAGAAGGCATGCATCCAAAGCAGTATCAAGGTCCTGCCAGCTACGTTCTTGCCAAAGAAGAGAAGGAAATCTTCTTTGAATGCCTGCTCAGTATGAAGGTCCCGTCTAGCTTCTCATCGAATATAAAGGGAACAATAAATATAACAAAGAAAAAATTCTAAAACCTAAAGTCTCATGAGTGCCACGTGATTATGACGCAATTGGTTCCAGTTGCATTGAGGGGGCTTCTACCGAAAAACGGTCGATTAGCCATTGTGAAGCTATGTGCATTCCTCAATGCAATTTCTCAGAAGGTAATCGAAACAGAAATCCTACCAAGGTTACAGAATGATTTGGTACAATGTCTTGGTAGTTTCGAGTTGGTGTTCCCACCATCCTTCTTCTACATCATGACGCATGTCCTAGTTCATCTAGTCGACGAGATTGCCATTCTGGGTCCTGTATTTCTATACAATATGTTCCCCTTTGAGAGGTTCATGGGTGTCTTAAAGAAATATGTTCATAACCATGCTAGGCCAGAAGGAAGCATCTCCAAGGGCCATGAAACATAGGAGGTTATTGAGTTTTGTGTTGACTTTATTCCTGACCTTAAGCCGATTGGTGTTCCTGAATCGCGGCATGAGGGGAGACTGAGTGGAAAAGGCACGCTTGGAAAGGATTCAATAATATGTATGGACGGGCACTCTTGGGTGCAAGCATACTACACAGTTCTACAAAATTCCACCTTGGTGGCTCCGTATATCGAGGAACTCATGGATATTGTACGCTCCAAGAACCCGGAGCAGCCTGAGCCCTGGATTAAATGTACACACATGGCGACTTTCGGCGGTTGGTTGCAAACACGTCTCATGCATGACGACACTGTTGGAGATGAGCTGCATTTGTTGGCCAAGTCACTATCTTCGACTATATTGACTTTCAAAGGGTACGAGATAAATGGGAATACATTTTACACGATCGCCCAAGATAAAAAGAGCACCAACCAACCACAGTGGTGTCCGTTTTGACGCAGCAAACAGCAGTAGGGCAAATAACACATATTATGGTTACATAGATGAGATATGGGAACTTGGCTATGGACGTGATTTTAAGGTCCCTTTGTTTCGGTGCAAATGGGTCAATCTGACATGAGGCGGGGTAAAGGAAGACCCACGGTACAGAATGATAACAATGGATCTTAACAATCTTGGGTACACAGACAAACCATTCGTCCTAGCCAATGATGCGGCAAAGGTTTTCTATGTGAAGGACATGTCTACCAAACCCAGAAAAAGAAAAGATAAGGAAGTAAATACATCATACGATGACCCAAAGAGCCACATAGTTCTTTCAGGGAAAAGAAACATTGTGGGAGTGGAGGACAAGACAGACATGTCAGAAGATTATGAAAAGTTTCACGAAATTCCTCCCTTTACAGTGAAGATTGACCAAAGCATCCTGTTAAATGATGAAGATTGTCCATGGTTACGACACGAAGGGACAGACGCGAAGAAACAATGTTTTACCCCAAGATCCCACTATGGGATGTGGCCGGCTTCACCGTCATCACTTTCTTCTCAAGTGAGTTTCCGGACTTATAGCTGGAAAGTCCCACTTCGGACAAACCAGAGGGAATCTTTGTAAGAGTTAGGGTATATATGTGTTTTGGCATTTTGGCATTTGAAACATGATTTTGAATAATTGTGTATTAAGTTATGAATTTTCAGTTATTCCTGTCCTTTTAGCTAAAGGAGAATCCATTTGGTACCCCAATCATCGAACACAAGATTTTGGGAGAAGGTGTTTGATGACGAATAGAGGTACTTAGAGGAATCCAATGGATCTGGAATTTAACAGGAATGAGCTTGGTACCAATTTGAGCTAGTGTGCAAATTTGTAGCTCATTTGAAGAAACTTTGCAATGTAAATATTTAAAATAACCTAAAATTTACCAAATTGAACATACTAATAAAACACACTAATATTAAATAGCAGGAAAAAGAATCACTCAAAAATCTATTTTTAAACTAAAGTTATTCACAAACTAATGATTCACACAAATTTCAAAGAATTCAAATTTAAACTATTCAAATTTGAAAACTACTGAAACTAACAGAAAGTTTATAATTTTTGTGATCTAAAGCAAAAAAGATTTGCCTGTAAGTAGAAACAGAAGAAATAAAAAGAGAAAAGGCAAAAAAACTGGAAAAAGACCTTTAGTCCCGGTTGTCACGACCAGCTGGGACTAACATCGGTACTAAAGGTTGGGACTAAAGTACCAACCTTCACGAATCCAGGCTGCCGCTCGTCGCCGTCGCGCCGCTCGTCGCCGTCGCGCCGCTCCTCGTATCCGACCTCCTACTCACTGCCCCTCTTCGGTGAGTCCCCTTCTCCTCCTTCCTCCCTCCCCCGCGCTCCCCTACCCTGCCTACGGCCGCCGAGCGCACTCGGCCGCCGCTGCCCTGCCTCGACCGCCTACGACCGCCGCCTGTAGCACCTTCAAATATTGGATTGATCCCGCACGGCTCTGCTCTGCTCTGGTTGCCGGCCACCGCTGAATTTGAATGTTTGGTGAATTTATGCATTTTTGTGTGTAGATGACTGTTATATGGATTTATGTATTTTTGTGTGTAGATGAGTGTTAGATGAATATGTAGATGGATAGATGTTATATTTTTTTTATGTTAGAAGTGGATGAATGATGGATGGATATGTGGATGATTGATGGATATGTAGAATGATGTATGTTATGAAAAAAATTAAGAAGGAAAAGAAAACCAAATAAAAAAATTGGATGAATATAGTTCTCCGGGTGGGTCTTCTTCGTTGAGAACTATCTGGACATGTTAGGTTCCTTTTTTAATGTATTTTGTGCTTTTCTAATGAGTTAGAATGGTGTAGAACATTATGTGTGTGTGGTGTCTTTGCGTCGTGAGAGTTTTTTAAAATTTTCCATCTACTATATAGTTGTAAAATTCTATTAAATATGAGTAGCATAATAAAATGATACTTATTGCATATAATTTGCTTTCAAAAGAATTTATGCTCGACATCGACGATGCCCGGCCCGCATCCTCGTCGTCGACTCGGCGGCGACAACCAGTTTCAGAGGCGCCATGTCCGGGACTGGACTCCGCCGGGCTGGCACTGGGAGGTGCTACCTTCCAGGACATGCAGCTTGGTGAGGAATCGGGCTCTCAACGTCGACCCGGAGCTTCTTTGGTGGCGGTCGCATGGGCCACTGTCGGTGCGAAGGCAGCCGGCCCCCGAGGAGGTGGTACGTCGCCGTGTCAGGGAGGAGGAAGAGCACGTCCGTCGCTACATGGTTAATCGATGTTGTCCAGATCGAGCAAATCTTCTACAAGGGTACAAGGCCCGGCGAAAAAGTTGCCCGATGGCATAAAGTACAACATTGATTAATCAAAGAAGATGGCGAACCGATTGCTACCAAAAAGAATGCGGACAAATTTATACGTCAATGCAGAGTTATTGTTAGGGACCAAATCCTGATCATCGTTCAAGAATAGAATAAGATAAAGGAAAATCGAGGAGTTAGTTTTGTCGACAAATGAGCAAAAGATCTTCTTTGGGATATGCTCATGTCACATTTTAGCCTACCAGAGGGTTTCACAGATGCAGAATGGGAGAAAGTCAAGAAGTGTGCTCTTAAGAAGATGGCCACACAATTCCACACTTGGAAGAAAAGATTATGGGCCAACTACATCAACGTAGAAAAGAAGACTCCAGAATTCACCGGACCACTGGAGAAGGTAAAAGATCATTGAGACTTATTTGTGGAGTTCAAGGAATTGGAAGCAGCTAAGGAACGGTCGAGAATAAATAAGATAAATGTTGACAAAAAGAAGTTTCACCATGTTCTGGGGCCAGGTGGCTACAAGACTGGCCTGCCTAAGTGGGAAGAATCTGAGGCCAAGATGATTGCTGCAGGGGTCACTCCAAAAACAGTGGGTTGGCCCGATAGGTGCAGGACTTGGTGCATGGGGGAAAGTTGGACCAAAAGACAGGGGAGATTATTGAACATGCAAGTATTAAAGAAGCCTCTAACGCTTTACTTGAAGCAATAGAAAAGGCTCGAACAGGGGCGTTCCAGCCCGAGAGAGAGAGCAACGAGCTTACACGCGCCCTCAAGAATCTTGAACACCCAGGACGAACACGAGGCAAAGGCGTTGTTCCGTGGGATGAGGGGTTTGCGGAGTGGAACGACAATTACAGAAGCCATGCGAGAAAGAAGAAGCAGGATGCAAACAAGAAGAAGTAGGATGCAGACGGGCTTCAAAAGGTAGAATCAAAGAACGTGGAGTTGGAACACGCTTTGATGCGGCGGCAGGAGCAGATCGACACACTTAGCTAGCAAAGGGCGTCTCAGCGGCAAAACCAACTAGATCCAACATTGGATAGTATCACCCCATCTATGCCGAAATGTAGTGTGGGTTCCACGGGGGTCCTGGCCGATGTTGCACTACTGGCTTGCTACCCCATGGATGATATCAAAGAGTTGAAAAGTCGTGAGCTACACATGAAATTGGAGAACATATCCATGAAGGTGGCGGTCGGCTTTGCTTTACCGAATGCACCTGAATCAACCATCCATGGCAATCTGATTCCAGCTAGCTATGCTCGTGTCGGGGTGGATGAAGTTCTGTTGGGATATGAGTCGCTAGAGCTTGACTTTCCTGGAGATCAAGGGGAGTATAGACACTGGGTGAAGTCATACGTGGTCTCATTGTATGGAGAAAGGAATGCATCGTCTTTCCAAACTTGGCGCTAAGGCCACCAACTCCTCTGCCAAATCTGTTGCGTCAGCCGACTCCACCCCACCTCAAGACAGAGCGTAGCGCGAGTCCGCCATATCGATCTCCGCCCCGTCAGCCGACTCCACCCCACCCCAAGACGGAGCCCACAGCACGAGTCTGCAATATTTATCTCTCTGGCGTCAGCCGAATCCAAAGCGGAAGAGAGCATCGAGGAAGAAACCCGAGCCTCCTGCCAAAAAGAAGTTGGCTTACGAGATGATTGAGGAGGAAACCAGAGCCCAAGTGGCTTCGAAGTACCGGCCCATTTTGCACCGAAACCGCTGATGTCTACTACACGAATTTATTCTTGTAGACTCGTGTTGGGCCTCCAAGCGTAGAGTTTTGTAGGACAATAGCAATTTACCCTCAAGTGGATGACCTAAGGTTTATCAATCCGTGGGAGGCATAGGACGAGGATGGTCTCTCTCAAGCAACCCTGCAACCAAATAACAAAGAGTCTCTCTTGTCCCCAACACACCCAATTCAATGGAAAATTGTATAGGTGTACTAGTTCAACGAACATATGGTGATAAAAGTGTAGTATTGATGGTAGAAATATATTTTTATAATCTAAATAAATAAAAACAGCAAGGTAGCAAACGATAAAAGTGAGCACAAACGGTATTGCAATGGTTGAAAATGAGGCATAGGGTCTGTACTTTCGCTAGTGCAATCTCTCAACAATGCTAATATAATTGGATCACATAACAATCCCTCAACGTGCAACGAAGAATCACTCCAAAGTTCTTGTCTAGCGGAGAACACAAGAAGAAATTTTTGTAGCTATTCTTTCCGATAGATCTATCCAAGAGTTCATACTAAAATAACACCAAGTTATTCTTTCCGATCGATCTATCAAGAGTTTGTACTAAAATAACACTAAGTAATTCTTTCCGATCGATCTATCAAGAGTTCGTACTACAAAAACACCAACGCAAATTCAGATTCATAATACTCAATCCAACACAAAGAACCTAAATGAGTGCCCCAAGATTTCTACTGGAGAAAGTAGGATGAAAACGTGCATCAACCCCTATGCATAGATTACCCCAATGTCACCTCGGGAATCCGCGAGTTGAGGTGCCAAAACATATATCAAGTGAATCAATATAATACCCCATTGTCACCACGAGTATTCATGTGAAAGACATATATCAAGTGCTCTCAAATCCATAAAAATATTCAATCCAATAAAAACGAAATCTCAAGGGAAAAAAATCAATGCATCACAACAAGATAGAGAGGGGAAAACACCATATGATCCAACTATATTAACAAAGTCGCGATACATCAAGATCATTCCATCTCAAGAACATGAGGGAGAGAGATTAAACACATACCTACTGGTACAAACCCTCAACCCTGAGGGTGGACTACTCCCTCCTCATCATAGTGGCCCTCGGGATGATGAAGATGGCCTCCGGTGATGATTTCCCCCTCCGGCAGGGTGCCAGAACAGGGTCCAAATTGGTTTTTCGTGGCGATAGAGGCTTGCGGCGGCAGAACTTCTGACCTGTCGACTCCTCTAGGGTTTTGGGAATATTTGGGAATTTATAGGGCGAAGAGGCGATGCAGCGGGGCTCCGAGGTGGGCACAACCCACCTGGGTGCGCATGGGCCTCTGGCACGCCCAAATGTCTTGTTCTCACCTCGGGCCTCCCCTCAGGTACTTCTTTGGCCCACTGGGTGTCTTCTAGTCCAAAAAAAATCTCCAAAAAGTTTCGTTGTGTTTGGACTCCGTTTGGTACTGATATTCTCTGAAGTAAAAAAACAAGCAAAAAACAGCAACTGGCACTGGGCACTATGTCAATAGGTTAGTCCCACAAAATAATATAAAGTTGCTATAGAATGATTGTAAAACATCAAAGAATGATAACATAACAACATGGAACAAGAAAAAATTATTGATACATTGGAGACGTATCAACCGCCCCCGCCGCCAAATGAGAAAATACCTGAAAAAGTCGTACAACACTTTCTGGATCTTGCTAAACCGGCTCCTGTGGAGGAAAGGCAATTATACTATGAACACTCTATTAGCAAGTCATATCATGAACAAAAAAAACAAGTCGAGCCTTACAGGTAGTACTAAAAGTGGGAAAAGTGTTCCCCAGCTCGAGAACAGGCAGTCCAATCGATTCCCCCGCTCAAGGTGAGTACCGATAAGGCGGCAACCGAAGCTCTTGCTAAAGAATGTGGTCTCACTGTTGAGCAACTCTTAGGCACCTAGGACCTCCCCATGGCTACATAATTTGCATGGAAATATGTCCCCGGGAACCCTCTGATCAGGCCTGAGGAGGTCCTGCTTCTATCAACGCAAATGCACAGATTGCATGACTGGTACCTGAGAGAAATAAAGGACGGGCGAGAGAGCCTCGTGGTGAAAGTCAAGACAGATCATTACTTCCATGTATACGATGTGTGGATTGAGTTTCCAGAAATTTTTCAGTTATTCAATCAAGACGCACTCGACAAATCTATCGTCGGTTGCTATTGTCTGTAAGTGATTTCTTTCTGTAATTTAAGTCCGTAGCTCAACTTGTTCATTGCCTATAATTGTCGTCACTATATTCTTTTGTGTGGTATTATGCAGAATGAAGATTTTTGAATTCAAAAAGATGGAGTCTATGGCATTGGGTTCATTGACCCAAATACCGTCAATGAGCAAATATTAAATAACCACAAAGAAGACACATAGAATAACTCGCTAATGTTTTTGAAGGAACTAAATACTACAGACCAGAAATACTATTTTCTTACAACTTCAGGTAAGTGTTACTGTCTTGTACTAACAAATTCTTTTTTGCTTACTCTATGTTTAGTGTAGTTGATGAGTTATGCATGCCCGCTTATACAAACTTGTGCAGTTTCCACTTGATCCTGCTAATCGTTAGAGTTGACGAGGGAACTGTTGAAGTACTGGACTCACTAGGTAAATACCCTAGAGAATACACCAGTCTGTTTTTGATGCTCAACAGCTAATTTCAATCCTTATCGCGCTACCTTGGCCCCTTAGTTCATTTCCTGATATCAAGTAATTAATAACTCCTTAATTCATTTTCTTTGCCTGGCAGGGATTGGAGCAGGTTCACCAAAGAGGTTGTTGGTGCATCGGAACCAAAGCTGTCATGGCGACGGTCCAAGGTAATTAAGTAGTACTAGCTACGTCCGCACATCTCTTTAATTCTAGTTTCAATACCATTATCATGCTTGATTATTATCTGATTGAATTCTATCCTCGTAAAGGGCATGAGGCAGAAAATGGGGACTAATTTATGTGCATACTACGTTTGCGAGAACATTTGCTTTATGACCGAAAGGACCAGAGATGCAAGACATCTTCGGGTACGTAAACACTATTCATATTTTTTTTATCCCGCATGATCTAATATATATACACACAACTAACATATTCATATTGATCTCCTTCTTTAAAGATGGTGGAGATGCGGGATAGACTCATACCAAAGGACCACATACGAGCACTTCAAGAGGAAATTGCGGGATTTTTGCTTGAGCAGGTCATATCTCCCCGCAGAGAATATCGTTTCACCTAATGCCTGCATGTAATGACCTGCGACGAAGAAATTGTATGTACCAAATTGTGTGTGTGTGTATGTGTGTATATATATATATATGATTGGTTGTACGAGAAATTCTATTATATATGCATGATGTGTACAGTATGTAGTGGCGTAAAAAGAATTAAATGGAAAACACAAAATGAAAAGGAAAAATAAACCCTAAACCCCTAAACCTCTAGTCCCGGTTGGTGGCACCAACCGGGACAAAAGGTCCCCAGCCCCCGGCGTGCGCTCCTGGCCACGTGGAAGGGATTTAGTCACAGGTCGTGGCCAACGAGTAAAGGGTGGGGGCCTTTAGTCCCGATTTATTTGTCCCGGTTGGTGACCCGGGACTAATGGCCCTTCCCAACCGGGACTATAAGTCGTTACTCTACTAGTGTACGTTCACTCTTAATATGCTACCGCCAACTTAGATAATGGTACGCGTAGAGTGGTACCATCGATGCCTGTGGTGGTAGGGTCCTAGCTACCCTGAAAGGCTTCTCTTCTTGAAGGTGGCACAGATTGGGGCAGTAGGGCGAGACCATACCGCCTAATAAGTTGGTGGTATGCTTACCACTATATCATCGACATTGGCGATGGTAGGGTCCCGTTGTGTCCCACCTTCAACAAGATAACGTTTTTGGGGGTAGCCAAGATCCTACAGTCAGAGATGGCTGAGGTACCATTTCAAGCCTATTGCCTATTAAGTTGGCCATAGATTTAACATCGTAACACCAGAGTCGGGATGGTGAGGTTTAAGAATGAAAATGTTCCCAAGTTCCAAAGATAAATATCACATGCTTCTCAAATAAAAGTTCATCACATTAGATAGTACAAGTCCCAAATAGAAGACTATCAAGTCATACGGTGCCATTTCCCCTTCTTGTCACGTGCTTCATCTTACTCCTGTGCAAGGCAAGCCCTTTCACGCTTCCTCATCCTCAACGCCTCACAATCCTGCTTCCCAATGCACCCCTCCCCGCCAGACAGTTCCGGGCTTGCTTCCTCAAAAGCCCATGATGCTCCTCCTCCGCTCAATGCAAAGACTCGTTGAACCGGTGACGTGCCTATGCACCAATCACTCTACAGGTCATCTTAGATATGTTCTGGTACCTCATGATTTGTGCACATATAATCTTCCAAGGAGGAGGATGCGATAACAAAAACATGTTTGTGCTATCATATGTACCAAAAAATGAGATTTCTTGATGTTGTATTTAAGGCACCGGCTGGGAATCATAGGTGTTAGTTGGACGTGCATGATCATGTTCATATTTGGGACGCATAAAAATCTTCTACCTGTTGTCCATGACTTCTTCCAGTCTGTGGACTCTGTCACAACAAGGGTCATCACAACAACATGTAGAGATTTTCACATCTTTGTCCTTCCTCTTTTCCAACTCGCCCCCACTCCACTTATTCACATGTCCTCTTGGTTGGCGCAAGGAGGCCTAGTCATGGAACTGAATAAAGATATGCCAAAAACAAGAACAATTGTTCGCAAAAGAGATGAAACAAAGCAAATGTTTAAACTCAATAAAACAAGAAGTATTAAAAAATATGTATGAATGCAAAAGTAACAAGTGCTTACCATGGCATCAGTGACACCCTTTTAAGCATCATCATCGATAAGTTTGTTCATGTTTTCGATATTATTAGCTCTTGCTAATCTTTTCACCAGATCTGAACGTGTGGGCCAATTTTATTTTGTTAGTTGATATTGTTATACTATCAATCACCATCCTAATAACCTCTTTCTACTTAAATAAATGGAACTTACACTACTATGATGAGTACACTTCATAGTGCAATTTTAGTTTACATTGTTAATATATGATTAACTATATGTTGGTTTGCTTGTGTAATAATATTAATAGTTTGCTAGTTAACCTTAAGAAACATTTTTTCTATAGAATTCCAATGTCTATCACTGCAAATGCATTTATGATACTAAATCACATTTTGAGGTGGAAATTTTCTTATATTTTGGACATTTTGACAACGAACATACATTTTCATTAAATTCAATTCCTCTCAACATCAGCAAAACAAAGTGAAGAGAATAAAATTATGTCAATTTGTAATATATTTGATGACATTTAAATGTAATAGATGTGTTAGCACTCATTATAGTACCCTTAAAAATCTAGGTAGAGGGTTGGTGAGAGTAGGAGTAAAAATTATAAAGTCGAGATTTCTAGGGTATCTGATTGCATAACATAGGTTTAAACAACATGAAAGTTGTATGATATGCGGCCAAGTTATTTGCCACAGAATACCCTTTCCTTGTACGCCTGCTTACTAGCATCGCTTATTTCTTGCACAAATATAGCCTCATATTCTCTTGAAACAGGCTTTCGCTCCTCTTATGAAATAAATCCACGTGGCCCAATGATATATGTGTGATGAGAAAACCTTGATACTGAGAAAATCAAATATAATCCAAAAGTAAGAGAGCGTGGCACACACAACTCTATGCTACAACCTCATTATCAGACATGGCACATGACTAACCAACACACTAGTCAGATGCCCTCCTTGTTTGGCAATGAAGAGCAACCCCGCGTCCCTCGGAGAAACCACTGGACCATGCCACAAAGCTCTTGCCAAACTATCGTCGGAGAGGTTCCTCTGCCCTCTCAATTTTGTCTAAGGAGCGTTGATCCACCTGACGAGCAGTATGGGCTGATAGAGAAGACGATGCGGTCACATTTAAAAGATAAGAGACAACCCAGACTACCGCATGTTGAAACCCAAGGAGAAAATTGCTAATAGCCTAGCCTGCGTAAATAAGTTGGAGTGGAAGGTACCTGAAGCGCAAAATGTCACCCCCGCCGAGTATCAAGCAACATATGATGGTTTTCACCTAGAGCCCTACGTGACGTGGAGGAGAACCACAATGACGCTCTCAAGAGGGACACAACACACACATGCATCACCATCATTGCACAAAGCTTTCGCTCAAAACTTGTCCGCGCCAATGAAGGCACCTAGGACAATAAGCCCACCTGAAAGGAGGCACGCCCGATCAAGTGAAGGCCTCGAGATAAGTTCGGGCTACACAACCCAAAGAACGACCTCGTAAGGGTCCTGCGCTACCACGCCATTCGCACACGCTCGGTCAAGAAAAGCAACATCAATGTCGTGATGTCGATTGTCGGAGAGCCAACCGTGTAACTTACCACCCAGGGACGCCAACCTAGCAACCAAGAACAAACTCATCAACGCCACAAGAATTCATGGGCGCCACAAAGGTGGGAGAAGAAGAAGCATCCTGAACCTTCCCACAAGAATCTGACTCGATAGGGGCAAACGTGGCCTAGTGCCAGGTCTTCTCGTCGGACATATCCTATACCCAGTCTTCAATGGTCTGAGTAGGACATCAAAGGCACTTGGTGATCGAGCACAATCACATGCTCGCGGGTCGGCCTGGATGTGCCAAGTGGTCTTTCTATCCCGTTCATGGACTGGAACGTAATTGTTAACCCGACAAACAAAATAAACACCGGCCCGGTCAATAAAAATAGGCCAGAAAAATAGTCTTGTTTTGGAGCAGACCATTTTTTTCATTTGCTAAATTATAAGAACGAGGCCTAGCCAATCCTAGGCACTTTTTATGACCTAAGGCCCATCCCATCCTAGGCACTTTTCATGACCTAAGGCCCATCCTAGGCACTTATTATGACTAAAGGCCCATCCACCTCCTCGGGTGAAAGCTGCCCCCTCCGTGGGAAAACCCTATTCGCCGCATTCTAGGGAAAGTTGTCCACCTTCCAAGACAGGGACATCGATCGAGAGATCAGCTTGGGCCGGCCCATTTAATCCCTTCAGAGATCCTAGTTTTGGGAACCTTCTCGAGGTTTTTGGCTGGTTTTTCCCCGGTTTGGGGAAACTTCTAGAAGGTTCCTGAACCCTTTTTGTCTTGTTATTTTTCTTTTTATTTTTCCCTTATTTATTTTTCCTTTTTCTGTTTATTTTTCTTTATGGTTTATCTTATTATGTTTCTTTTTCCTTTTTCGTTCCTTTTTTTATTTTCTCTCATTTTCATTTTCTTTTCCCGAGTTAGTAATCCCTTTATTCTTATGTTTCTATTTATTTCCCTTTTTTTCTGTCTTTTTCTTTCCCTTTTTTCTGAAGAAAAGAAAAGAGCTACTAGCCTGGAATTTCAAAATATGTTCTCTTTTTCAAAAGAAATCACAATTTACAAAATGTGTTCGTATATCAAAAAATGTCCAGAAATTTAAAAAATGTTCTGATTTTCAATATTTTGTTTCACAATTAAAAAAAATGCTCTCGCTTCCAAAAAAATTATTCACAATTCCAAAATTTTGTTCATGAATTCAAAAAAGGTTCCTGTTCTTTCAAAATATGTTTGCAATTTGAAAAATGTTCACGGTTTCAAATTTTGGTCACAATTTTTAAATACGTTTGGGATTCCAAGTTTTTTCTTCAGAATTTGATTAAAAGTTCCAATTTTTCAGTTTTTGCTCATAAATTCTAAAAATGTTCTTAGTTATATTTCAGAATTTCATGAAATGTTCCATTTTCTCAAATATTTTTTCAAAAATTCAAAAAAATGTTTGCAGTTTCAAAATTTGTTCAGAATTTTGTACTTTGTTCACGTATTCAAAATAATATTCCTGTTGTTGAAAATGTGTTTAGAAATTTGGAAAATACTTGCACATTTTCGAAATATACACTTTTTCAAAAAAAAGTACACTTTTTCCAAATCACCTTTCCAAATTTTGATCTGTTTTTCTGAAATGTTCACAAAATTTTCAAAATCGGTTTGAAATTTAAAATTTTCTCCACCTTTCCTAAAAAATTATTTTCGTGTTTTCCAAATATGTGTTCAATTTTCAAAAATCTATATGCCTACAGGTACAGAAAATAACATTAATGGGGGAATATCCCGCAATAGTAAGTTCTTAAATACCATAGGGATGCGTTTTTGTTCACATGTAGTGACTTGCTCTGGTGGCTATCAGCGCTTGTGGTGGAAATCGACGTAACGTGTTAGATTCCTCACTGCTGCACTTCTGTTTTTTTTTTACCGCTGCAGACACACCTCGTGGTGCCTCTCAGTGGGCCGGCCCAGCCGCACCCTTATGTGTGTCGCGCTATTCACCGCCAGCCTAGTGCATGAAAAGAGAATTGTGGCGCTGCTTGGTCCGGTCAGCCGGCGGCCCATCCAAACGGCAGCTCGGTCAGGGACCGGACTGGCCTGGACCATGTCCACCCTTACTTGAGGGACTTTCCATCACTCACAATAGATGGATCTCACTGCCGACCATCCCACACACCATCGTCAGAGCCGACTTGCACCGCAGGAGGAGAAGCTACCGCAACATACGGAATCCAATCTATCTATATCCGAGCGGAGGCAACCCGTTGCAGCTCGACGACACCAACTGCAGAGCGGACTAAAACGCACCATCCAACGCCTCCTCCATCCAGACGCGTGATGCTCCCGTTCGCCCCTGCCGTGGCGCCGCCACCCATCGAGGTCCTTCGGTATTGTCGAATCCCACGCCACCCGTCCATAGGGAATGAGATAACCTCCAACGGAGGGCCCCACCACCACTACCGACCGCACGAGATTTGCCCGTGTGTGGGGGGAGGGGGTCAAGCTAGAGCTCGCTAGCCGCCGCCAATAGAGTTTACACAGTGCAGGACCTTTTTTTTTCTTCTAGCCTCATATTCTTGCCAACATATGTGCACTCTGACTTGTTGTAACGATGACATATTTGATAGAATATACTATCTGTCTCAAAAGGTTCGTCTTAGATTTGTCTAGATACGGATTTTTTAGTGTTAGATTCATCCGTAAATAGATAAATCTAGGACAAGCTTTTTCGGACGGACGTAATATAAGCCAAGATAGGGTAGTATCTCTATTTGCCGTGGTTCAGAGTAATGATCAGAGGAATACGCTGAACTTATATATATGTTCGTTTGATATCATGGTATATGAATAAAGTTAGTACATTACACATGCATGCAACTAACTGTCATGTACGTTTAAACTTGCAACTGGGCCTTATTACCCTGCGCGAGAGCATTGGCATGCCCTGATGGTGAGTTCGCAGCTCCTGCCTGGAGAGCGTCTCAGGTGGGCTACTAGACAAGTCCACCCCCAACCAACCTTGCTGGCGGCGGGAGCTGAGAGGTACCTATTTCGTTGTGCGCCAGCGAGATTGAGATGTGCCTTCCTCGCTTCATATAGTTTATTATGAGGAGAGGAAGCTACCATGAATAGGAGGCATTTGGGTCGGCAGTACCTTTCGAAGCACTAGATGAGGACAACTTCCTGTGCTCGGAAAGCGTGACGGCGATGATCATCTCGCTGCATGAGCTCTCCCGAGGTGCTGGAGATTGCTGTTGCTGAATATGAGACTCGTTTAAAGATGTTGGGCCTCGGCGCTCTCATATCAGGCTTAGAGACAGTGTTCTCTGGTATTCCTATTCTTCTTCTTCACCTAGTCTAGAATCCTGTCACCCACAAAGAAACAAAAAAGAGTCCAGAATCCTATCCCCGAGCTCTAGGTTGTATTTTTAAGTGTTTACTTTGCACCTTTTTTTGGTCTAGTTTCCCTCGTAAATCAGGTCAATCTCCCTACTTATATGAAATGTAGGAGCACTTTGTCCTCGATGTTTGTCAAAATAAAGGACAAGTCTTCCATCACAAACATATATGCATGGACACCTAATCAAGCATGTATTTTTCTACAACGCAAAGTTGCAGCGATCCAAATGTACATGCAATGAGTACATAGCTCGCATCTGTAACTGTTATAATGCATATGCTACGTACACAGAATTAATTAAGTGCCATTATTAGGTAAGATGTCTCGATCGATATGTATGGCAGTGCAATTTCTTGGTGAGATGTTGTGATTATCGATTTATGTTTTGAGTCGTGAATGAGCACGGTGTAGTACGTAATGTACCAGCCACCAAACAGTGGATACTATAACCATGGATAGTGACTCAACTTAATTATATTTTCTATTTTTGTCAGTTTTGGTAAAACTCCTTTTGCAACGCAAGTCTACAAATGGACTCAATATCAACCAAAGGCAGTATATATGGCAAACTCCAACCTAAGCTATCTTCTTATATTTCATATTTCAAGACTTCCAAATGCCTTCACTCTTCTTCTTCCTTTCTTCATACTCTTTAAGATCTCCTCGGGGCAACTCCAAAAAGGATCATCAAACCGCCCGCAAATGTTCAGACACTTAAAGCAATCCAACATAAGTCATTGAATTTGTGCGGTCCATGACGTCTGAAATCCGCAAACTGGCAGCAAATTGGGTGTGTGTGTGTGTGTGTTGGGGGGGGGGGGGGGGTCTGAAATCCGCAACCTGGCCCACTATTAGTTGGATCACATCTTGCCACAACTAACGTGTCCCACTCATCTATGTTTTTTCTCTCGGTCCTCCTGGCCCACTCTTAGTCATAGCCCACTGTCCAGATTTGGTGACTATGGTTGGATGGCAGGCCCTTGCCCGCTGTCCATGGACATGTCCAGACGTGTCTGCAGACATTTGGTGTTGTTCGTTTGGTGACCCCTGTTGGAGTTGCCCTGATATATGATTCTGCAACTAGCTTGAACTAGTTGATGTGCATGTTGCCTTATTTAAATCACATATATGTGGCACACAATAATTTTATGTTTGGCATTGTAAATAATTCTACTTTTCCTAAAAGTTGAACATGGTAGCTAACTTGAGAAACAACCCAGAGTGGACATTAGTGTAGTGTGTAATGTGTAGTAGCTGTCAAGTAGTACGTGCATAGTAATATATTGTATCAGGGAAGGTGATCAATGTAATATGTCCACGTGCATTAGTTGTTTAACTGTTAACGTAAAAGAAAATTTGAAGAGAGAAAACTAATTGTTGTCTCGTATTCATGGTCACTGTTTCATGTCGACACACGGTGCAGTACATAAATGTCCGGGTATGTAAAGTGCCTGCAACTATCATAGCATTGACGAACAATGATACTTGCAAACCACCTGGCTTCAAATAAACACTTTTGTCTTCACGTTGATAATCAACCCACGAGTAAAAGAAGTAGAGGTCTCTGCACCCGAGCATGCACACAACCAAGAACACTGTCATGCGTATTGAATAAGGAAGTTGAATCGGACTCAATTGCACGTCACTTTTTATGTACATTTGAAATTGGAGAAAAAACTCGTTGCCCAGCACAACTACCTCAACTGGTGGTTGTAGTTTTTATCCTAACATCTAGTAGTGAGCAGATTTGGGCTTTGACCCTTTCCAAATTAGTATGGTTGATAACATGTAGAAATCAGTATGATTGATAACATGCTCAGCGGGAGCTTCGCCACCAAAGGGGGCATACTCCGCCTACTAGACTCAGCCGGTTGACCCAGTTCTGCAGATCATATGGGCCTCACATGTGCCAGCCAAAATCAGGATATTCAGATGGTTGTTCTACTTAAACCAGCTTAACACCAAGTCGAATATACACCAGAAGACCCTGCAAGACGATGCGACCTGCCCTAGGTGCTCTGCTGGTCAGGAAGACCGTCTGCACCTGTTTTCTCCTGCTCCACAGCATACAATATTTGGGCTGCCATTGGCTTCACACGCTCGACCAGTCGACCTCACCCTTCATGGACATCTGGTACCAGGCACGCCGCCTGCTAGGTTGTCAGCCTCCCTCACAATGTTCGTTGTGCTCATCATCCTTTGGAAGATATGGGACGCTCGTAATGCAAAAGTGTTCAGACAGTTTGACACTACTGCTTTCAAAGTGTTCAGACAGATATGGGGCCCTCTTGTTCGCGGACTGCGGTCTGCCGAGCTTAAATCCAGTGCCATGTTATGGCGACACTGTCTTACCTCTCCTTGAGAGGGTGCTTCTGAATATCTTGTGCAATGAACTATGCTTGCTTTGCTACTTCAAAAGAAAACATGGCGAACATTTTGCACACGTAGCAACCACGTCAACATGACAAACATAAATAAAATAATAAGGAATTGATATATTACATTCTGGAAGGTCATCGATGTTATATATGCACGTGCATTACTTTCTTAACTATTAACACGCAAGAAAATTTAATGCGAGAGAAATTTAGTTGTCATCTCGTATTCACGGTGACTATTTCGTACCATCGATGGATATGAAGATGACATGCGTACATATATGTCCGGCTACATACGGTGGTACTTGCAAACCACCTGGCTTCAATTAAACACTTGCTGTTCACACCAATGATCATCCCTCGAGTAATAAAATAGGAGGTCTTAATTTGATCTCTGCACCCAAGATGCGCACAACCAAGAACACTGTCATGTGTATTTACCATGGAAGTGTAATCGAGTCGATTGCTCTAGTTTGCCAACTTGCTCAGGTTGGTGAGAAACCTCTACCTTGATATAAAAGTGGATGAAAAGATCTCTCGCCCACCTCACCTATTTAACTACCATTTGCAATTTTACCTCCTAGATTTTTTAATTTGACAAGTTTGACCCTAAACTTCTGATAGATAGCACATTATATCCTTGACCCTAGTCAAAACAATATGGTTGCTAACATCACGCCGATTTTGCACGCATAGCAATCGTGTAACAAACAAAATCAATAAAATGATTGAATTAAATTTTATCTATAAATTTATAATACATTACATGATAGGTGAGAACCCGATGAATGAGTTCACGCCCGAGGATGGCCCGGTCTTCACGTCATAGGATCGAATCGGGAGGGATAATTAGCTGCAAGCAGCCAGGATAACTAGCTTTATACCTACCAAGGTTGGATGCAACTCGTACGTTGGGGATGGCTGGCCGAAGCTACAAGAGATCCAACCCGCTGTCTGAACAATCGCAGAACAACAAACCGGGACTAATCCACACAAAACGGCCAGAACCGTAGAGCACGAACTAGGGGGAACCAGAGGCTCCTTCTCGCGAATCCGAATGAACCCACAAGAGCAAAGGTAGCAAGATCTCTCGGATCTCTCTAGCAGTCTTGCTGTATAAGCTTGTAGCTGAATGGTTTTGGCAAAAGGTTTTTTTTTAGGATGGGGGAGATGGGGTTTTATAGCAGGGACAACCCCCCTTAGCTAGGTGTGAAATGGTTTCAAAAGTAAGCACGTTTGCATGGCTTCCTTGGGGAATAAGCAGTCAACTTTGGGAGTTGTTGGAGAGCTCCTCGAAAATTCGCCATTGCTTCACAACATTTGATAGTACAATTCTCAAATACAAGACTCTATCAAGTCACACGGTCCCATCTCCCTTTGTCGCGTGCTTCATCTTCCTATTGTGCAAGGCAAACCCTTTCAGGCTTCCTCATCCTTTGTGCTTCACGACCCTCCATCTCAATGCACCCCTTCCTGCCACACACTTCCATTCTTCCTTCTTCAAAAGCCCATGATGCTCATCCACTTCTGCTAGATGCAAACACTCATTGAAAGGGTGACGGGTTGTGCACTTTTCACTCTAGACATGGTTTGGTACCTCATGATCTATGCATGTATAGTGTTCCAAGGAGGAGGAGGCGACTACAAAAACCATGTTTGTGCTATCATATGTACTTCAAAATGAGATTTCTTGATGTTTTTATTAATGTACCGGCTGGCAATCACAGGCGTTTGTTGGATGTGCACCATAGTGTTCATATCTGCGACGCATGAAAAATCTTCTACCTTCTTTCCATGACTTCTTCTGGTCTCTGGGCCCCTTCTCAACACTTGGGTCATCACATCAACATGTAGAGATTTTCACATCTTTGTCCTTCCTATTTTCACACTCACCCGGCTCCACTTATTCGCATGTCCTCTTGGTCGGCGCAAGGTGGCCTAGTCATTGAACTGGATGAAGCTATGCCTAAAACATGAAAACTGCTAGCAAAATACAAGAGCAAAGAAAATGTGTAAACTCAATGAAACAAGAAGTATTAGAAAAAAGAGATGTATAAATGCAAATGTAACAGGTGTTTACCAGAGGAATAATGACACTATTTTAAGCATCATCATGGATAAGTTTTTCATGTTTTCAATATTATCCGCTCTTGCTAATCTTGTTGCTCAATATAAACGCGTGGCACAATTTTATTTCGTCGGTTCACTAGTAGAAAAAGGGCCTATAGTCCCGGTTCATAAGGGCCTTTAGTCCCGGTTCGTGAACCGGGACTAAAGGGTCGGTACTAATACCCTCACCCTTTAGTCGGTTCTATCCAAACCGGGACAGATGGGGCTCCACGTGGCCTGTCCGCTGAGCCCAGCAGGAGGAGCCTTTGGTCCCGGTTGGTGGCACCAACCGGGACCAATAGGCATCCACGCCACAGCATTTCTTTGGCTCTGGTTTTTTTTTTTCAAAGGAGGGGGTTTGGGGGTTTTGGGGGTTAATTTAGGTGTTTCATATATTGTGCTATAGCTAGCTAATTAAAAGAGAAAAGTGTCCTTTCTTTTGTCCGTGCTTGGTCGACGCTACGTACTATACATACTTATAGAGAGGACTAACTAGACATGCTAGCTAGCTAGTAATTAAGCAAACAGAAGATCGTCATGAACATATATATGCATACAGAGAGAAGTGATATCGACCACCTCTCCTTCTCCGAGAGATTGGTCGAACAACAAGTTCTCGTATATCTATCCGACGCTACCGGCTACATATATACAATAATTATCTTTTAAAATACGGACGCGTGGTCCACATGGTATTTCCCGTCTTCAGCGATCACATAGTCAAGAAAGAATGCCGCCAATTCCTCTTGAATTGCTCGCATGCGATCTGGTGCTAGGAGTTCATCCCGCTGCCGAAACATCTAATTTTAAGAAAGGGGTCAATATATATATATATATATATATATATATATATATATATATATATATGAATGAATGAAACTCAACACAAATGATGGTAATAAAATAAAATTGTGAATATTTTTATTTACGCACTTCAAATTGTTTGTCGGAGTAGCCCCTCTCACAGGTCGTGTGGCGGATGGACTCGCAAACGTAGTATCCACAGAAATCATTCCCTTGTTCCTGCCACAACCACTTTACAAGAAACAGAGGTCAATCAAACTGATAATTATATATAGCAAGCACATGCTAAATGGTATTGATGAAACTAGCGCTTGAATCACTAGGAGATGCGCGTGGAATATGCTACTATATAGTACTTACTGGGTGTCTAAATTGCAGCTTCTTCGGTAGTCCCGGAGCTTTTTGGTGAATTTTCCCCAAGCCCTGCCATACAAAGAAAACAATTACTTGATATCAGAAATGAACAAAGTTGCTGATATGGTGGATAATGATCGATTTAACTTACTTCTCGAGCATTTCAGTCATTTCCGCATACTCCTTGGGATCTTTTCTTCTCGAGTCTAAGACAGTTACTACTCCCTACTCAAGCTTAATCTCTAGGAGAATATAGTGGAACCTGCTTGCGCATGCATAACTCATCAATATTACATTTCTATAACCTGGACTAAATAAGGAAACCGAATATGCCACAAGACAGTAACACTCACGTGTAGTTGTAAGGAAAGAGTATTGTATTTTTGTGTTCATTTATTTCCAACGATCGTAGCAAGTTGGCCTCGGTTTCCTTGGCATGATATTTAACCTCATTTGCATCGATGAGATATGTGTTAATGAACCCAATATCACCCACTTGTTTTTTCTTCATTTCTGCGATCTTCAATCTGCATAATATAGTGAGGATATTTATAAATACATGCAATGAAAGAGCTGAGTTATATAGAGATACTTAATGACAGAAGTAGTACTACTTACAGACAGTAGGTGACCGTTGCTTTATCGATGGCCAATTGATTGAAAAACTGATAGAACTCCTCAAATGGAATAGGCAACAGTTCCATTCCAAGGAGGTCATGCTCCTTTTTAACTCTCAAATACAAAGTATTCCTCCCGTCAGACTCTTTGCAGGTTTTCATGTACCAATCATGCAATCTTCGCATCATCGTTGTTAGAGAGCTTTCATCTTTGACGAGAGGCTTCCCTGCATCGTATCTTTGTATCTGCACCTCCAAGAAATCAAATTGTACATCGTCGGGCAAGTAATCTTCAGGATTGCCATAACCGGGCACCATCCTCGGATCGACGATGTCACTAGCAGGCACCTTGAGCGGGGCACGATTCTTTCGGCTTGTTCGCCGAGCTGGGCAATTTGTTTCCCAGCTCGTCGTTCTTTCATCCTTTGATCACCGACAATACTTCCCGATCTCTCCGCCTCGGCAAATGCCTTTCCAATAATGCGCTCATAGTTGCCTTTCGGCGGAGACTTGGGTGGTTTTGTCGGGGCAGCCAGAGTGCGCTTCGCTTTGACCGGATCTACCTTCTCCTCCGGAGGTGGATGTCTCTTTGCTTTCAACCCTTGAAACCAGTCATCCACTTCGGTCTGCGCGATCTTCGCGTTTTCCTCCTCGCTCCTCTTGTACGGTAACTTCTCTGGAGTCTTCAGAAAAGGACCGAATCAGTATCTCCTCCCGCCTTTGGCAGTACTGCTAGACGCCGGCAGAGCAGACGGAGCGGATGTCTTCTTTCCTTGCTTACGAGGCGGAGGAGAAGGACTATGACGCGCCGGAGCAGCCGGAGCGTCTCTTCCGCCCTTGCTGACGAGGCGGAGAAGGAGGAGGCTGGCTGCCCGGACGCGCCGGTGCAAAGCGGAGAAGGAGACGGAGTGCCGCCACGCGCCGGAGAAGGAGCCGGCCGAGTGCCCCGATCGTCACTCGCCCGGAAGAGGAGGCGGTGGAGGAGGCGGAGTGCCCTGACTTCGCCGGAGGAGGAGGAGGAGGCGGTGGAGGAGGCGGAGTGCCTGACTCACGGAGGAGGAGGAGGAGGCGGAGGCGTCCAGTTCGGAAGGTTGATGAGATCCTTCCGCCATAGGCATGGAGTCTTGAGCAGAACCCATCCGATACTCCCTTCACCGGTAGGGTGGTCAAGCCGAGCTCCTCAAATCCGCCGTTATTTCATCGACCATCACCTTAGCATATCCTTCGGAATCGGCGGCGGTGAAAAGTTGAGTCGGGTTTAGTGGGATAAACAGAGCCAACAGCCGCCTTGACCTTTAAATTGCTCCATTGCGCCATAAGGTGGCAACTTTCAGCATCCGTGATAGCATCCACGGGATAGCTGGCAGGAGCCGTCAAGGCATGCTGCTCGCTGAAGCAGCTCGGTGGAAGCCACGCTGCTTCTCCGCTGAGATGGCGGGGTAGCTTCGGGGAAGCTTCGCAGGTCGCTTGTTGTGATCGGCTGCTTCTCGTTCCTCTTCTCGTTCCTCTAGCCCCATTACCCTTTCGTGCAGCGCTTTGCATTAGGCTCTGCTCCAGCTTTCTTCCTCCTCTCATGGGTTTTGTAACCCCCTGCGTCCGGAAATCCAGCCTTCCACGAAACGGAGCCTGGCGTGCCTCGTGTCCGTCCAGGGTGCTCAGGATTCCCGAGGGCCATTGTGAGCTCGTCCTTCTCCCTGTCTGGAACGAACTTCCCTTGCTGTGCTGCTTCGATATAATGCTTAAGCCTCTTGACTGGTATGTCCAATTGTTCGTCCGTCCAAATGCACTTCCCCGTTATAGGGTCCAAGGATCCGCCGGCCCCGAAGAACCAAGTCCGACAACGGTCTGGCCAGTTCATTGTCTCGGTTCGATCCCTTTATCAAGTAGATCATTCTCAGCCTTGGACCACTTAGGCCGGGCTATGAGGTAGCCACGACCCGCATGCGATGATGAAGCTTCTTCTTTGCAGCATTTCTCTTGTTTGTCGCTGACATCTTTTTACTCTTTTCCGATGTCTTGTAGGCCACAAATGCGGGCGATCATCTCTGATCTTCTCATATTTGCCCGTGAATTCTGGTGTCTCATTTTTTTGACATACGTATTGAGGTCTTTCTTCCAATTCCTGAATAGTTCTGCCATCTTCTTAAGAGCAAAAGACTTGATTAATGGCTCTATTACTGGCTTCTCCGGATCATCCTCTGGCGGTAGGGTAAAATTTGACTTCAGCTCAGTCCAAAGATCATTTTTCTGCATATCATTGACATAAGACACCTCGTGGTCTTCGTTCTTAGGCTTATACCATTGGTGGATGCTGATCGGGATCTTGTCCCTAACCGTAACCCCGTGACCGAGCAACAAATGCCTTCTTTGTCCGGTAGGGTTCAATCGGTTGGCCGTCGCGCGCGATTTGTATGATCTCAAACTTTTCATCCGAGCTCAACTTTTTCTTCGGGCCTCGTCTCTTTACCGAAGTTGCGCTCGATCCGGAGGGCTAGAAAAAAGAACAAAGACGAGAGTTAATTAATATGTGTACATATATATATATACCAAAACAAAGACGAGAGCTAGTCAAGACAGGCTTAACTAATATATATACCTGGCGGACTCGGTTTGGTGATCACCGGAGCCGTCCTCACGGTCTACTTCTTGCACCGGCATTGGGTCATCGGAGCCATGTAAATCATAGCCAGCTGCTTCTTCACCCTCTCCTACCCGACCATCGTTATCGACGTGGAGAAACATCATCGAGGAGACGGCATCACTTCCGTGTGCGATTATGTCCCTCAACGACGCTTCTTGTGCTTCGTCTCGGGGTGTCCATAGTTTCTACAAATATTTACAACATGGCAATTATTATTCAAACATGATAGATATGGATATATTAGTGCCAACGTAGAACTAGCTAGCTAATCACAATAAGGAATCATATTAGTGGCCTCGACGCTGCTTCTCTAGGGTTTGGGGTGGCCTCGACAACGCTTCAAGGGTTAGGGGTGGCCTCGAGAACGCTTCAAGCTAGGAGGGTTAATATCGACCCCCCCACGTGTTGAAGCTATCGGGAGGGGTCGGCGTTGAACAGTACATCTATGTCCCACAAGTAGGGTAGAGGGTCGTGGATCGCCGAGCGGTCGAGGGTCAAGGGGTCAAGATCGCCGAGGTCGGGAGGTTGCCTAGTGTCAAAGGATTCAACAAAACCATGTCTTCATCATTAGGCGAAAGTAACAGGTGCATGATGGTGCGAAGCTCTCCAAAGTTGTTTTGAACGGAGTCCCAGATAGGATAATTCGCTTTTTGGTACAAAGTTCAGCAAAAGGCAAATTATCCTATCCGGGACTCCATTCCGTAACAACTTTGGAGGACTTCACCATCATGCCATGGTTACTTCCGCTAATGATGAAGCGATGGATTTCTTCAATACTTTGACACTATAGGAAGAAGGAAGAAGAAGAAGAAAAAGAAGAAAATAGAAGAAAGGAATAGAAGAGAAGAGGAGAAGAAGAAAGGAATAGAAGAAGAAAGGAATAGAAGAGAAGAAGAAAAATAGAATTTTTCTATTCCTTTCTTCTTCTCTTCTATTCCTTTCTTCTTCTCCTCTTCTTTTTCTTCTTTTTCCTCTTCTTATTTATTTCTCCTCTTCTTCCTCTCCTCTTCTTCTCCTTTCTTCCTCTTCTTATTTTCCTTTTTATATGAACATATCATCATATATATGAACATACATTTTCTTTGCATATGCATATGAACATACATACATACATTTTTCTTTCATATGAACATACATACATACATTTTCTTTGCATATGACCATACATACATTTTTCTTTGCATATGACCATTCATACATTTTCTTTGCATATGCTTTGCATATAAACATACATACATATGAACATACATACATACATATAAACATAACATACATACACAAAAAATTCTAAAATCTGCCTAAAAATCTAAAAATCTGCCTAAAAAATCTAAAAATCTGCCTAAAAATTATCCATCCATCCATCCATCCATATAATGAACATATATAATGAACATATAAAAGCATGCATACATCATCCATATTATGTTCATATAATGAACATATATACATGAACATAAATCTGCCTAAAAAATTATATGAAATTTTTTTATGAAGAGGACGAGGGGACAGGGAGGAAAGAGGGGTCGCGGAGCCGGACCGAACGGGAGGAGGCGGCGTCGAGGCAGAGGCGGCAGTGGGAGGCGAGGCGCCGGCGGCTGACGAGGTGGGCGGGCGGCGCGAGGGCGCAGGCGGCGGCGGCGTGGGGGCGCAAGGCGGCGGCCGTGCGTGCTCGTGGGCGAGCGGGCAGGCGGCGGCGGCGTGGGAGGCGCGCGACCGTGCGTGCTTTCGAGGCAGGGGCAGGGGCACGGGCGGCGACCGGCGTGGGGAAGCGCGGGCGGACGTCGCGTGCTTTCGAGGGCAGGGGCACGGGCGGCGACCGGCGTGGGCGAGGGCCGTGCGTGCTTTCGAGGGCGGGCAGAACGCAGGCGGCGACAGCGTGGGCTGGGCGGGGGCAGGGAGAAACGCAGGGAGACGGCATGGCGGCCGGCGGCGGCAGCAGTGACGAGGAGCGCGATTTGGGCAGCCCGCGCGGGGGCAACTGGCTAGGAGGCGAGGGAGATGTGAAAATTTCACAAGTCTTGCTTATATAGACAGAGCATTGGTCCCGGTTCGTGGCACGAACCGGGACTAAACCCGCCTTTAGTCTCGGTTGGTGCCACCAACCGGGACTAAAGGGGGGCATTAGTCCCGGGTCGTGCCATGAACCGGGACTAAACCCACCTTTAGTCTCGGTTGGTGCCACCAACCGGGACCAAAGGCATGTGCTGCCCCGCGCCAAATGTTTAGTCCCACCTCGTTAGTTGAAGGGCGCCGACACTGGTTTATAAGCGCTGGTGTGGCCCCTTCGAGCTCCTCTCAAATGCAGGCTTTGGGCCTAATCATGCTCTTGCTCAGGCCTATTGGGCCTCTGCGGGCCTGAATCCTGGCCCATGTAGGGTTTCTAGTCGTATTCAGGCCGTGGGGGCCTAGTAGGTGGTAGTTTTTTTGCTTTATATTTTATTTCTTTTTGCTTTTAGTTTTAGAAAAATATAAACTTTCTATTAGTGCCATTAGTTTTAAAATTTGAAAACACTTTTTGTTTTCTTTGTTGCTTTATTTATTTTGTTTTGTTTCTACTTACAACAAAATACTTATTGTTGCTATTTTTATTTTTTCAAGTTTTTTGTTTTGTTTTCTGCATTATTTATTTTCTTTTGGTTTTTGCTTTATTTTTTAATTCTTTTTTGCTTTTAGGTCAGCAAAATTATAAACTTTCTGTTAGTGCTTTTAGTTTTAGAAAAAATATAAACTTTCTGTTTGTGCCATTAGTTTTAAAATTCAAAAACACTTTTTTGTTTTCTTTGTTGCTTTATTTATTTTATTTTGTTTCTACTTACAACAAAATGCTTATTGTTGCTATTATTATTATTATTTTCAAGTTTTTTTGTTTTGTTTCCTGCATTATTTATTTTCTTTTGGTTTTTTGCTTTATTTTTTAATTCTTTTTGCTTTTAGGTCAGCAAAATTATAAACTTTCTGTTAGTGCCATTTGTTTTAGAACAATTATAAACTTTCTGTTTGTGCCATTAGTTTATAAATTTTGAATTCTTTGAAATTTGTGTGAATCACAAGTTTGTGAGCTCAACAAGGCGTAGAGGGACGGGCTTATAAACCGGTGTGAGTGCCCTTCGGTTGGCGAGGTTCTCAAAGTTGGCATAGTATGTTCATGAACAAAACGGACAATGGTATCATACTCGGGTGTTACAAAGTTGGCATGGTATCATCATAATAGTTGCGGGAGAAAGTCTTCACTTTTTCTTCGCTTGTGTCGTTTGCTTCTTGCGCCGTAACCATGGATAATCTTCATCATTTATCAGGATGCTTGGGTCAGCCTTGACTTTGAAGGGAATTTCATGAAACTTTTCATACTCTTGAGACATGTCTGTCTTGCCCTCCACTCCTGGGATGTCCCTTTTTCCCGAAAGAACTATGTGGCGCTTTGGCTCATTGTATGATGTATTCGCTTCCTTATCTTTTCTTTTCCTCGGTCTGGTAGACATGTCCTTCACATAGATAACCTGTGCCACATCATTGGCTAGGACGAACGGTTCGTCAGTTTACCCAAGATTTTTCAGATCCACTGTTGTCATTCCGTACTGTGGGTCTACCTGTACCCCGCCTCCTGACAGATTGACCCACTTGCACTTAAACAAAGGGACCTTAAAATCTACTCCGTAGTCAAGTTCCCATATGTCTACTATGTAACCATAATATGTGTCATTTCCCTTGTCGGTTGCTGCATCAAAGCGGACACCGCTGTTTTGGTTGGTGCTCTTTTCATCTTGGTCAATCGTGTAAAATGTATTCCGATTTATCTCAGATCCTTTCCAAATCATTACAGTCGAAGATGGTCCCCTGGACAACAAGTACAACTCATCACAAACAGTGCTGTCACCTCGAGACGTGTTTCCAACCAACTGCTGAAAGTCCCGATGTGTTCACATGTAATCCGATCGTCAGACCGCTCCGGGTGTTTGGAGCGCAGACTGTTCTTGTGTTCATCGACATACGGGTCACCAAGGTAGAGTTCAGTAGAACTGTAGTGTGCTTGAGACCAAGAATATCCGTCCCTGCATATTATTGAGTCTCTTCCAAGCGTGTTTTTCCAAATGGTCTCCCCTCATACCGCGATTTAGGGAGACCTATCTTATTAAGGCCAGGAATGAAGTCAACACAAAACCCGATGACATCCTCTGTTTGATGGCCCATGGAGATGCTTCCTTCTGGCCTAGCACGGTTCTGAACATATTTCTTTAGGACTCCATGAACCTCTCAAAGGGGTACATATTGTGTAGAAATACGGGCCCCAGAATGACAATCTCGTCATTGGATGAACTAGGACGTGCGTCATGATATTGAAGAAGGATGGTGGGAACACCAGCTCGAAATCGACAAGACATTGCGCCACATCACTCCTTAGCGTTGCTACGATTTTTGGATCGATCACCTTATGAGATATTGCATTGAGGAATGCACATAGCTTCACAATGGCTAATCGGACGTTTTCCGGTAGAAGCCCTCTCAATGCAACCGGAAGCAGTTGCGTCATAATCACGTGGCAGTCATGAGACTTTAGGTTCTGGAACTTTTTCTCTGACATATTTATTATTCCCTTTATATTCGACGAGAAGCCAGTCGGGACCTTCATATTGAGCAGGCATTGAAAGAATATTTCTTTCTCTTCTTTCAGAAGAGCGTAGCTGGCAGGACCTTCATATCGCTTCGGAGGCATGCCCTCTTTTTCGTGCAAGCGTTGCAGGTCCTCTCGTGCCTCGTGTGTATCTTTTGTCTTCCCATACACGCCCAAGAAGCCTAGCAGGTTCACGCAAAGGTTCTTCGCCACGTGCATCACGTCGATCAAGAGCGGACCTCTAGGTCTTTCCAAAGACGGTAGGTCCCAAAATATAGATTTCTTCCTCCACATGGGTGCGTGATTCTCAGCGTCATTCGAACAGCTAGTCCGCCGACCCTTTCCAAAGATTACGTGTAAATCATTGACCATAGCAAATGCGTGATCACCGGGTACGCATGGCGGGCTTCTTCCGGTGATCTGCCTCGCTTTGAAATGCTTGCCTTTCTTTCGACATTGATGGTTGGTCGGAAGAAATCGACGATGGCCCAGTACACATTCTTCCTGCAGCTTCCCAGGTATATACTATCGGTGTCAAGTAAACAGTGCGTGCTCGCGTGGTATCCCTTGTTTGTCTGTCTCCGAAAGGTTATCGAGAGCGGGCCAATCGTTGATTGTCACGAACAGCAACGCCTTCAGGTCAAATTCCTCCTTTTGTGCTCATCCCACGACGTACACCGCTTTCCATTCCACAGCTGTAAAAGTTCCTCAACTAATGGCCTTAGGTACACATCAATGTCGTTGCCGGGTTGCTTAGGGCCTTGGATGAGAACTGGCATCATAATGAACTTCCGCTTCATGCACATCCAAGGAGGAAGGTTATACATACATAGAGTCACGGGCCAGGTGCTATGATTGCTGCTCTGCTCCCCGAAAGGATTAATGCCATCCGCGCTTAAAGCAAACCATACGTTCCTTGGGTCCTTTGCAAACTCATCCCAGTACTTTCTCTCGATTTTTCTCCACTGCGACCCGTCAGCGGGTGCTCTCAACTTCCCATCTTTCTTACGGTCCTCACTGTGCCATCGCATCAACTTGGCATGCTCTCCGTTTCTGAACAGACGTTTCAACCGTGGTATTATAGGAGCATACCACATCACCTTCGCAGGAACCCTCTTCCCGGAGGCTCGCCGTCAACATCACTGTGGTCATCTCGTGCGATCTTATACCGCAATGCACCGCATACCGGCATACGTTCAGATCCTTGTAGGCACCACGGTAGAGGATGCAGTCATTAGGGCATGCATGTATCTTCTCCACCTCCAATCCTAGAGGGCATACCACCTTCTTTGCTGCGTATGTACTGTCGGGCAATTCGTTATCCTTTGGAAGCTTCTTCTTCATTATTTTCAGTAGCTTCTCAAATCCTTTATCGAGCACAGCATTCTCTCGCCTTCCACCGCAGCAATTCCAGTACGGTACCGAGCTTTGTGTTGCCATCTTCGCAATTGGGGTACAACCCTTTTTGTGATCCTCTAACATGCGATCGAACTTCAGCTTCTCCTTTTGACTTTCGCATTGTGTCCTTGCATCGACAATGACCCGGCAGAGATCATCATCATGGGGCACATCGTCTGGTTCATCTTGATCTTCAGCAGCTTCGCCCGTTGCAGCACCATCGTGCACATCGTCTGGTGCAACTTGATGTTCAAGAGCATCACCGTATTCAGGGGCACATAGTTGTCATCGTACTCTTCTTCCTCGCCGTCTTCCATCATAACCCCTATTTCTCCGTGCCTCGTCCAAACATTATAGTGTGGCATGAAACCCTTGTAAAGCAGGTGGGTGTGAAGGATTTTCCGGTCAGAGTAAGACTTCGTATTCCCACATATAGGGCATGGACAACACATAAAACCATTCTTCTTGTTTGCCTCAGCCACTTGAGAAAAGCATGCACGCCCTTAATGTACTCGGAGATGTGTCTGTCACCAGACATCCATTGCCGGTTCATCTGCATGCATTATATATAATTAAGTGTGTCAAAAATCATTACAGAACATCATGAATAGATAATTAAATGACCAAATTAATAGAAGTTCATCATCACATAAAAACCAAAGTACACACATAGTTCTCATCTAACAACATAAAGCTCTGCAGAGCATCTAAATTAATTAAACCATACATTGAAACCATGTAAAACATTTCAATGTGAAAACAAATACGATCATAATCGCAACCAAGGTAACAACTGATCCAACGGCATAATGATACCAAGCCTCGGTATGAATGGCATATTTTCTAATCTTTCTCATCTTCAAGCGCATTGCATCCATCTTGATCTTGTGATCATCGATTTACATCCGCAACATGCAACTCCAATATCATCTTCTCCTCCTCAAGTTTTTTTATTTTTCCTTCAAGAAATTGTTTTCTTCTTCAACTAAATTTAACCTCTCGACAATAGGGTCGGTTGGAATTTCCGGTTCAACAACCTCCTAGATAAATAAAATCTATGTCACGTTGGTCGGCTTAATTTTCATAAACAATAAATGAACCAATAGTTATGAAAAGATAATATATACCACATCCGAATCATAGACAGGACGAGGGCCGACGAGGGCGGATACCAAAACCATCGCACTATATAAGATGCAATAATAAAAGTAAGAAAATAATACAAGTAAGAATATTTTTCCTTTCAGAAAGAAGATAAGAACAAGAGGCTCGCCACAGTGGTGCTGGCGATGAGATCGGCGTGGTGATCGACGGCGGTGAAGACGGGACGGGCGTGACGGACCGCTAAACCTAGACAAATATTGAGGAAAATGGAGGTTAGAGGTCGAGCTTGGAGAGGAGAAAGCTTAAGTAGTGTGGCTCGGGCATTCCATCGAACACCTTGTGTGCATAGGAGGTGAGCTATAGCACCACCAAGCCCCTCCCTCGGCCAGAAAAAACAGAGCAGTGTGCTCTGCTCTTGTGAGGGGCTATATATAGGCAGCACCATTAGCCCCGGTTGGTGGCTTGAACCGGGACTAAAGGGAAGCCTTTGGTCCCGGTTCATGCCACCAACCAGGACCAATAGTGGTGGGCCAGGAGCCAGGACCATTGGTCCCAGTTCGTCCCACCAACCCGGACAAAAAGGTCCGGACGAACCGGGACCAATGGCCCACGTGGCCCGGCCGGCCCAGGCTCACGAACCGGATAAATGCTCGCATTTGGCCCGGTTCGGGATGGAACCGGACTAATGGGCAAAACAGGCCTCAACGTTAGCCCCTTTTCTACTAGTGGTTGGTATTGTTATACTATCAATGACCATCCAAATAACCTTTTCGAGTTAAATAAATGGAACATACACTATTCGGTGAGTGTGCTTCAAAGCGCAATTGTACTTTATGCTATTAATACATGATTAACTATATGGTGGTTTGCTTGTGCAATAATATTAATAGTTGGCTAGTTAATCTTAAGAAACATTTTTGTTATCGAACTCCAGTGTCTATCATTGTAAATGTGTTGATGATATACTAGATCATATTTTGTGGTGGACATTTTCTTAGATTTTTCATATTTTCACAACCAACATACCTTTTCATTAAATTCAAATCCTCTCAACATCAGCAAATCAGAGTGAAGAGAATAAAATTATGTCAACTTGTAATTTAATTGATGACATTTACTTGTAATATATGTGTTAGCACTCATTATAGTACCCTTAAATATCTAGGTAGAGGGTTGTTGAGAGTACGGTTAAAATTTATAAAGTCGAGGTTTCTAGAGTATATGATTGCGTAACATAGGTTTAAACGACACAAAAGTTGTATGATATGTGGCCAAGTGATTTGCCACATCAAACCCTTTTCTTGTACTCCTACATACTAGCATAACTCATTTCTTGTACAAATCGAGCCTCATATTCTCTTGAAACAGGCTTTTGCCACTCTTCAGAAATAAGTCCACACGGCCAAACGATATAAGGTGATAAGAAATCCTTGATACAAAGAAAACCAAACAAAAACTAAATAGCAGAGAATGTTGTGCACATAACTCTATGCCACGGCCTCACCGTCGGGCATGGGCAGAGGACCAACCGAACACTAGCCAGATCCCCTCCACTTTTGTCGACGAAGAGAATCCCCGTGTTGCTTAGAGAAACCGCTGGACTGCGCGACAAAGCTCTTGCCAAACTATCATCATAGAGGCTCCTCTGGCCTCTCATTCTAGTCAGAGGAGTGTCGATCCTGCTGGGGAGCAGTACAAGCCGAGAGCGATCATGATGCAGTCACATGTAAAAGATAAGAGACAACCCAGACCGCCCCATGATAAAACCTAAGAAGCAACATGCTAAGAGCCAAGCCTGCCTAAATATGTCGGCGCTGAAGGTACTTAAGCTCCATGACGATGACCACAAGAGGGTAACGACGCAACATGTCACCCCCACTGAATATGAAGAACATATAATGGTTTCACCTACAGCCCTCGCACTCGGAGGAGAACCACAACGACGCTCTCAAGAGGGACACGACACATACTGGCATCACCATCGTTGATGTCAAAGCACAAAGCTTTCGCTCGAAACCTAACGGTGCCAATAGGAGGCACCCGGGACAATAAGCCCACCCCAAAAAGAAGGCACATCACGATCAAGAAAAGGAGGCATTACCGTCGCCATGTTGATCATTGAGAGCCAACCGTGCAACCTACGATCCAGGGGCGTCGCGCTGGCATCTAAGATTGAACTCATCAACACGAAAATAACTAGTGGGAACCAGGGGAGAAGCAGAAGTATTGTCGTGGTTTTGTCACGGCAGATGTCCTCATGAAAGGACTTAGTCGTGGAGCCATCGCTACGGGTTAACTTGAAGGGGTTAAAGCGGACGCAAAGACACAAGAGTTATACTAGTTCGGCCCCTTCGATGAAGGTAAAGGCCTACATCTAGTTGTGATGGAATTGATGTGGTCTCGATGACTAGGGAGCAAATAAGCTTCGCCTAGGCCTCGAGTTGTTGTTGTCTGTCCTTGAACCGTCCCGGGTCGTCCCCTTATATACACGGGTGACGCCCGTCGGTTCTGAGAGTCCCAATCTCCGGTTCATACTCGTATCCGGGTTGGTCTCTCTCTACTCCTAACTTACAATACAAGTTTACATACCCTGCCGGTTTACGGCTACAGGTTCTAAACCGACTACAGGCCTTGGGCCCTTACTTTCATGCCTCTTGGGCTTTTACACCGTTGAACTACTGATGAAGTTAACCCGGCCCAGATAGGCCGGTTTACGCCCAGTAGTAATATCCCCAACATTAGGCCCCAGATTGATTTGAACAGGTTCATGTCAATCCTTGATAAAAAACCTTCATCTTCAATACCTTCTTGAAATCATTGAACCGCCGTGATGTCACCTTCTCCGGTTGCTGTAAACCGGCATGACGTCCCCATAAAAATAGCATTCATGATATCTTCTTTGTTTAACAGATCCGCAATAATCGAGGCGACAGCTCTGCTTCCTAGATTTGTGGCTCCTTGATTCACGCGCCTGACACAGGTATCTTGCCTTATAAATAGGACCGAAGGGTCATTCCTTTTCTCCTCTCCGTCCCCATTCTCTTCGTCTTCCTCGCGTCACTAGCCTCGGAGCTCCGCCGCCGCCATCGACCTCTGCACCGTCTTGAGCCACTGCATCAACCTGAACGCACCAGAGAAACGCAACACTCTTCTGCATCTTCTCAACTCAGGTAGGTCCTCGGTTCCCCTCAACCTAGATCCGTTCTAGGGTTCTTGTTCTTGCAGCACTCCATTAACTGTTCATGCTCATACCAGATTCCTGGATAGATCTGTGACACCTTGCTCTGATTAGTAGTAGCTTTTAGCATCCGCCTGTAGTCTCGTGCTCGCATCCATAGATCTCGCACACCATCTCCTGCTCATTGCATCAATACTGCTCTGCTTTATTCTTTTTTTGGATATTTTTCTTCTTTTCTGATCTGGCTTCAGATCCTTCGTTGTAGAGAAATCTTGCGAAACCTGTTTCTGCACACTTAGCCGTTCGCAACCTCAATTGTTTTCAATATTTAGACCTTAGACCAGGCGGTTTAACTTAACATAGAAAAATTAGATAAACCGGTATACACCATTAGTCCCCTTGTTGAACCGCCAGAACTCCTTAACCAGACACTGTCGCTTCATAGAACTCCGGTTTAGATGTATTTGTCTCCGATTTAGCATTGTACACCGGTTCTCTCTTTGTCCCAACACATTTATTGAACCGGATTTATATTTTTTGTAGATGGCCAAACAAGTATATGAGTGCAACTGGGCTCCTTCCCGTGTCACCGAAACTCAATTAAACAATCTAGTCCTGACTGGCGCTTTAAGCAGCAAAAATACCATCCATTGGAGGGTTCCTGGCAAAGAATGTCCACCCACACCTCAAGAAGGATAGGTTGTAGTTTTCACAGATCACTTAGCCCGGGGTTTCAACCCGCCCGGTTCAAAATTTTATCGGGATGTGTTAGCCAATTTTCAGCTCCGTCCGCAAGATACGGGCCCCAATTATGTTACCAATATTTGTCACTTCCAAGTGCTCTGTGAGGCATACTTTCAAGAAGAACCCACAGTTGAACTATTTAGAGATTGCTTCCATCTAAACCGCCGCACAGAATTCACTGACGGGCCCAACACAGAATTGGGTGGTGTGGCGATTCAAAAAGAAAGGAGGTCACTTATCCTCATGTCAAACTGCACAGCCACCCCAAGGAATCGAATCAAACATGGTTCTACTACAGAGACACTTCTCCTGCCAATGAGAATCCTTTGCCCGGTTTTCGTCCGGAGCGACTCAGTAATACACATCCCTTTTCGCAAAGATTAACCGCCAATCAGAGAAGTAAATATGCTCCTCAACTCTCCAAGCTCAGAGCCTTCCTGGCCAATGGTTTAACCGGAATTGATCTTGCACGCTGTTGGATAACATGGAGCATATTGCCCCTCTCCCAGCACTCCGGTTTAATGTGTGAGTACACTGGTAGTGTCGACGACCCCCTCCGACATATTAATATCCAGCTTACCGATGATGAGGTCACCGAGGCTGTGAAGAAAATGTTGAACGAACCGGAACACCTCTGTGCCCGAACCGGTCTGCTCCCCTTCTGTGCTACCAACAAACCACCATTTTGTAAGATTTCTGACTATTTTTTACTGAATATATTACTGCCATCCCGGTATCACTTTTAACATCAACTGCTGCTTAACCAGGGTGATGATCCATTCTGGAGCAAGAAAAGTCCACAAGAGAAACCAGAGAAGCCAGACAAACCGGAAAAACCACTTAGGCAAAAGACCAAAGCTGTCAAGAAGACTGCTCATAAAAGGAAAACCACTGCATCTTCTGATCCGGCTGTGGATGATGATGTGGGTAATCCGGACCTTGAGGTAGAACTTGATTCGCTTGGCTTACTTTTCACACGCCTAATTAATGATGATATTTGTCAGGATGATGCTGAAACCAGTAATGCTGATGTTGTAGAGGTAACTATTCTCTCCTCTGATTCAAATCCTTTGCCTTCACTAAAAAACCGTCGGGCAAACCGGAAAATTAAATTTTCTCATCCTCTTGCTTACTTGGATCCCAAATTTCTTATGAAGACTCAACAACATGAAGTTCGCCGCACAACTCGGCACAGCGGCCAGGTAGTTACCTCCGCCGGTTTACCGAACAGTCCGGTTCGGAAACGTCGTTCAGAGGTCTCTAATTTGCTTGTCAGTGCTTATCCTAAAGCAGGCTGTTTTCGTCAACCCCTTAATCCATCTGACTCCGATTATCAGGTCACTTCCCATTCCTCATCTGGCGAGTCATCAGCCACTCAGCTGCCACCACTTAAAACGGTGCTTGGGTAAGTTATACCTTTCATATTGTTTCTACTGCATCATTGTGTAGTATATGCCGTATTTGACTGTTATTGTGCCTTTTCAGGGCCAAGCCTAGGCCGAGCAAAAAGGCTCGTCTGGATAAAGCGGCCGATGAAGAGACTGCCCCTGAACCGGATAGCGCCCCAAATCCTGAAGCGGCTATCTGTGAAGATACTCCCAATGATCCGCCACTGCAAGATGACGATTTTGTTGCTGAAGAGAGGCCTGTGAACACCTCCCTTCCTGCTGACCAGCCCAGAAGCCCAACCCGGATTGAAAAATCCACCAGTCCAATCCGGCCTGCTGACAAACCGACTGCCCCTGGTCAAACCGGTGATACCAAGGACGATGACGTTGTGATTACTGGCTTTGGCCACAGCGAACCGGGTAATCCGGTCGCTTTATCCAAACATTCTGCCAAAGAGGAATTTGCCACTATGAGCAAGGGCAAGTGGGATGTTGATCTGGCAACTTATGCTGCTCTGAACCCCCAAGAACTTCATTCTGGCTTCTTGAACCGGCTGTATACCAGCCATGATTATGAAGCTGGCCTGGTGAAGATGATGAAAGAAAAATTCGAGGTAACCTCCATGTTCTTTTCCCGCTTGAATATTTCAATTTTTGTTAACTCTCCTAGCTCCCAAGGGCCGGTTCAACTTAGTATAGTTAAACCGGGACTTAGCATAAACTTAATGCTTCAGAATCCACTGATGTAGCCCCCAAGGGCCGGTTCAACTTAGTATAGTTAAACCGGGACTGTAATTTATATCGCCGCATCAGAACATGTTCGAGCAAATAGCCATTAACATGCTCCCTTTTTGTTGCAGAATATGCATTAGCCCGCAAGTGCCATGTGTATGACTGGTTATGCATTTGGGACTTGCAATGAAGATATTAACATGCTCCCTTTTTGTTGCAGAATGAGATACGCCAACAAGCCTCCCAAATCAATGATCTTCAAGAAAATCTGAAGTCTCAACAAGCAGAAACCTCCAAGGCCAAGGATGAGCTGAAAACCGCCTTGACTACCATGGAGCAGCTCAAGGAGTGGTTCAAGTCTGAGCGGGCCGGCTGGGATACTGAAAAGGCCGCTTTAACCAAAAAGGTTGAAAATGCTGAAGCTGCCCTTAAACCGGTGGTAGATGAGCTGACCAGCGTGAAGCGGCAAGTGCATTCCATGACTGCTGCCATCTTCGGTAAGCTTCCTTTGGCTTCTATGATAATCTTGACCTTCTTATGATAAGTCCGGTTTGTGATTTCTCTTGCAATGTTGTAGGCACACGCATTGGTCACTTGGGGTCAGATGTTCGGAAGAAATTGAAGGCTGCCTATACCTTAATAGAGCAGTTGTACACTGGAGCGCAGCGGATCATCTCCACTGCATCACATAACAATCCAGCACCCTCCTTAATCCAAGATACTCTTAGGAGGTTGTCAATGCTTCCCGCCCGGATTGAAGAGCTGAAGAAATCTGCTGCTCGAACCGGCGCCATTAACGCCTTAATCCGGGCAAAGGCATGGGTGCCAGATTTCGATCCGGTTGAGGCAGCTCAGGGCTATCCCAGTCTGAAGGAAGACGGTTCAGAGTTCAACGAAGATGATCTGAGAGCGATAAACCGGGCAGTGCGCCCTCTGGCTTGCCAATTGGCCGAAGAGGCAAACTTGTCGCATTATCAAGCTCAATATGACGATCAGAACAAGCGAGTGGCTGCACCTATTCCCGAAGCGGAGAACCTGATCCCTCCGATCCGTAAGCATACTTACGCTCCTGATATTGAACCATCTTCCCTGATCCATGAGGAGGCTGTCTTTCAAGCTTTAATGGGAATCGACTGGACCACTGTTGACTTCCTCAAAAGCCCATGATGCTCCTCCTCCGCTCAATGCAAAGACTCGTTGAACCGGTGACGTGCCTATGCACCAATCACTCTACAGGTCATCTTAGATATGTTCTGGTACCTCATGATTTGTGCACATATAATCTTCCAAGGAGGAGGATGCGACAACAAAAACATGTTTGTGCTATCATATGTACCACAAAATGAGATTTCTTGATGTTGTATTTAAGGCACCGGCTGGGAATCATAGCTGTTAGTTGGACATGCATGATCGTGTTCATATTTGGGACGCATAAAAATCTTCTACCTGTTGTCCATGACTTCTTCCAGTCTGTGGACTCTGTCACAACAAGGGTCATCACAACAACATGTAGAGATTTTCACATCTTTGTCCTTCCTCTTTTGCAACTCGCCCCCACTCCACTTATTCACATGTCCTCTTGGTTGGCGCAAGGAGGCCTAGTCATGGAACTGAATAAAGCTATGCCAAAAACAAGAACAATTGTTCGCAAAAGAGATGAGCAAAGCAAATGTTTAAACTCAATAAAACAAGAAGTATTAAAAAATATGTATGAATGCAAAAGTAACAAGTGCTTACCATGGCATCAGTGACACCCTTTTAAGCATCATCATCGATAAGTTTGTTCATGTTTTTGATATTATTAGCTCTTGCTAATCTTTTCGCCAGATCTGAACGTGTGGGACAATTTTATTTTGTTAGTTGATATTGTTATACTATCAATCACCATCCTAATAACCTCTTTCTACTTAAATAAATGGAACTTACACTACTATGATGAGTACACTTCATAGTGCAATTTTAGTTTACATTGTTAATATATGATTAACTATATGTTGGTTTGCTTGTGTAATAATATTAATAGTTTGCTAGTTAACCTTAAGAAACATTTTTGCTATAGAATTCCAATGTCTATCACTGCAAATGCATTTATGATACTAAATCACATTTTGGGGTGGAAAATTTCTTATATTTTGGACATTTTGACAACGAACATACATTTTCATTAAATTCAATTCCTCTCAACATCAGCAAAACAAAGTGAAGAGAATAAAATTATGTCAATTTGTAATATAGTTGATGACATTTAAATGTAATAGATGTGTTAGCACTCATTATAGTACCCTTAAAAATCTAGGTAGAGGGTTGGTGAGAGTAGGAGTAAAAATTATAAAGTCGAGATTTCTAGGGTATCTGATTGCATAACATAGGTTTAAACAACATGAAAGTTGTATGATATGCGGCCAAGTGATTTGCCACATAATACCCTTTCCTTGTACGCCTGCTTACTAGCATCGCTTATTTCTTGCACAAATACATCCTCATATTCTCTTGAAACAGGCTTTCGCTCCTCTTATGAAATAAATCCACGTGGCCCAATGATATATGTGTGATGAGAAAACCTTGATACTGAGAAAATCAAATATAATCCAAAAGTAAGAGAGCGTGGCACACACAACTCTATGCCACAACCTCATTATCAGACATGGCACATGACTAACCAACACACTAGTCAGATGCCCTCCTTGTTTGGCAATGAAGAGCAACCCCGCGTCCCTCGGAGAAACCACTGGACCATGCCACAAATCTCTTGCCAAACTATCGTCGGAGAGGTTCCTCTGCCCTCTCAATTTTGTCTAAGGAGCGTTGATCCACCTGACGAGCAGTATGGGTTGATAGAGAAGACGATGCGGTCACATTTAAAAGATAAGAGACAACCCAGACTACCGCATGTTGAAACCCAAGGAGAAAATTGCTAATAGCCTAGCCTGCGTAAATAAGTTGGAGTGGAAGGTACCTGAAGCGCAAAATGTCACCCCCGCCGAGTATCAAGCAACATATGATGGTTTTCACCTAGAGCCCTCGCACGTGGAGGAGAACCACAATGACGCTCTCAAGAGGGACACAACACACACATGCATCACCATCATTGCACAAAGCTTTCGCTCAAAACTTGTCCGCGCCAACAGAAGGCACCTAGGACAATAAGCCCACCCTGAAAGGAGGCACGCCCCGATCAAGTGAAGGCCTCCAGATAAGTTCTGGGCTACACAACCCAGCAACGACCTCGTAAGGGTCCTGCGCTACCACGCCATTCGCACACGCTCGGTCAAGAAAAGCAACATCAATGTCGTGATGTCGATCGTCGGAGAGCCAACCGTGTAACTTACCACCCAGGGACGCCAACCTAGCAACCAAGAACAAACTCATCAACGCCACAAGAACTCATGGGCGCCACAAAGCAGGGGAGAAGAAGAAGCATCCTGAACCTTCCCACAAGAATCTGACTCGATAGGGGCAAACGTGGCCTAGTGCCAGGTCTTCTCGTCGGACATATCCTATACCCAGTCTTCAATGGTCTGAGTAGGACATCAAAGGCACTTGGTGATCGAGCACAATCACATGCTCGCGGGTCGGCCTGGATGTGCCAAGTGGTCTTTCTATCACGTTCATGGACCGGAACGTAATTGTTAACCCGACAAACAAAATAAACACCGGCCCGGTCAATAAAAATAGGCCAGAAAAATAGTCTTGTTTTGGAGCAGACCATTTTTTTTCATTTGCTAAATTATAAGAACGAGGCCTAGCCAATCCTAGGCACTTTTTATGACCTAAGGCCCATCCCATCCTAGGCACTTTTCATGACCTAAGGCCCATCCTAGGCACTTATTATGACTAAAGGCCCATCCACCTCCTCGGGTGAAAGCTGCCCCCTCCGTGGGAAAACCCTATTCGCCGCATTCTAGGGAAAGTTGTCCACCTTCCGCACAGGGACATCGAACGAGAGATCAGCTTGGGCCGGCCCATTTAATCCCTTCAGAGATCCTAGTTTTGGGAACCTTCTCGAGGTTTTTGGCTGGTTTTTCCCCGGTTTGGGGAAACTTCTAGAAGGTTCCTGAACCCTTTTTGTCTTGTTATTTTTCTTTTTATTTTTCCCTTATTATTTTTCCTTTTTCTGTTTATTTTTCTTTATGGTTTATCTTATTATGTTTCTTTTTCCTTTTTTGTTCCTTTTTTATTTTCTCTCATTTTCATTTTCTTTTCCCGAGTTAGTAATCCCTTTATTCTTATGTTTCGATTTATTTCCCTTTCTTTCTGTCTTTTTCTTTCCCTTTTTTCTGAAGAAAAGAAAAGAGCTACTAGCCTGGAATTTCAAAATATGTTCTCTTTTTCAAAAGAAATCACAATTTACAAAATGTGTTCGTATATCAAAAAATGTCCAGAAATTTAGAAAATGTTCTGATTTTCAAAAATTTGTTTCACAATTTCAAAAAATGCTCTCGCTTCCAAAAAATTATTCACAATTCCAAAATTTTGTTCATGAATTCAAAAAAGGTTCCTGTTCTTTCAAAATATGTTTGCAATTTGAAAAATGTTCACGGTTTCAAATTTTGGTCACAATTTTTAAATACGTTTGGGATTCTAAGTTTTTTCTTCAGAATTTGATTAAAAGTTCCAATTTTTCAGTTTTTGCTCATAAATTCTAAAAATGTTCTTAGTTATATCTCAGAATTTCATGAAATGTTCCATTTTCTCAAATATTTTTTCAAAAATTCAAAAAATGTTTGCAGTTTCAAAATTTGTTCAGAATTTTGTACTTTGTTCACGTATTCAAAATAATATTCCTGTTGTTGAAAATGTGTTCAGAAATTTGGAAAATACTTGCACATTTTCGAAATATACACTTTTTAAAAAAAAGTACACTTTTTCCAAATCACCTTTCCAAATTTTGATCTGTTTTTTTGAAATGTTCACAAAATTTTCAAAATCGGTTTGAAATTTAAATTTTTCTCCACCTTTCCTAAAAAATTATTTTCGTGTTTTCCAAAAATGTGTTCAATTTTCAAAAATCTATATGCCTACAGGTACAGAAAATAACATTAATGGGGGAATATCCCGCAATAGTAAGTTCTTAAATACCATAGGGATGCGTTTTTGTTCACATGTAGTGACTTGCTCTGGTGGCTATCAGCGCTTGTGGTGGAAATCGACGTAACGTGTTAGATTCCTCACTGCTGCACTTCTGTTTTTTTTTTACCGCTGCAGACACACCTCGTGGTGCCTCTCAGTGGGCCGCCCAGCCGCACCCTTATGTGTGTCGCGCTATTCACCGCCAGCCTAGTGCATGAAAAGAGAATTGTGGCGCTGCTTGGTCCGGTCAGCCGGCGGCCCATCCAAACGGCAGCTCGGTCAGGGACCGGACTGGCCTGGACCATGTCCACCCTTACTTGAGGGACTTTCCATCACTCACAATAGATGGATCTCACTGCCGACCATCCCACACACCATCAGTCGTAGCCGACTTGCACCGCAGGAGGAGAAGCTACCGCAACATACGGAATCCAATCTATCTATATCCGAGCGGAGGCAACCCGTTGCAGCTCGACGACACCAACTGCAGAGCGGACTAAAACGCACCATCCAACGCCTCCTCCATCCAGACGCGTGATGCTCCCGTTCGCCCCTGCCGTGGGGCCGCCACCCATCGAGGTCCTTCCAGTATTGTCGAATCCCACGCCACCCGTCCATAGGGAATGAGATAACCTCCAACGGAGGGCCCCACCACCACTACCGACCGCACGAGATTTGCCCGTGTGTGGGGGGAGGGGGTCAAGCTAGAGCTCGCTAGCCGCCGCCAATAGAGTTTACACAGTGCAGGACCTTTTTTTTTCTTCTAGCCTCATATTCTTGCCAACATATGTGCACTCTGACTTGTTGTAACGATGACATATTTGATAGAATATACTATCTGTCTCAAAAGGTTCGTCTTAGATTTGTCTAGATACGGATTTTTTAGTGTTAGATTCATCCGTAAATAGATAAATCTAGGACAAGCTTTTTCGGACGGACGTAATATAAGCCAAGATAGGGTAGTATCTCTATTTGCCGTGGTTCAGAGTAATGATCAGAGGAATACGCTGAACTTATATATATGTTCGTTTGATATCATGGTATATGAATAAAGTTAGTACATTACACATGCATGCAACTAACTGTCATGTACGTTTAAACTTGCAACTGGGCCTTATTACCCTGCGCGAGAGCATTGGCATGCCCTGATGGTGAGTTCGCAGCTCCTGCCTGGAGAGCGTCTCAGGTGGGCTACTAGACAAGTCCACCCCCAACCAACCTTGCTGGCGGCGGGAGCTGAGAGGTACCTATTTCGTTGTGCGCCAGCGAGATTGAGATGTGCCTTCCTCGCTTCATATAGTTTATTATGAGGAGAGGAAGCTACCATGAATAGGAGGCATTTGGGTCGGCAGTACCTTTCGAAGCACTAGATGAGGACAACTTCCTGTGCTCGGAAAGCGTGACGGCGATGATCATCTCGCTGCATGAGCTCTCCCGAGGTGCTGGAGATTGCTGTTGCTGAATATGAGACTCGTTTAAAGATGTTGGGCCTCGGCGCTCTCATATCAGGCTTAGAGACAGTGTTCTCTGGTATTCCTATTCTTCTTCTTCACCTAGTCTAGAATCCTGTCACCCACAAAGAAACAAAAAAGAGTCCAGAATCCTATCCCCGAGCTCTAGGTTGTATTTTTAAGTGTTTACTTTGCACCTTTTTGGTCTAGTTTCCCTCGTAAATCAGGTCAATCTCCCTACTTATATGAAATGTAGGAGCACTTTGTCCTCGATGTTTGTCAAAATAAAGGACAAGTCTTCCATCACAAACATATATGCATGGACACCTAATCAAGCATGTATTTTCTACAACGCAAAGTTGCAGCGATCCAAATGTACATGCAATGAGTACATAGCTCGCATCTGTAACTGTTATAATGCATATGCTACGTACACAGAATTAATTAAGTGCCATTATTAGGTAAGATGTCTCGATCGATATGTATGGCAGTGCAATTTCTTGGTGAGATGTTGTGATTATCGATTTATGTTTTGAGTCGTGAATGAGCACGGTGTAGTACGTAATGTACCAGCCACCAAACAGTGGATACTATAACCATGGATAGTGACTCAACTTAATTATATTTTCTATTTTTGTCAGTTTTGGTAAAACTCCTTTTGCAACGCAATTCTACAAATGGACTCAATATCAACCAAAGGCAGTATATATGGCAAACTCCAACCTAAGCTATCTTCTTATATTTCATATTTCAAGACTTCCAAATGCCTTCACTCTTCTTCTTCCTTTCTTCATACTCTTTAAGATCTCCTCGGGGCAACTCCAAAAAGGATCATCAAACCGCCCGCAAATGTTCAGACAATTAAAGCAATCCAACATAAGTCATTGAATTTGTGCGGTCCATGACGTCTGAAATCCGCAAACTGGCAGCAAATTGGGTGTGTGTGTGTGTTGGGGGGGGGGGGGGGGGTCTGAAATCCGCAACCTGGCCCACTATTAGTTGGATCACATCTTGCCACAACTAACGTGTCCCACTCATCTATGTTTTTTCTCTCGGTCCTCCTGGCCCACTGTTAGTCATAGCCCACTGTCCAGATTTGGTGACTATGGTTGGATGGCAGGCCCTTGCCCGCTGTCCATGGACATGTCCAGACGTGTCTGCAGACATTTGGTGTTGTTCGTTTGGTGACCCCTGTTGGAGTTGCCCTGATATATGATTCTGCAACTAGCTTGAACTAGTTGATGTGCATGTTGCCTTATTTAAATCACATATATGTGGCACACAATAATTTTATGTTTGGCATTGTAAATAATTCTACTTTTCCTAAAAGTTGAACATGGTAGCTAACTTGAGAAACAACCCAGAGTGGACATTAGTGTAGTGTGTAATGTGTAGTAGCTGTCAAGTAGTACGTGCATAGTAATATATTGTATCAGGGAAGGTGATCAATGTAATATGTCCACGTGCATTAGTTGTTTAACTGTTAACGTAAAAGAAAATTTGAAGAGAGAAAACTAATTGTTGTCTCGTATTCATGGTCACTGTTTCATGTCGACACACGGTGCAGTACATAAATGTCCGGGTATGTAAAGTGCCTGCAACTATCATAGCATTGACGAACAATGATACTTGCAAACCACCTGGCTTCAAATAAACACTTTTGTCTTCACGTTGATAATCAACCCACGAGTAAAAGAAGTAGAGGTCTCTGCACCCGAGCATGCACACAACCAAGAACACTGTCATGCGTATTGAATAAGGAAGTTGAATCGGACTCAATTGCACGTCACTTTTTATGTACATTTGAAATTGGAGAGAAAAAACTCGTTGCCCAGCACAACTACCTCAACTGGTGGTTGTAGTTTTTATCCTAACATCTAGTAGTGAGCAGATTTGGGCTTTGACCCTTTCCAAATTAGTATGGTTGATAACATGTAGAAATCAGTATGATTGATAACATGCTCAGCGGGGAGCTTCGCCACCAAAGGGGGCATACTCCGCCTACTAGACTCAGCCGGTTGACCCAGTTCTGCAGATCATATGGGCCTCACATGTGCCAGCCAAAATCAGGATATTCAGATGGTTGTTCTACTTAAACCAGCTTAACACCAAGTCGAATATACACCAGAAGACCCTGCAAGACGATGCGACCTGCCCTAGGTGCTCTGCTGGTCAGGAAGACCGTCTGCACCTGTTTTTCTCCTGCTCCACAGCATACAATATTTGGGCTGCCATTGGCTTCACACGCTCGACCAGTCGACCTCACCCTTCATGGACATCTGGTACCAGGCACGCCGCCTGCTAGGTTGTCAGCCTCCCTCACAATGTTCGTTGTGCTCATCATCCTTTGGAAGATATGGGACGCTTGTAATGCAAAAGTGTTCAGACAGTTTGACACTACTGCTTTCAAAGCGTTCAGACAGATATGGGGCCCTCTTGTTCGCGGACTGCGGTCTGCCGAGCTTAAATCCAGTGCCATGTTATGGCGACACTGTCTTACCTCTCCTTGAGAGGGTGCTTCTGAATATCTTGTACAATGAACTATGCTTGCTTTGCTACTTCAAAAGAAAACATGGCGAACATTTTGCACACGTAGCAACCACGTCAACATGACAAACATAAATAAAATAATAAGGAATTGATATATTACATTCTGGAAGGTCATCGATGTTATATATGCACGTGCATTACTTTCTTAACTATTAACACGCAAGAAAATTTAATGCGAGAGAAATTTAGTTGTCATCTCGTATTCACGGTGACTATTTCGTACCATCGATGGATATGAAGATGACATGCGTACATATATGTCCGGCTACATACGGTGGTACTTGCAAACCACCTGGCTTCAATTAAACACTTGCTGTTCACACCAATGATCATCCCTCGAGTAATAAAATAGGAGGTCTTAATTTGATCTCTGCACCCAAGATGCGCACAACCAAGAACACTGTCATGTGTATTTACCATGGAAGTGTAATCGGAGTCGATTGCTCTAGTTTGCCAACTTGCTCAGGTTGGTGAGAAACCTCTACCTTGATATAAAAGTGGATGAAAAGATCTCTCGCCCACCTCACCTATTTAACTACCATTTGCAATTTTACCTCCTAGATTTTTTAATTTGACAAGTTTGACCCTAAACTTCTGATAGATAGCACATTATATCCTTGATCCTAGTCAAAACAATATGGTTGCTAACATCACGCCGATTTTGCACGCATAGCAATCGTGTAACAAACAAAATCAATAAAATGATTGAATTAAATTTTATCTATAAATTTATAATACATTACATGATAGGTGAGAACCCGATGAATGAGTTCACGCCCGAGGATGGCCCGGTCTTCACGTCATAGGATCGAATCGGGAGGGATAATTAGCTGCAAGCAGCCAGGATAACTAGCTTTATACCTACCAAGGTTGGATGCAACTCGTACGTTGGGGATGGCTGACCAAAGCTACAAGAGATCCAACCCGCTGTCTGAACAATCGCAGAACAACAAACCGGGACTAATCCACACAAAACGGCCAGAACCGTAGAGCACGAACTAGGGGGAACCAGAGGCTCCTTCTCGCGAATCCGAATGAACCCACAAGAGCAAAGGTAGCAAGATCTCTCGGATCTCTCTAGCAGTCTTGCTGCATAAGCTTGTAGCTGAATGGTTTTGGCAAAAGGTTTTTTTTTAGGATGGGGGAGATGGGGTTTTATAGCAGGGACAACCCCCCTTAGCTAGGTGTGAAATGGTTTCAAAAGTAAGCACGTTTGCATGGCTTCCTTGGGGGAATAAGCAGTCAACTTTGGGAGTTGTTGGAGAGCTCCTCGAAAATTCGCCATTGCTTCACAACATTTGATAGTACAATTCTCAAATACAAGACTCTATCAAGTCACACGGTCCCATCTCCCTTTGTCGCGTGCTTCATCTTCCTATTGTGCAAGGCAAACCCTTTCAGGCTTCCTCATCCTTTGTGCTTCACGACCCTCCATCTCAATGCACCCCCTTCCTGCCACACACTTCCATTCTTCCTTCTTCAAAAGCCCATGATGCTCATCCACTTCTGCTAGATGCAAACACTCATTGAAAGGGTGACGGGTTGTGCACTTTTCACTCTAGACATGGTTTGGTACCTCATGATCTATGCATGTATAGTGTTCCAAGGAGGAGGAGGCGACTACAAAACCATGTTTGTGCTATCATATGTACTTCAAAATGAGATTTCTTGATGTTTTTATTAATGTACCGGCTGGCAATCACAGGCGTTTGTTGGATGTGCACCATAGTGTTCATATTCATGACGCATGAAAAATCTTCTACCTTCTTTCCATGACTTCTTCTGGTCTCTGGGCCCTTCTCAACACTTGGGTCATCACATCAACATGTAGAGATTTTCACATCTTTGTCCTTCCTATTTTCACACTCACCCGGCTCCACTTATTCGCATGTCCTCTTGGTCGGCGCAAGGTGGCCTAGTCATTGAACTGGATGAAGCTATGCCTAAAACATGAAAAACTGCTAGCAAAATACAAGAGCAAAGAAAATGTGTAAACTCAATGAAACAAGAAGTATTAGAAAAAAGAGATGTATAAATGCAAATGTAACAGGTGTTTACCAGAGGAATAATGACACTATTTTAAGCATCATCATGGATAAGTTTATTCATGTTTTCAATATTATCCGCTCTTGCTAATCTTGTTGCTCAATATAAACGCGTGGCACAATTTTATTTCGTCGGTTCACTAGTAGAAAAAGGGCCTATAGTCCCGGTTCATAAGGGCCTTTAGTCCCGGTTCAGCATTTCTTTGGCTCTGGTTTTTGTTTTTTTTTCAAAAGAGGGGGGGGGGGGGTTGGGGGGTTTTGGGGGGTTAATTTAGGTGTTTCATATATTGTGCTATAGCTAGCTAATTAATAGAGAAAAGTGTCCTTTCTTTTGTCCGTGCTTGGTCGACGCTACGTACTATACATACGTATAGAGAGGACTAACTAGACATGCTAGCTAGCTAGTAATTAAGCAAACAGAAGATCGTCATGAACATATATATGCATACAGAGAGAAGTGATATCGACCACCTCTCCTTCTCCGAGAGATTGGTCGAACAACAAGTTCTCGTATATCTATCCGACGCTACCGGCTACATATATACAATAATTATCTTTTAAAATACGGACGCGTGGTCCACATGGTATTCCTCGTCTTCAGCGATCACATAGTCAAGAAAGAATGCCGCCAATTCCTCTTGAATTGCTCGCATGCGATCTGGTGCTAGGAGTTCATCCGCTGCCGAAACATCTAATTTTAAGAAAGGGGTCAATACATATATATATATATATATATATATATATATATATATATATATATATATATATATATATGAATGAATGAATGAAACTCAACACAAATGATGGTAATAAAATAAAATTGTGAATATTTTTATTTACGCACTTCAAATTGTTTGTCGGAGTAGCCCCTCTCACAGGTCGTGTGGCGGATGGACTCGCAAACGTAGTATCCACAGAAATCATTCCCTTGTTCCTGCCACAACCACTTTACAAGAAACAGAGGTCAATCAAACTGATAATTATATATAGCAAGCACATGCTAAATGGTATTGATGAAACTAGCGCTTGAATCACTAGGAGATCTTGCGTGGAATATGCTACTATATAGTACTTACTTTCGGTGTCTAAATTGCAGCTTCTTCGGTAGTCCCGGAGCTTTTTGGTGAATTTTCCCCAAGCCCTGCCATACAAAGAAAACAATTACTTGATATCAGAAATGAACAAAGTTGTTGATATGGTGGATAATGATCGATTTAACTTACTTCTCGAGCATTTCAGTCATTTCCGCATACTCCTTGGGATCTTTTCTTCTCGAGTCTAAGACAGTTACTACTTCCTGCTCAAGCTTAATCTCTAGGAGAACATAGTGGAACCTGCGCACGCATGCATAACTCATCAATATTACATTTCTATAACCTGGACTAAATAAGGGAAACCGAATATGCCACAAGACAGTAACACTCACGTGTAGTTGTAAGGAAAGAGTATTGTATTTTTGTGTTCATTTATTTCCAACGATCGTAGTAAGTTGGCCTCGGTTTCCTTGGCATGATATTTAACCTCATTTGCATCGATGAGATATGTGTTAATGAACCCAATATCACCCACTTGTTTTTTCTTCATTTCATGCGATCTTCAATCTGCATAATATAGTGAGGATATTTATAAATACATGCAATGAAAGAGCTGAGTTATATAGAGATACTTAATGACAGAAGTAGTACTACTTACAGACAGTAGGTGACCGTTGCTTTATCGATGGCCAATTGATTGAAAACTGATAGAACTCCTCAAATGGAATAGGCAACAGTTCCATTCCAAGGAGGTCATGCTCCTTTTAACTCTCAAATACAAAGTATTCCTCCCGTCAGACTCTTTGCAGGTTTTCATGTACCAATCATGCAATCTTCGCATCATCGTTGTTAGAGAGCTTTCATCTTTGACGAGAGGCTTCCCGTACTTGTATCTTTGTATCTGCACCTCCAAGAAATCAAATTGTACATCGTCGGGCAAGTAATCTTCAGGATTGCCATAACCGGGCACCATCCTCGGATCGACGATGTCGCTAGCAGGCACCTTGAGCGGGGGCCACGATTCCTTCGCTTGTTCGCCGAGCTGGGCAATTTGTTTCCCAGCTCGTCGTTCTTTCATCCTTTGATCATCGACAATACTTCCCGATCTCTCCGCCTCGGCAAATGCCTTTCCAATAATGCGCTCATAGTTGCCTTTCGGCGGAGACTTGGGTGGTTTTGTCGGGGCAGCCAGAGTGCGCTTCGCTTTGACCGGATCTACCTTCTCCTCCGGAGGTGGATGTCTCTTTGCTTTCAACCCTTGAAACCAGTCATCCACTTCGGTCTGCGCGATCTTCGCGTTTTCCTCCTCGCTCCTCTCGTACGGTAACTTCTCCGAGTCTTTAGAGAAGGACCGAATCGATATCTCCTCCCGCCTTTGGCAAGATTGCTAGACGCCGCAGAAGCGAGCGGAGCGGATGTCTTCTTTCCTTGCTTACGAGGCGGAGGAGAAGGACTACGACGCCGGAGCAGCCGGAGCGGCGGGTCTCTTCCGCCCTTGCTGACGAGGCGGAGAAGGAGGAGGCTGGCTGCCCGGACACGCCGGTGCAGGCGGAGAAGGAGACGGAGTGCCGCCACGCGCCGGAGAAGGAGCCGGCCGAGTGCCCTGATCGTCACTCGCCGGAAGAGGAGGCGGTGGAGGAGGCGGAGTGCCCTGACTCGCCGGAGGAGGAGGAGGAGGCGGTGGAGGAGGCGGAGTGCCCTGACTCGCCGGAGGAGGAGGAGGAGGCGGAGGCGTCCAGTTCGGAAGGTTGATGAGATCCTTCCGCCATAGGCATGGAGTGTTGAGCGTAACCCAGCCGATACTCCCCTTCACCGATAGGGTGGTCAAGCCGAGCTCCTCAAATCCCTCCGTTATTTCATCGACCATCACCTTAGCATATCCTTCGGAATCGGCGGCGGTGAAAAGTTGAGTCGGGTTTAGTGGGATAAACAGAGCCAACAGCCGCCTTGACCTTTAAATTGCTCCATTGCGCCATAAGGTGGCAACTTTCAGCATCCGTGATAGCATCCACGGGATAGCTGGCAGGAGCCGTCAAGGCATGCTGCTTTGGCTGAAGCAGCTCGGTGGAAGCCACGCTGCTTCTCCGCTGAGATGGCGGGGTAGCCGGGGAAGCTTGGCAGGTCGTTTGTTGTGATCGGCTGCTTCTCGTTCCTCTTCTCGTTCCTCTAGCCCCATTACCCTTTCGTGCAGCGCTGCATTAGGCTCTGCTCGATTTCTTCCTCCTCTCATGGGTTTTGTAACCCCCTGCGTCCGAAATCCAGCCTTCCACGAAAGGGAGCCTGGCGTGCCTCGTGTCCGTCTGTGGTGCTCAGGATTCCCGAGGGCCATTGTGAGCTCGCCCTTCTCCCCGTCTGCGAACGAACTTCCCTTGCTGCGCTGCTTCGATATAATGCTTAAGCCTCTTGACTGGTATGTCCAATTGTTCGTCCGTCCAAATGCACTTCCCGTTATAGGGTCCAAGGATCCGCCGCCCGAAGAACCAAGTCCGCAACGGTCTGGCCAGTTCATTGTCTCGGTTCGATCCCTTTATCAAGCAGATCATTCTCAGCCTTGGACCACTTAGGCCGGGCTATGAGGTAGCCACCGACCCCTGCGATGATGAAGCTTCTTCTTTGCAGCATTTCTCTTGTTTGTCGCTGACATCTTTTACTCTTTTCCGATGTCTTGTAGGCCACAAATGCGGGCGATCATCTCAGATCTTCTCATATTTGCCCGTGAATTCTGGTGTCTCATTTTTTTGACATACGTATTGAGGTCTTTCTTCCAATTCCTGAATAGTTCTGCCATCTTCTTAAGAGCAAAAGACTTGATTAATGGCTCTATTACTGGCTTCTCCGGATCATCCTCTGGCGGTAGGGTAAAATTTGACTTCAGCTCAGTCCAAAGATCATTTTTCTACATATCATTGACATAAGACACCTCAGGGTCTTCGTTCTTAGGCTTATACCATTGGTGGATGCTGATCGGGATCTTGTCCCTAACCGTAACCCATGACCGAGCAACAAATGCCTTCTTTGTCCGGTAGGGTTCAATCGGTTGGCCGTCGCGCGCGATTTGTATGATCTCAAACTTTTCATCCGAGCTCAACTTTTCTTCGGGCCTCGTCTCTTTACCGAAGTTGTGCTCGATCCGGAGGGCTAGAAAAAAGAACAAAGACGAGAGTTAATTAATATGTGTACATATATATATACCAAAACAAAGACGAGAGCTAGTCAACACAGGCTTAACTAATATATATACCTGGCCGGACTCGGTTTGGTGATCACCGGAGCCGTCCTCACGGTCTACTTCTTGCACCGGCAATGGGTCATCGGAGCCATGTAAATCATAGCCAACTGCTTCTTCACCCTCTCCTTCCAGACAATCGATAGCGACGTTGAGAAACATCATCGAGGAGACGGCATCACTTTAGGTGTGCGATTATGTCCCTCAACAACGCTTCTTGTGCTTCGTCTCGGGGTGTCCATAGTTTCTACAAATATTTACAACATGGCAATTATTATTCAAACATGACAGATATGGATATATTAGTGCCAACGTAGAACTAGCTAGCTAATCACAATAAGGAATCATATTAGTGGCCTCGACGCTCCTTCTCTAGGGTTTGGGGTGGCCTCGACAACGCTTCAAGGGTTATGGTGTGGCCTCGAGAACCCTTCAAGCTAGCAGGGGTGCACATCGACCCCCCCACGTGTTGAAGCTATCGGGAGGGGTCGGCGTTGAACAGTACATCTATGTCCCACAAGTAGGGTAGAGGGTCGTGGATCGCCGAGCGGTCGAGGGTCAAGGGGTCAAGATCGCCGAGGGTCGGGAGGTTGCCTAGTGTCAAAGGATTCAACAAAACCATGTCTTCATCATTAAGTAGTAACAGGTGCATGATGGTGCAGAAGCTCTCCAAAGTTGTTTTGGAGCGGAGTCGAGATAGGATAATTGCTTTTGGTACAAAGTTCAGCAAAAGGCAAATTATCCTATCCGGGACTCCATTCCGTAACAACTTTGGAGGACTTCTGCACCATCATGCCATGGTTACTTCCGCTAATGATGAAGAGATGTATTTCTTCAATACTTTGACACTATAGGAAGAAGGAAGAAGAAGAAGAAAAAAAAGAAGAAAATAGAAGAAAGGAATAGAAGAGAAGAGTAGAAGAAGAAAGGAATAGAAGAGAAGAAGAAAGGAATAGAAGAGAAGAAGAAAAAATAGAATTTTTTCTATTTTTTCTTCTTCTCTTCTATTCCTTTCTTCTTCTCCTCTTCTTTTTCTTCTTTTTCCCTCTTCTTATTTATTTCTCCTCTTCTTCCTCTCCTCTTCTTCTCCTTTCTTCCTCTTCTTATTTTCCTTTTTATATGAACATATCATCATATGTATGAACATACATTTTCTTTGCATATGCATATGAACATACATACATACATATTTCTTTCATATGAACATACATACATACATTTTCTTTGCATATGAGCATACATACATTTTTCTTTGCATATGACCATTCATACATTTTCTTTGCATATGCTTTGCATATAAACATACATACATATGAACATACATACATACATATAAACATAACATACATACACAAAAAATTCTAAAATCTGCCTAAAAATCTAAAAATCTGCCTAAAATTATCCATCCATCCATCCATCCATATAATGAACATATATAATGAACATATAAAAAGCATGCATACATCATCCATATTATGTTCATATAATGAACATATATACATGAACATAAATCTGCCTAAAAAATTATATGAAATTTTTTTTATGAAGAGGACGAGGGACAGGGAGGAAAGGGGGGTCGCCGGAGCCGGACCGAACGGGAGGAGGAGGCGGCGTCGAGGCAGGGGCGGCGGTGAGGCGCCCGGCGAGCGAGGTGGGGCGGGCAGGCGCGAGGGCGAGGCGGCGGCGGCGTGAAGCCTTGATGGCGCGTGCGTGCTTCGTGGACGGGGCAGTACGGGCGGCGGCGGCGTGAAGCGCAGCGGCGCCGTGCGTGTTTCGAGGGACGGGCAGGGGCACGGGCGGCGACGGCGTGGGGAAGCAGGGGCGCCGTGCGTGCTCGGGACGGGCAGGGGGAACGGGCGGCGATCAGCGTGGCGCGGAAGCGGCCGTGCGTGCTCGGGACGGGCAGGCGACGGGCAGGCGGCCGGCGTGGGCTCGGGCGGGGCAGGGCATGGCGGCGGCGGCGACGGTGACGAGGCCAGCGATTTGGGCAGCTGGCGGGGGCAACTGGCTAGGGAGGCGTGGGAGATGTGAAAATTTCACAAGTCTTGCTTATATAGAAGAGCATTGGTCCCGTTCGTGGCACGACCGGGACTAATGCTCTTTAGTCCCGGTTGGTGCCACCAACCGGGACCAAAGGCCAAATTTCAGCAGCCGAAGGCGGGGAAGCGGCGACCTTTAGTCGGTTGGTGGCACCAACCGACTAAAGGCATTAGTCCCGGGTCGTGCCATGAACCGGGACTAAACCCACCTTTAGTCTCGGTTGGTGCCACCAAACGGGACCAAAGGCCTGTGCTGCCCCGCGCCAAATGTTTAGTCCCACCTCGTTAGTTGAATGGCGCCGACACTGGTTTATAAGCTGGTGAAAGGCCCCTTCGAGCTCCTCTCAAATGCAGGCTTTGGGCCTAATCATGCTCTTGCTGTGGAGCTATTGGCCTCTGCGGGCCTGAATCCTGGCCCATGTAGGGTTTCTAGTCGTATTCAGGCCGTGGAGGCCTAGTAGGTGGTAGTTTTTTGCTTTATATTTTATTTCTTTTTGCTTTTAGTTTTAGAAAAATATAAACTTTCTATTAGTGCCATTAGTTTTAAAATTTGAAAACACTTTTTTGTTTTCTTTGTTGCTTTATTTATTTTATTTTGTTTCTACTTACAACAAAATACTTATTGTTGCTATTTTTATTTTTTCAAGTTTTTTTGTTTTGTTTTCTGCATTATTTATTTTCTTTTGGTTTTTGCTTTATTTTTTAATTCTTTTTGCTTTTAGGTCAGCAAAATTATAAACTTTCTGTTAGTGCTTTTAGTTTTAGAAAAAATATAAACTTTCTGTTTGTGCCATTAGTTTTAAAATTCAAAAACACTTTTTTGTTTTCTTTGTTGCTTTATTTATTTTATTTTGTTTCTACTTACAACAAAATGCTTATTGTTGCTATTATTATTATTATTTTCAAGTTTTTTGTTTTGTTTCCTGCATTATTTATTTTCTTTTGGTTTTTTGCTTTATTTTTAATTCTTTTTGCTTTTAGGTCAGCAAAATTATAAACTTTCTGTTAGTGCCATTTGTTTTAGAACAATTATAAACTTTCTGTTTGTGCCATTAGTTTTATAAATTTTGAATTCTTTGAAATTTGTGTGAATCACAAGTTTGTGAGCTCAACAAGGCGTAGAGGGACGGGCTTATAAACCGTGTGAGTGCCCTTCGGTTGGCGAGGTTCTCAAAGTTGGCATAGTATGTTCATGAACAAAACGGACAATGGTATCATACTCGTGTGTTACAAAGTTGGCATGGTATCATCATAATAGTTACGGGAGAAAGTCTTCACTTTTTCTTCGCTTGTGTCGTTTGCTTATTGCGTACCGTAACCATGGATAATCTTCATCATTTATCAGGATGCTTGGGTCAGCCTTGACTTTGAAGGGGGAATTTCATGAAACTTTTCATACTCTTGAGACATGTCTGTCTTGGCCTCCACTCCGGGATGTCCCTTTTCCTGAAAGAACTATGTGGCGCTTTGGCTCATTGTATGATGTATTCGCTTCCTTATCTTTTCTTTTCCTCGGTCTGGTAGACATGTCCTTCACATAGATAACCTGTGCCACATCATTGGCTAGGACGAACGGTTCGTCTGGTACCCAAGATTTTTCAGATCCACTGTTGTCATTCCGCATTGTGGGTCTACCTGCATTCCCGCCTCTGACAGATTGACCCACTTGCACTTAAACAAAGGGACCTTAAAATCTACTCCGTAGTCAAGTTCCCATATGTCTACTATGTAACCATAATATGTGTCATTTCCCTTGTCGGTTGCTGCATCAAAGCGGACACCGCTGTTTTGGTTGGTGCTCTTTTCATCTTGGTCAATCGTGTAAAATGTATTCCGATTTATCTCGTATCCTTTCCAAATCATTACAGTCGAAGATGGTCCCCTGGACAACAAGTACAGCTCATCACGAACAGTGCTGTCACCTCTGAGACGTGTTTCCAACCAACTGCTGAAAGTCCTGATGTGTTCACATGTAATCCAGTCGTCGCACTGCTCCGGGTGTTTGGAGCGCAGACTGTTCTTGTGTTCATCGACATACGGGGTCACCAAGGTAGAGTTCTGTAGAACTGTGTAGTGTGCTTGAGACCAAGAATATCCGTCCCTGCATATTATTGAGTCTCTTCCAAGCGTGACTTTTCCAGTCAGTCTCCCCTCATACCGCGATTTAGGGAGACCTATCTTATTAAGGCCAGGAATGAAGTCAACACAAAACCCGATGACATCCTCTCGCTTGATGGCCCATGGAGATGCTTCCTTCTGGCCTAGCACGGTTACGGACATATTTCTTTAGGACTCCCATGAACCTCTCAAAGGGGTACATATTGTGTAGAAATACGGGCCCCAGAATGACAATCTCGTCGACTAGATGAACTAGGACGTGCGTCATGATATTGAAGAAGGATGGTGGGAACACCAGCTCGAAACCCGACAAGACATTGCACCACATCACTCCTTAGCGTTGCTATACGATTTCTGGATCGATCACCTTACGAGATATTGCATTGCGGAATGCACATAGCTTCACAATGGCTAATCGGACGCTTTCGGTAGAAGCCCTCTCAATGCAACCGGAAGCAGTTGCGTCATAATCACGTGGCAGTCATGAGACTTTAGGTTACTGGAACTTTTCTCTCGACATATTTATTATTCCCTTTATATTCGACGAGAAGCCAGTCGGGACCTTCATCTTGAGCAGGCATTGAAAGAATATTTCTTTCTCTTCTTTCGAAGAGCGTAGCTGGCAGGACCTTCATATCGCTTCGGAGGCATGCCCTCTTTTTCGTGTAAGCGTTGCAGGTCCTCTCGTGCCTCGTGTGTATCTTTTGTCTTCCCATACACGCCCAAGAAGCCTAGCAGGTTCACGCAAAGGTTCTTCGCCACGTGTATCACGTCGATCAAGAGCGGACCTCTAGGTCTTTCCAAAGACGGTAGGTCCCAAAATATATATTTCTTCTTCCACATGGGTGCGTGTTTCTCAGCGTCATTCGGAACAGCTAGTCCGCGGGACCCTTTCCAAAGATTACGTGTAAATCATTGACCGTAGCAAGTACGTGATCACCGGTACGCATGGCGGGCTTCTTCCGGTGATCTACCTCGCCTTTGAAATGCTTGCCTTTCTTTCGACATTGATGGTTGGTCGGAAGAAATCGACGGCGGCCTGTGTACACATTCTTCCTGCAGCTTCCCGGTATATACTATCGGTGTCAAGTAAACAGTGCGTGCATGCGTGGTATCCCTTGTTTGTCTGTCACGAAAGGTTATCGAGAGCGGGCCAATCGTTGATTGTCACGAACAGCAACGCCTTCAGGTGAAATTCCTCCTTTTGTGCTCATCCCACGACGTACACCGCTTTCCATTCCACAGCTGTAAAAGTTCCTCAACTAATGGCCTTAGGTACACATCAATGTCGTTGCCGGGTTGGTTAGGGCCTTGGATGAGAACCGGCATCATAATGAACTTCCGCTTCATGCACATCCAAGGAGGAAGGTTATACATACATAGAGTCACGGGCCAGGTGTTGTGATTGCTGCTCTGCTCCCGAAAGGATTAATGCCATCCGCGCTTAAAGCAAACCATACGTTCCTTGGGTCCTTTGCAAACTCATCCCAGTACTTTCTCTCGATTTTTCTCCACTGCGACCCGTCGGTGGTGCTCTCAACTTCCCATCTTTCTTACGGTCCTCACCGTGCCATCGCATCAACTTGGCATGCTCTCCGCTTTACGAGCAGACGCTTTCAACCGTGGTATTATAGGAGCATACCACATCACCTTCGCAGAACCCTCTTCCCGGAGGCTCGCCGTCAACATCACTGTGGTCATCTCATTCGATCTTATACCGCAATGCACCGCATACCGGGCATGCGTTCAGATCCTTGTAGGCACCACGGTAGAGGATGCGATCATTAGGGCATGCATGTATCTTCTCCACCTCCAATCCTAGAGGGCATACCACCTTCTTTGCTGCGTATGTACTATCGGGCAATTCGTTATCCTTTGGAAGCTTCTTCTTCATTATTTTCAGTAGCTTCTCAAATCCTTTATCGAGCACTGACATTCTCTCGCCTTCCACCGCAGCAATTCGAATGCAGTACCGAGCTTTGTGTTGCCATCTTCGCAATTGGGGTACAACCCTTTTTGTGATCCTCTAACATGCGATCGAACTTCAGCTTCTCCTTTTGACTTTCGCATTGTGTCCTTGCATCGACAATGACCCGGCGGAGATCATCATCATGGGGCACATCGTCTGGTTCATCTTGATCTTCAGCAGCTTCGTCCGTTGCAGCACCATCGTGCACATCGTCTGGTGCAACTTGATGTTCAGTAGCATCACCGTATTCAGGGGGCACATAGTTGTCATCGTACTCTTCTTCCTCGCCGTCTTCCATCATAACCCCTATTTCTCCGTGCCTCGTCCAAACATTATAGTGTGGCATGAAACCCTTGTAAAGCAGGTGGGTGTGAAGGATTTTCCGGTCGAGTAAGACTTCGTATTCCCACATATAGGGCATGGACAACACATAAAACCATTCTGCTTGTTTGCCTCAGCCACTTGAGAAAAGCATGCACGCCCTTAATGTACTCGGAGGTGTATGCATCACCGTACATCCATTGCCAGTTCATCTGCGTGCATTATATATAATTAAGTGTGTCAAAAATCATTATAGAACATCATGAATAGATAATTAAATGACCAAATTAATAGAAGTTCATCATCACATAAAAACCAAAGTACATACATAGTTCTCATCTAACAACATAAAGCTCTGCAGAGCATCTAAATTAATTAAACCATACATTGAAACTATGTAAAACATTTCAATGTGAAAACAAATACGATCATAATCGCAACCAAGGTAACAACTGATCCAATGACATAATGATACCAAGCCTCGGTATGAATGGCATATTTTCTAATCTTTCTCATCTTCAAGCGCATTGCATCCATCTTGATCTTGTGATCATCGATGACATCCGCAACATGCAACTCCAATATCATCTTCTCCTCCTCAAGTTTTTTATTTTTTCCTTCAAGAAATTGTTTTCTTCTTCAACTAAATTTAACCTCTCGACAATAGGGTCGGTTGGAATTTCGGTTCAACAACCTCCTAGATAAATAAAATCTATGTCACGTTGGTCGGCTTAATTTTCATAAACGATAAATGAACCAATAGTTATGAAAAGATAATATATACCACATCCGAATCATAGACAGGGCCGAGGGCGGCGGCGGATACCAAAACCATCGCACTATATAAGATGCAATAATAAAAGTAAGAAAATAATACAAGTAAGAATATTTTTCCTTTCGTAAAGAAGATAAGAACAAGAGGCTCACCACGGTGGTGCTGGTGATGAGATCGCCATGGTGATCGGCCCGGTGAAGACGGGACGGGCGTGACGGACCGCTAAACCTAGACAAATATTGAGGAAAATGGAGGTTAGAGGTCGAGCTTGAGAGGAGAAAGCTTAAGTAGTGTGGCTCGGGCATTCCATCGAACACCTTGTGTGCATAGGAGGTGAGCTAGAGCACCACCAAGCCCCCTCCCCTCGGCCGGAAAAAACAGAGCGGTGTGCTCGCTCTTGCGCGAGGGGCTATATATAGGCAGCACCATTAGCCCCGGTTGGTGGCATGAGCCGGGACTAAAGGGAAGCCTTTGGTCCCGGTTCATGCCACCAACCAGGACCAATAGTGGTGGGCCAGGAGCCAGGACCATTGGTCCCGGTTCGTCCCACCAACCGGGACCAAAAGGTCCGGACGAACCGGGACCAATGGCCCACGTGGCCCGGCCGGCCCCCTGGGCTCACGAACCGGGATAAATGCTCGCATTAGTCCCGGTTCTGGATTGAACCGGGACTAATGGGCAAAACAGGCCTCAACGATAGCCCCTTTTTCTACTAGTGGTTGGTATTGTTATACTATCAATGACCATCCAAATAACCTTTTTCGAGTTAAATAAATGGAACATACACTATTCGGTGAGTGTGCTTCAAAGCGCAATTGTACTTTATGCTATTAATACATGATTAACTATATGGTGGTTTGCTTGTGCAATAATATTAATAGTTGGCTAGTTAATCTTAAGAAACATTTTTGTTATCGAACTCCAGTGTCTATCATTGTAAATGTGTTGATGATATAATAGATCATATTTTGTGGTGGACATTTTCTTAGATTTTTCATATTTTCACAACCAACATACCTTTTCATTAAATTCAAATCCTCTCAACATCAGCAAATCAGAGTGAAGAGAATAAAATTATGTCAACTTGTAATTTAATTGATGACATTTACTTGTAATATATGTGTTAGCACTCATTATAGTACCCTTAAATATCTAGGTAGAGGGTTGTTGAGAGTATGGTTAAAATTTATAAAGTCGAGGTTTCTAGAGTATATGATTGCGTAACATAGGTTTAAACGACACAAAAGTTGTATGATATGTGGCCAAGTGATTTGCCACATCAAACCCTTTTCTTGTACTCCTACATACTAGCATAACTCATTTCTTGTACAAATCGAGCCTCATATTCTCTTGAAACAGGCTTTTGCCACTCTTCAGAAATAAGTCCACACGGCCGAACGATATAAGGTGATAAGAAATCCTTGATACAAAGAAAACCAAACAAAAACTAAATAGCAGAGAATGTTGTGCACATAACTCTATGCCACGGCCTCACCGTCGGGCATGGGCAGAGGACCAACCGAACACTAGCCAGATCCCCTCCACTTTTGTCGACGAAGAGAATCCCCGTGTTGCTTAGAGAAACCGCTGGACTGCGCGACAAAGCTCTTGCCAAACTATCATCATAGAGGCTCCTCGGCCTCTCATTCTAGTCGAGGAGTGTCGATCCTGCCGGGGAGCAAGATACAAGCCGAGAGCGATCATGATGCAGTCACATGTAAAAGATAAGAGACAACCCAGACCGCCCCATGATAAAACCTAAGAAGCAACATGCTAAGAGCCAAGCCTGCCTAAATATGTCGGCGCTGAAGGTACTTAAGCTCCATGACGATGACCACAAGAGGGTAACGACGCAACATGTCACCCCCACTGAATATGAAGAACATATAATGGTTTCACCTACAGCCCTCGCGACTCGGAGGAGAACCACAACGACGCCTCTCAAGAGGGACACGACACATCTTGGCATCACCATCGTTGATGTCAAAGCACAAAGCTTTCGCTCGAAACCTAACGGTGCCAATAGGAGGCACCCGGGACAATAAGCCCACCCCAAAAAGAAGGCACATCACGATCAAGAAAAGGAGGCATTACCGTCGCCATGTTGATCATTGAGAGCCAACCGTGCAACCTACGATCCAGGGGCGTACCGCTGGCATCTAAGATTGAACTCATCAACACGAAAATAACTAGTGGGAACCAGGGGAGAAGCGAAGTATTGTCGTGGTTTTGTCACGGCAGATGTCCTCATGAAAGGACTTAGTCGTGGAGCCATCGCCACGGGTTAACTTGAAGGGGTTAAAGCGGACGCAAAGACACAAGAGTTATACTAGTTCGCCCCTTCGATGAAGGTAAAGGCCTACATCTAGTTGTGATGGAATTGATGTGGTCTCGATGACTAGGGAGCAAATAAGCCGCCTAGGCCTCGAGTTGTTGTTGTCTGTCCTTGAACCGTCCCGGGTCGTCCCCTTATATACACGGGTGACGCCCGTCGGTTCTGAGAGTCCCAATCTCCGGTTCATACTCGTATCCGGGTTGGTCTCTCTCTACTCCTAACTTACAATACAAGTTTACATACCCTGCCGGTTTACGGCTACAGGTTCTAAACCGACTACACGCCTTGGGCCCTTACTTTCATGCCTCTTGGGCTTTTACACCGTTGAACTACTGATGAAGTTAACCCGGCCGAGATAGGCCGGTTTACGCCCAGTAGTAATATCCCTAACATTAGGCCCCAGATTGATTTGAACAGGTTCATGTCAATCCTTGATAAAAACCTTCATCTTCAATACCTTCTTGAAATCATTGAACCGCCGTGATGTCACCTTCTCCGGTTGCTGTAAACCGGCATGACGTCCCCATAAAAATAGCATTCATGATATCTTCTTTGTTTAACAGATCCGCAATAATCGAGGCGACAGCTCTGCTTCCTAGATTTGTGGCTCCTTGATTCACGCTACCGACCACGGTATCTTGCCTTATAAATAGGACCAAGGGTCATTCCTTTTCTCCTCTCCGTCCCCTTTCTCTTCGTCTTCCTCGCGTCACTAGCCTCGGAGCTCCGCCGCCATCGACCTCTGCACCGTCTTGAGCCTTTGCATCAACCTGAACGCACTGCAGAAACGCAACACTCTTCTCGCATCTTCTCAACTCAGGTAGGTCCTCGGTTCCCCTCAACCTAGATCCGTTCTAGGGTTCTTGTTCTTGCTGCACTCCATTAACTGTTCATGCTCATACCAGATTCCTGGATAGATCTGTGACACCTTGCTCTGATTAGTAGTAGCTTTTAGCATCCGCCTGTAGTCTCGTGCTCACGTCCATAGATCTCGCACATCATCTCCTGCTCATTGCATCAATACTGCTCTGCTTTATTCTTTTTTGGATATTTTTCTTCTTTTCTGATCTGGCTTCAGATCCTTCGTTGTAGAGAAATCTTGCGAAACCTGTTTCTGCACACTTAGCCGTTCGCAACCTCAATTGTTTTCAATATTTAGACCTTAGACCAGGCGGTTTAACTTAACACAGAAAAATTAGATAAACCGGTATACACCATTAGTCCCCTTGTTGAACCGCGAACTCCTTAACCGCATAATCGCCGCTTCATAGAACTCCGGTTTAGATGTATTTGTCTCCGATTTAGCATTGTACACGGTTCTCTCTTTCTACAAACACATTTATTGAACCGGATTTATATTTTTTGTAGATGGCCAAACAAGTATATGAGTGCAACTGGGCTCCTTCCCGTGTCACCGAAACTCAATTAAACAATCTGGTCCTGACTGGCGCTTTAAGCAGCAAAAATACCATCCATTGGAGGGTTCCTGGCAAAGAATGTCCACCCACACCTCAAGAAGGATAGGTTGTAGTTTTCACAGATCACTTAGCCCGGGGTTTCAACCCGCCCGGTTCAAAATTTTATCGGGATGTGTTAGCCAATTTTCAGCTCCGTCCGCAAGATACGGGCCCCAATTCTGTTACCAATATTTGTCACTTCCAAGTGCTCTGTGAGGCATACTTTCAAGAAGAACCCACAGTTGAACTATTTAGAGACTGCTTCCATCTAAACCGCCGCACAGAATTCACTGACGGGCCCAACACAGAATTGGGTGGTGTGGCGATTCAAAAAAGAAAGGAGGTCACTTATCCTCATGTCAAACTGCACAGCCACCCCAAGGAATCGAATCAAACATGGTTCTACTACAGAGACACTTCTCCTGCCAATGAGAATCATTTGCCCGGTTTTCGTCCGGAGCGACTCAGTAATACACATCCCTTTCCGCAAAGATTAACCGCCAATGAGAGAAGTAAATATGCTCCTCAACTCTCCAAGCTCAGAGCCTTCCTGGCCAATGGTTTAACCGGAATTGATCTTGCACGCTGTTGGATAACATGGAGCATATTGCCCCTCTCCCAGCACTCCGGTTTAATGTGTGAGTACACTGGTAGTGTCGACGACCCCCTCCGACATATTAATATCCAGCTTACCGATGATGAGGTCACCGAGGCTGTGAAGAAAATGTTGAACGAACCGGAACACCTCTGTGCCCGAACCGGTCTGCTCCCCTTCTGTGCTACCAACAAACCACCATTTGTAAGACTTCTGACTATTTTTTACTGAATATATTACTGCCATCCCGGTATCACTTTTAACATCAACTGTTGCTTAACCAGGGTGATGATCCATTCTGGAGCAAGAAACGTCCACAAGAGAAACCAGAGAAGCCAGACAAACCGGAAAAACCAATCCGGCAAAAGACCAAAGCTGTCAAGAAGACTGCTCATAAAAGGAAAACCACTGCATCTTCTGATCCGGCTGTGGATGATGATGTGGGTAATCCGGACCTTGAGGTAGAACTTGATTCGCTTGGCTTACTTTTCACACGCCTAATTAATGATGATATTTGTCAGGATGATGCTGAAACCAGTAATGCTGATGTTGTAGAGGTAACTATTCTCTCCTCTGATTCAAATCCTTTGCCTTCACTAAAAAACCGTCGGGCAAACCGAAAAATTAAATTTTCTCATCCTCTTGCTTACTTGGATCCAAAATTTCTTATGAAGACTCAACAACATGAAGTTCGCCGCACAACTCGGCACAGCGGCCAGGTAGTTACCTCCGCCGGTTTAATCAACAGTCCGTTCGGAAACGCTGCTCAGAGGTCTCTAATTTGCTTGTCAGTGCTTATCCTAAAGCAGGCTGTTTTCGTCAACCCCTTAATCCATCTGACTCCGATTATCAGGTCACTTCCCATTCCTCATCTGGCGAGTCATCAGCCACTCAGCTACCACCACTTAAAACGGTGCTTGGGTAAGTTATACCTTTCATATTGTTTCTACTGCATCATTGCGTAGCATATGCCGTATTTGACTGTTATTGTGCCTTTTCAGGGCCAAGCCTAGGCCGAGCAAAAAGGCTTCGATAAAGCGGCCGACGAAGAGATCGCCCTGAACCGGACAGCGCCCCAAATCCTGAAGCGGCTATCTGTGAAGATACTCCCAATGATCCGCCGCTGCAAGATGACGATTTTGTTGCTGAAGAGAGGCCTGTGAACACCTCCCTTCCTGCTGACCAGCCCAGAAGCCCTACCCGGATTGAAAAATCCACCAGTCCAATCCGCTCACGACAAACCGGCTGTCCCTGGTCAAACCGGTGATACCAAGGATGATGACGTTGTGATTACTGGCTTTGGCCACAGCGAACCGGGTAATCCGGTTGCTTTATCCAAACATTCTGCCAAAGAGGAATTTGCCACTATGAGCAAGGGCAAGTGGGATGTTGATCTGGCAACTTATGCTGCTCTGAACCCCCAAGAACTTCATTCTGGCTTCTTGAACCGGCTGTATACCAGCCATGATTATGAAGCTGGCCTGGTGAAGATGATGAAAGAAAAATTCGAGGTAACCTCCATGTTCTTTTCCCGCTTGAATATTTCAATTTTTGTTAACTCTCCTAGCTCCCAACGGCGGTTCAACTTAGTATAGTTAAACCGGGACTTAGCATAAACTTAATGCTTCGTAATCCACCGATGTAGCCCCCAAGGGCGGTTCAACTTAGTATAGTTAAACCGGACTGTAATTTATATCGCCGCATCGTAACATGTTCGAGCAAATAGCCATTAACATGCTCCCTTTTTGTTGCAGAATATGCATTAGCCCCCAAGTGCCATGTGTATGACTGGTTATGCATTTGGGACTTGCAATGAAGATATTAACATGCTCCCTTTTTGTTGCAGAATGAGATACGCCAACAAGCCTCCCAAATCAATGATCTTCAAGAAAATCTGAAGTCTCAACAAGCAGAAACCTCCAAGGCCAAGGATGAGCTGAAAACCGCCTTTGACTACCATGGAGCAGCTCAAGGAGTGGTTCAAGTCTGAGCGGCCGGGTTGGGATCTTGAAAAGGCCGCTTTAACCAAAAAGGTTGAAAATGCTGAAGCTGCTCTTAAACCGGTGGTAGATGAGCTGACCAGCGTGAAGCGGCAAGTGCATTCCATGACTGCTGTCATCTTCGGTAAGCTTCCTTTGGCTTCTATGATAATCTTGACCTTCTTATGATAAGTCCGGTTTGTGATTTCTCTTGCAATGTTGTAGGCACACGCATTGGTCACTTGGGGTCGATGTTCGGAAGAAATTGAAGGCTGCCTATACCTTAATAGAGCAGTTGTATACCGGAGCGCAGCGGATCATCTCCACTGCATCACATAACAATCCAGCACCCTCCTTAATCCAAGATACTATTAGGAGGTTGTCAATGCTTCCCGCCCGGATTGAAGAGCTGAAGAAATCTGCTGCTCGAACCGGCGCCATTAACGCCTTAATCTGGGCAAAGGCATGGGTGCCAGATTTCGATCCGGTTGAGGCAGCTCAGGGCTATCCCAGTCTGAAGGAAGACGGTTCAGAGTTCAACGAAGATGATCTGAGAGCGATAAACCGGGCAGTGCGCCCTCTGGCTTGCCAATTGGTCGAAGAGGCAAACTTGTTGCATTATCAAGCTCAATATGACGATCAGAACAAGCGAGTAGCTGCACCTATTCCCGGCAGAGAACCTGATCCCTCCGATCCGTAAGCATACTTACGCTCACGATATTGAACCATCTTCCCTGATCCATGAGGAGGCAGTATTTCAAGCTTTAATGGGAATCGTTGGACCACTTTGTTGACTTCCAAAGAGCTGGGTAGAGAAGAAGAGGCTGAAGCGGCACAGGACGACCCACAACCATCAGACCGGGGCGGCGAGCCAGCATGATCCGGAAGTCGGTTTGAATAGTTGTTTCATTTTATTCCGCCAAGACACAATGATCTTATTTGGGCACCATGTTGCCTTGTAATAGGATAGCCAACACTCTTGCTTTTAATATGCCTTCGCGCATAGGTGCTAATACTTTTGCTTGAATGATCGAAACTTTCAATCTTTATATTGCCTGCAATCACAAAATCTTAAACCGCCACGGCAGTTTTGTGCCGCCAGCCGGCTTGTGACGTTCATATAAATATGAAATGAAATATTGAGGTATATAATCAAAAATTTTGATACAAAATACCTGCCATCGCTAGGCATAAAGTTGGCTTAGCCAATCTTGAAGCGGAGGTTGTATAAACCCTTACCGTCAAAGGAGAAAACAGCTCCTGTGTTTATAATGCCGGTTTACCATGTAAACCTTGCCGGATCATGATAAGCCCCCTGTTACTCAGTAATGGGATGTTAACAGAAAAAAGTCAAACCGGAAGAATTATCTCTGGATTAAAAACGGACCGAATTCCGTCAATTGACAGTTTGAACCGGTTTTAAAAATGTTGTCGGTTTAAGAAACGCAACAAAAATCAAATGATAGTTATGAAAAAAACATGGAAGCAAAGGCAAATGATAAACCGTTTGCAAAAAAGAAGGCTTTACTGAGCCGATCAGATGGTGTTACCATGGTCGGACACGACCAAGCTCCCTATAAGGTGTAGCCATGGTTCAAGTCAGACAGGTCCCCAACTGAAACCGTGGCATTATGCTGATCAAGTGGCGTGGCAATGGTTCGGGTTCGACCAAGCCCCCAAGTGACTCTATGGCCTTAGGCCGATCAAGAGGCGTGACTGGTTCAGACTTGACCATGTCCCCAAGTGATCTGGTGGCTTTCGCCTATCAAAAGGTGTTGCATTGGTTCGGACACGACCAAGCCCCCAAGTGATATCACAAAGCTTTTGAAAAGAAAACTCAGGGGGTAAACCGGAGGCCGCTTTAAGACAGAACAACTCCATGTAACCACACATGATGTAACAGAACAGATACCCCGCTTCAAATTGAGGCTCCGGTTTATTACTTTATTCATAATATATACACTGTCATAATATGTACATAAGTAGAGCCGATGGCTCAGGTATAATAAGGCCGAAGATGAGCTATGTTCCACGGCTTGTTGGTCTCCTCCTCTGACGTGCGTGAGTCTTTATGCTCTCGAATATCGATCAGATAGTACGGCCCGTTGTGCAGATTCTTGCTGACCACGAAAGGTCCGTCCCAAGGTGGGGATAGCTTGTGCATATCAGCCTGGTCTTGGATGAGCCGAAGAACCAAATCTCCTTCTTGAAAAGTTCTGGTTCTGACCCGGCGACTATGGTAACGACGAAGGTCCTGTTGGTAAATCACCGAGCGGGCAGCTGCTATGTCACGCTCTTCATCCAACCGATCCAAAGCGTCCTGCCGTGCCGTCTCGTTGTCCGCTTCAACATAAGTTGCCACACGAGGTGAGTCATGACGGATGTCACTGGGGAGAACCGCCTCCGCTCCATAGACCATAAAGAACGGCGTGTATCCCGTGGATCTGTTAGGCGTAGTGTTTATACTCCATAACACAGACGGTAGCTCTTCTACCCAACAACCCGGTGTCCTCTGCAAAGGGACCATAAGCCGGGGCTTGATGCCTATCAAGATCTCTTGATTAGCCCTTTCCGCTTGACCATTGGACTGTGGGTGAGCTACTGAAGAAACGTCAAGCCGGATGTGCTCACGTTCGCAGAACTCCTTCATGGCACCTTTGGACAAATTGGTACCATTATCTGTGATGATACTGTGTGGGAAGCCAAACCGGAAAATCACCTTTTTGATGAACTGAACCGCCGTAGCCGCGTCACACTTGCTAACAGGTGTTCGCCTCCACCCACTTTGTAAATTTATCAACCGCCACCGGAGGTGGGTCTTTTTGTCCTTGGACCTTTTAAAAGGTCCAACCATATCCAGCCCCCAAGTCGCAAAGCGGCCAAGTAATTGGAATCATCCTCAATTCTTGGGCGGTACATGAGCACGTCTGGAAAACTTTTGGCAACCATCACATCGTCGACGGATCTTCCGTGATCAAGATGAGCAGTCAACCAATAGAAACCGTGGCGGAACGCTTTAGCCACCAAGGATTTTGAACCGGCGTGGTGACCACAATCTCCTTCATGGATCTCACGCAATATTTCACAGCCTTCCTCAGGGGACACACAGTGTTGAAACGCTCCTGACACACTGCAATGATGCAATTTGCCATTAACAATGGTCATAGACTTAGATCGCCGGACTATCTGCCGGGCCAACGTCTCATCTTCCGGTAACTCGCCCCGGTTCATGTACGCAAGATAAGGAAGCGTCCAATCCGGAGTGACGTGAAGAGCTGACACCAATTGAGCCTCCGGATCAGGAATAGCCAAATCCGCTTCACGAGGGAGCTTGACCGAAGCTGTGTTATGCAGCACGTCTAGAAAAACATTAGGCGGGACCGGTTTGCGTTGAGAGCCCAACCGCTTAAAGCGTCCGCCGCTTCATTCTTCCGACGGTCCACGTGGTCCACCTGATAGCCCTTGAAATGACCTGCGACAATATCCACCTCACGACGATATGCAGCCATGAGTGGGTCCTTTGAATCCCAAGTGTCGGACACTGTTGAGCCACTAGGTCCGAGTCACCAAGCACTTAACCCGGCTTAGATTCATCTCCTTAGCCATCCGGAGACCATGGAGCAAGGCTTCATACTCAGCTGCATTGTTAGTACAAGGGAACATTAAGCGGAGAACGTAACAAAACTTGTCACCTCGTGGGGAAGTTAATACGACTCCAGCCCCGAGCCCTCCAATTGCACGGATCCGTCAAAATGGATGGTCCAATATGTGTGATCCGCTTTTCTTGGTGCTTGCAACTCCGTCCAATCGTTAATGAAATCCACAAGTGCTTGAGACTTCACCGCCGTCCGAGGCACGTATTTCGAACCGTGCGGCCCAAGCTCTATAGCCCACTTGGCAATCCGGCCAGTCGCTTCCCGGTTCTGTATGATATCGCCTAAGGGAGCAGAACTGACCACCGTGATGGGGTGCCCTTGGAAATGCTTCAGCTTCCGGCTTGCCATAAAAACTCCATATACCAGCTTCTGCCAATGCGGATACCTTTGCTTAGATTCGATAAGTACCTCGCTGATATAATAAACCGGACATTGAACCGGATGCTCCTTCCCTGCCTCTTTCCGCTCCACCACAATGGCCACGCTGACCGCCCTGGCATTAGCAGCAACATATAGCAGAAGCGGCTCCTTGTTAATGGGAGCGGCGAGCACAGGCGGGTTGGCCAATTGCCGCTTTAAGTCCTCCAACGCTTCATCGGCGGCTGAACTCCAGACAAACTGATCTGTCTTTTTCAGCATCTGGTACAAAGGGATGGCCTTTTCTCCGAGGCGGCTGATAAACCGGCTCAGCGCGGCAACCCGGCCTGGACATCATTAATACACTTCGGTTTAGCCAGGGAGGTGATAGCCGTAATCTTCTCCGGATTAGCTTCAATTCCCCTGTTGGACACGAGAAACCCAAGAATTTGCACTGCCGGAACACCAAAAACACATTTGGCCGGGTTGAGCATCATCTTGTAAACCCGCAGGTTGTCAAACGTTTCCTTCAAATCATCAATCAGTGTTTCCTTCTCCCTTGACTTGACCACAATATCATCCACATAGGCGTGCACATTACGGCCGATCTGTTTATGCAGGCAATTCTGTACACAGCGTTGATAAGTTGCTTGGGCGCTCTTGAGCCCAAAAGGCATAGACACATAGCAGAAGGCTCCAAAGGGAGTGATAAACACCGTCTTCTCCTGGTCCTTAACTGCCATCTTGATCTGATGATACCCAGAGTACGCATCCAAAAAGCTCAAACGCTCACAACCCGCAGTGGCATCAATAATTTGGTCAATGCGGGAGGGCAAAGGATCTCTTTGGACAAGCCTTGTTAAGATCTGTGTAATCCACACACATGCGCCAAGTGCCGCTTTTCTTAAGAACCAACATCGGATTAGCAAGCCACTCTGGATGGAAAACTTCAACGATAAAACCAGCTGCTAAGAGCCCCGCCACCTCCTTTCCAATGGCCTTACGCCTTTCTTCGTTAAACCGGCGGAGAAACTGCTTCACCGGTTTGTACTTGGGATCAACATTAAGAGTACGCTCACGAAGTTCTCTCGGTACACCTGGCATGTCAGAAGGCTTCCATGCAAAAATGTCCCGATTCTCACGGATGAACTCGATGAGCGCGCTTTCCTATTTTGGATCCAAGTTGGCAGTGATGCTGAACTGCTTGGACGAATCGCCTTCAATTGGAATAGCCTCCAGCCGTGCCGCAGCTGCAACAAGGTTATCCATCGGGTTGGAGTAGTGACCTGGAGGTGTCTGCACAGCCTGAGGCGTACTGGCATTATGGCGAGGTAGATCTATTACGCTGGCTGAACCGGCGGGCCCGCCAGTGTGCTTCCGCCGGTTTGCCACCGTGGATTACCGTTCCGCCCGGGGTGTTGAAGAGATCTCTTCCCTCAAGATCAAGGCAAACGGGATCTGTATTTCCTCTTCATGACTTCATGCGACGCGCTCGATCCAAAGATGAGCCTATAAGCTGCGCAGATCTAAAGCGGCCGCTGGCTATCATCTGGCGTCTGCAGCTGCGATCCGCTTTAGCTCGAGTGATTTGTTCCTTCACCTTCGCAATCTCCGCGTTATGAGCGTCTGGTCCGCTGGGTTAACCTCTCGCCATGAGCACAGCCAACGATCGAATAGGTCTGATAAAACTTGAGCCGGCGGGCGACAGGGGCCTCTGCCCGGCAGCCGCCGCCGCCGCTATTGAACCGGCAACCATTGTCGCAGCGGTCGAAGAGTGAAGCAATCGCTTGTGTACCGCCATGAATATTCCAACCCGGTTGGGCAGATCAGAGGGGTCCGGAATACTGTCACCATCGGAACAGCCCCCAATCCGTCCATCTTGTAGCTAATATAGAGATTCAGTTTCTCCGGTAGACGACTCGTCGTCAGAATAGACGACGGTTTCGCCACCAGATTCTGATCCGCCCTCATAGCTTCCTCCGTGGATGACTCCCACAAAGGCACGCTTCACGGCCGGTTTAACCTGGGCAGGTCTCGTATGCTGAGCCGTCTCGACGAGGTCGGTGCAGATGTCCGGCTCGGGCCACAGCTCACCGATCTTGCCGATGAAAGCGTGTATGCCACCAAAGGTGACCCGGTACCAGTACTCAATCGAGCGGCCTCGGGGCCCCAGCCTGCATCGTCGATGTAGAGCTTGCCGCGACGACTCTTGGTCATCCGCCCACAGCCAGAGCCTTCGAGTCCCGAACTTGCCCTCCAAGATCATCAAACCATCGTGCGATAGCCCCACGGTGGGCGCCAACTGTCGTGGTTTTGTCACGGCAGATGTCCTCATGAAAGGACTTAGTCGTGGAGCCATCGCTACGGGTTAACTTGAAGGGGTTAAAGCAGACGCAAAGACACAAGAGTTATACTAGTTCGGCCCCTTCGATGAAGGTAAAGGCCTACGTCTAGTTGTGATGGAATTGATGTGGTCTCGATGACTAGGGAGCAAATAAGCTTCGCCTAGGCCTCGAGTTGTTGTTGTCTGTCCTTGAACCGTCCCGGGTCGTCCCCTTATATACACGGGTGACGCCCGTCGGTTCAGAGAGTCCCAATCTCCGGTTCATACTCATATCCGGGTTGGTCTCTCTCTATTCCCAACTTACAATACAAGTTTACATACCCTGCCGGTTTACGGCTACAGGTTCTAAACCGACTACAGGCCTTGTGCCCTTACTTTCATGCCTCTTGGGCTTTTACACCGTTGAACTACTGATGAAGTTAACCCGGCCCAGATAGGCCGGTTTACGCCCAGTAGTAATATCCCCAACAAGTATCCTCCACCATCCCACAAGAACCGGACTCGACAGAGGCGGAGCCAGGATTTCTCAAAGCCTAGGGCTAAAAGTAAGTGGATATAAATAATGCCAAATATCACACATACCAATACATGTCAGAAGTAAATTACAAATTTACATTAAGAATAAAATTTGAATTCATTATTACCAAGAGAACAGATTCGATAAATATGTCATCAATTTAATGAAGAACGGCTTCATTTGAGGCCATTGTTTCTCCATCAACAATAGTAGAAGTTGTGAACATAAAATCGACTATTTAAAATCAAGAACCGTACATAGACCAAGTCAAATATTCATATGAAATTTTGTGAAACAAGAACATATTTTACGTAGGTGATTCATTGGTGTTGGTAACTTGGTATTGTTGGATGTGGTCTTGCTGGAAAAAAAACTGTCCGGGTCCTCTCCATCTTAAATTTATACCTTTTTAATTCCTTTTAACAAATAACAATGAAACAAATTTGACTAAAGCAATAAAATTCAACGCACCAACTCATTGGTTTTTTGGGTAATATGAAGGAATTAAGGAAAAATTAAATGATACAATAAACTAGATATTACCTGTCCTGCTGTGTCCAGCCGGTTGTGGAGATGAAGCTGAACAAGAGGGCTGGAGGGGCCGCTCTGACGTAGCGAGATTATCCGATGCTCCCACCGGCGAGCGGCAGCCGCCTGGGCGCAGATCCGAACACCGGTCTGTTGTAGAAAATGCCTGGCGGCTGGGACGGCCTACAAACGTTGGGAAAGAGTTTTTCGCTAGGGTGAGACGAAACGCTGGAGATTGATTCTTTGGGAAATCGCCAATAACCAACCGTGGCGTGCTGGGCTAGTGTGAATGCACGGACTAGTTTTATTCTTCTCCAACCAAGCCCATCTGAAGGCTAGTGGACTCGCGTGCACACCTGGGGCTGGGCCTTGTAATCTGCGAGTACGAAATAAAAATCTACTGGACATTTACTTACGGGTTGGGCCAAGCCTGAGGCTATAGCCCAGTTGCCCCAGGCCCAATTCCGGCCCTGGGACTCGACATGGGTAAAGGTGGCCTAGCGACATGCCGTGCCTCCAGTCCTATTCTACACCCAATCTTCAATAGTGGAAGTAGGAGAGCAAAGGCACCCGGTGATCGAGCACAGGCACATGCTCAAGGGCCATCCTGCACGTGTCGAGCGGTCTTTTTAGCCCGCTCATGGACCAGAACGAATTTGATAGGCCCGGGAAAAAACAGTCAGTCTGGTCTTTGAAAATAGGGCCTAAAAATTATCCTGTTTTGGAGCGGACCAACTTTTTAACATTTTCTGAATTATAAGAACGAGGCCCAGCCCATCTGTGGTTCTTTTTACGACCTAAGGCCGATCCCAAACACCTCCTCACACGACATCGGCCTCCTCCAAGCTCCCCTCGCCATGGTTGCCGCCACTCGCCGCCGCCTCCACCGGCACCTCTTGTATGTCGTTGCTTGCCCTGGCCTCCTATCGTCTTTCACCATTGCTCATCCTTGCTGAGTTTTCCATGTCCGTCCTTTCGGTCTGAACCGAGCATGACCACCAACGGCCTGGTGCAGGAACGGAGGACCGCGACGCTGCTTGGTCCAGTCCACCAGCGGCCCATCCAAACGGCTGCTCGGTCACGGACCGGACAGGCCCTAACCATGTCCACCCTTACTCGAGGGGCTTCCCATCACTGACGTGGGATGGATGTCACCGCCGACCATCCCCACACAATCACTCATAGCCAACTTGCGTTGTCGAAGGAGAAGCTATCGTAACCTACCGAATCCAGTATCTCTTGATTCGAGCGATGGACACCCACTGCAGCCCGATGACCCCAGCTACAGCGCGGACTAAACTGCACCGGCCAACGCCTCCTCCATCCCCATGCGATGCTGCCATTTGCCTACGTCGCCACCCACCGATGTCCTTCTAGTATTGTCGGATCCCGCACCACGCGTCCATAGGGAATGAGACAACTTCTACCAAGAGGGCCCCACAGCCACTGTCGACCACACGAGGTTTGCCGGTGGCGGGGACGATGGAGGGAAGGGGGTCAGGCTAGAGTTCGCTAGCCGCCGCCCGTGAAGTTGACAGGGGCTGGACCTCCCCCCCTCCCCTCTAGCCTCATCTTCTTGGCGACATATGTGCACTCTGACTTGTTGTGCCGGTGACATATTTACTAGAATTTACAAGCCAAGACGGTAATATTTCTATTTCTCTTGGTTCAAAGTAAAGATCAGAATCAGTGTCGTCTGACTAAATTGTCAGAGAAATGCGCTGAACTTATCTATATGTCCGTCTGAAACCATGATATATGTATAAATGTAGCACATTACACATGCATGCAACTACCTGTCCATGTACGTTTAAACTTGCAATTGGGCATTATTGCCCTGCGCGAGAGCATTGGCATGCCCTGATGGTGAGTTCGCAGCTCCTGCCTGCAGAGCGTCTCAGGTGGGCTACTTGACAAGTCCACACCCATGAATCCAGTTTAAGGGTGTGTTTAGTATCGACCTCACCTAAATCCCTAGTATGTTGACCAACCTTGCTAGTGCAGGAGCTGTATACTTTGAGGGGTACGTATTTCATTGTGCTCCAGCGCTCGTGATGTGCCTTCCAAACTTCATGTAGTTTATGAGGAGAGGAGGCTACCATGAACAGGAGCATGAAGGACTGTTGCCAACCCTTCGAGATCTTATCATCTTGTCATATAGGCAATTAGGCATGCATTGGAATTCAATTTTCTGGTGTTTGGGCGGGCGGTACTTTTCACAGCACAGGACGAGGACCATCTGGTGTGCTCGGAAAGCGAGGCAGGGATGATCATCCGGCTGTATGAGCTTTCCCGGGGTGGTGGGGATTGTTGTTGTTGAATATGAGACCCGTTCAAAGATGTTTGGCTTCGGCGCTCTCATATCAACCTTAAACGATGTTCTCTGATATTCCAATTCATTATCTTCAGCTAGTCTAGAATCATGTCCCCATGATCTAGTTTGTTTTTGGAAGTGTTTAGTTTGTACCTTTTTTTTGGTCAGTTTTCTTCATAAATCAGGCCAATCCGACCTATATGAAATGTAGGAACACATTGTCCTCTCACGATGTTTGTCAACAAAAACGGAGAAGTCACTGTCCTCTCACGATGTTTGTAGTAATTAAGCATGTGTTTTTGTACAATAGAAAGTTGCATCGATCCAACTGTACACGCAATGAGTACAGAGCTCGCATCTGTAACTTTTCTAGTGCATATGCTACGTACGCAGAATTAATTAAGTGCCTTTATTAGGTAAGATGTCTCCATCATAACATTTTTAGTCTGGGAATCAACATGAAGCATGTACTCATTTTCGTAGTACTCCACACACATGTTCTTTCCAATGTTTAATAACTACATGTTGGGAGCACAAAATTCTACTGATAACTACTCGCTCCATACGTAAATGGATCTTATTTTTAGCTATGAGCATAACCTACCGAACACATCTTAATTTGCCATTACCTTTCTAATGCACATGTTAGTATGGTAAGATAATTTCAATTGCCAAAGATTATGTGGTTATGAGATAAAAGAACGGATAAATCTGTCCGATCAGTATGTTTGGATGGTGCAATTTCTTGGTGAGATGTTGTGATTATCGATTAATATTTTGAGTCGTGAATGAGCTACACATGGTTTTAAATAGCACACTATAGCGTTTAGAAGTGGACCTGCACTAAGAGACTTTGGTACAAACACAGAAATAAACATTTGAAATAGCATGTTGTAACATTTAGAAGAGGTCCGCCGCTAAGAGGCATAGCCTGCTATTTAAACTTGTGTACAAGGCGTCAATAGTGGACACTACAGGCATGAACAGTGACCCAACTTAATTATATTTTCTTTTTTGTCAGTTTTCATAGAATTCATTTTGCGATGCAAGTCTACAAATCGACTCAATGTGAACCAAATATATATATATATATATGAAAAACTCCATTCTAAGCTATATTCTTATTTTTCATATTACAAGACTTCCAAATGCCTTCACTCTTCTTACTCCTTTCTTCATACTATTTAAGATCTTTTGAGGGAAACTACAACGCGGGTCATCTAATGGCCCGTAAATATCCGGATAGTATGGTCCAATTTTTTTAATCAGTCCAAAAGAAGTCATCAAATTTGTTCAGACCAGTCCGGACATCCAAAACGCACTAGTAGAAAAAGGGTCAAACGTGAAGCACATTAGTGCCGGTTTGAATTTGAGCCGCACTAATTTGTACATTAGTGCGGTTCAACAACTAGCCGGGCCGCTCTCATTAGTACCGGTTAAATGGCGAACCTTTAGTACCGGTTCGTGCCATGAACCGGTACTAAAGAGGTGGTGGTTTTTAGTACGGTTGGTGGCTCCAACCGGTACTTAAAGACCCCTTTAGTACCGGTTGGAGCCACCAACCGGTACTAAAAAGTGCTTGCCACCATGATGCACAATATTTAGTCCCACCTCGCTAGTTGAGAGGAGTTCGCACGGTTTATAAGCCCGCCCGTGGCTACCGTGTCGAGCTCCTCTCTAAGTATGACTTTGTGGGCCTATTGCACGTCTTACGCCTGTGGGCCTTTGTAGTATCGTAAAATACCAGCAAAGCGAAAAAGAATTAAATGGAAAACACAAAATTAAATAAAAAGAAATCATCAAACCAAAAACCCCCAAACCTTGGGCTCCCGGCCCCCGGAGCTGGCTCGTGCCACGTGGTTGCCCTTTAGCACCGGTTCGTGCTTGAACCGGTACTAAGGGGGGGGCTTTAGTGCCCACACTTTAATGTCGGTTATGGAACCGGCACTAAAGGGCCTTACGAACCGGTGCTATTGCCCGGTTCTGCACTAGTGACGCCTGAAACGGCACCAAACTGGTGGGAGGGGGTCCAACGTTCGTCTGGGCCACTATATGTTGGACAACTTCTTCCCACAACACATGTGTCATGTGTCCACTCGCCTATTTTTCCTCTTAGTCCGTCTGGCCCACCGTTTGTCATAGCCCACTGTCAAAATTTCATGACTACTGTTGGATGGCCGACACCACGTGTCCACGGATATTTGGTGTCGTCCGTTTGCTGATCCTCGTTGGAGTTTCCATGATATATGATTCTTCAACTAGCTCGAACTAATTCAGGTGCATGTTCCCTTATTTCAATGAAATATATGTGGCACACAATAATTTTAACATTTGGCATTGTAGATAAGTCTACTTTTCCTAAGAGTTTACATGTATGGTAGCTAGCTTGATGAACAACCGTGAGTGGACATTAGTGTAGTGTGTATTGTAGTACTCCCTGTGTAAATTAATATAAGATCTGTTACATCACTAAATTAGTAATCCTAAAGATCTTATATTAGTTTACAAAGAGAATAGCTGTCAAGCAGCATGTGCATAGTAATACAGTGTATCATGGAAGGTAATCGGTGTAATATGTGCACATGCAATAGTTGTTGACTGCTATCGCAAAAGAAAAATTGAAGAGAGAGAAAAATAATTGTTGTCTCGTATTCGCAGTGACTGTATCATGTCATCGACCGTTATGAAGAATGCAAGAAGTCAGGGACGTACATACATACTGTACCAACTATAGTACATATATGTCCGGCTATGTACAGTACCTGCAACTATCATTGCATGGATTGACAATGATACTTGCAACACCTGGCTTCAAATAAACACTTATTTGCTCACGTGGACAATCGAGCCTCGAGTGATAGAAGAAGAGATGATCTCTGCAGCCGAGCAATCACACAACCAAGAACACTGTCGTGCGTATTGACCAAAGAAGTTGAATCGGACTCAATTGCACGTCATTAAATTGGAGAGGAAAAACTGGTAGCCCAGAACAACTACCTCAACTGGTGGTTGTAGTTTAATTTGTTACCATGTGGTGAGCAATCAAAAGGTCAAAACATGGTGAAGAAGTAGTTTAATTTGTCTCATAGATTTTGAAACTAGATTTATTTTATCCTAACATCTGCCAGTGAGAAGATTTGGGCTTTGACCCTATTCAAATCGGTATGGTTGATAACATGCTCAATAGGGAATGGTTCTGCACCAAAGGGGCATACTTTGCCTTCTCGACCCAGCTGGTTGACTCACTTCTGCAGATCATATGAGCCTCGGGTATGCCGGCCAATGTCAGGATATTCAGATAGTGATTCTACTTGGCTTTACACCAAGTCGAACTTACACCGGAAGACCCTTCAAGACAATGCGACCAGTCCTAGGTGCTCTGCTGCTGAGGAAGACGGCCTGCACCTGTCTTTGAGACGGTACATTCCGAATCTCTTGTACCATGGACTATGCTTGCTTGGCTACTTCAAAAATCAATGAATATTTTTCAGGTGGGGAGTGCCCCCTCCCTCCCTAGTTCTTTTTAACATGGCGGAGACTTTGCACATGTAGCAAGCATAAATAAAATTTCTGCAGATCATAGTAAGAAAGAAAGAGGATGGGCAAAAAAATAGTAAAAATGAAAAATTGACCAAAAAAGCATGAAACTGACATAGAAAATGCCACCTGGAAGCATACCGAAACTGGTGTATGCTTACAAAACCTGGTACGTGGCATGGCCCATTACGGATCACTGTGATGTTGGAAATGGGCAGCAGTACAGTTTCTCAAAAACAAAATGGGGCGGCATTACTATATTTCGCTTATTCCAGGACATAGCATCGCATCGCTCCAATAATTCATTTGATGTGTTAACCAGATAGAATTAATTTTGCAAGCTTGTAAGTACAGTTCCTATTTCTTTTCGGAAGGTTAGAATCAGTTCTTTCATTTCTTAAACGTTCATTTATTGATTTTTAACAGTTTTGTGTTTTTGGTTTTCAAATACATCACAACATTTTAATAAATGTTGAAACAATATATGTTCAACATTTTGAAGATACGTGTTAAACATTATCAAATACAGGATTAACATTTATCTAGAAACAAGAACATTTACCATTTGGAATGAATGGTGAGCTATACCAAAAAACTAATGAACAATAGAATGCATGTCTGTTAAATGCACATAAGTTTTTTTAAACATAAAAATATAATTTTACAGAGATTGAATATTTCTAAATTATTTTATGAAATATTTTTAAATGGGTAGCAACTTTATGTGTTATGAACATTTTCTATATACATGAAGAACAAACTTTAAAACACAGCGTGAATTTTTTAAATGCATTAAGAATAATTTTGAAAAAAAATCAAGCATTTTAGTTTTATATACAGAGCTTAAATCCATCTACGATATGCTATTTATTGCAAACTTTTTTAATAAATGTTGAAAAAAAAATCGTATATATGTTGAACATTTTGAAGATATGTGTTAAACATAATCAAATACAGGATTAACATTTATCTGGAAACAGGAACATTTACCATTTGGAATGAATGGTGAGCTATACCAAAAAACAATGAACAATATAATGCATGTCTGTTAAACGCACATAAGTTTTTTTTAAACATAAAAATATAATTTTACAGAGATTGAATATTTCTAGATTAATTCATGAAATATTTTTAAATTGGTAGCAACTTTATGTGTTATGAACATTTTCTATATACATGAAGAATAATTTTTAAAACACAGCCTGCATTTTTTAAATACATTAAGAATAATCTTAACAACAATTGAAGCATTTTAGTTTTATATACAGACAAACTAAATTTAAAATACAATATGAATTTATTTCAATACATGATGAACATTTCTTAATATACATGATAAAATCAGTTTAAAATTTCATGAGCATTTTTGAATGATATTAAAGTCACAAATTTGTTTTTAACATCAGAACATTTTTTATGGTATGAATGTTTTTAACATATCAATATTATTATAAAATTACGTGAAGACTATAGAGAAACCTACAGACTGTAGTAGGCGAGCATGCAACCATCGCCGGAAACCGGCGCAGCCGTTGGGCCGCCCAGGCGCGAGGGAAACAACAGCCACATTATCTGTTTCTCTTTTTTTTCACGTTTTTAGTTTTCTTTTTTGCTTTCTTCTTTTGCTTTTCTTTATACTTTCAAATGTTAAATATAAGTATATTACCAAAACAACTCTCCATTAAAACCTTTGAAAAATATTGACCAAGCATTAGAAAAGGTTAAATATGTATAGAGAAAATATTTATCACATATACCAAAAATGTATATAAAAAATAAACTGTGCACCAAGTATCTAGGAAAATATCGAAAAAGTGTTTGAAAAATGTTAAGCAAGCGTTTGGAAAATGTTAAATGTGTATAGAAAAAATATTGACTGTATATTATAAAAATAATGAAACAAAGTTTCTCATGTATATAAAATTGTCAGTCAAGCATTTGAGAAAATGTTCAAAAACTTTTTGAAATGTTTTAAGCAAGCGTTTGGAACATGTTAAATGTGAATATTTTTCACCATATAAAAACGATGAACCAAATTTGCTCACGTATATAAAACTGTTAGTCAAGCACTTCAAATGTTTTTTTAAGAAGTATTTGCAAATTGCTAAATGTATATAGAAAAAATGCTGACCATGTAATAAAAAAATGATGGTTCTCTTTTATCTATATATATGCACATTTGAATATTTTTCAGATGCTTGATTAACATTTTTTAAAATGCAACAGTAACATTTTTGAAAATAGAATCTGAAAAATGTTAATCAAGCATCTGAAAAATGTTCAAATGTGCATAAAAAAAGTTGACCAGGAATTAGAAAATGTTAGTCAACCATTTGAAAAAGTTTATAATTGTGCATAGGAAAGATGTTAATCTTGTATTTCAAAAATGTTATTCAAGCATTGAAAAATGTTAAGATGTGTATACAAAAGATCTCGACCATATATTGAAAAATATTAAATTGTAGTAGCCAAAATGTTGTTGACATATAAAAAAATGTAGAATGAAAAGCAAAAGAAACACAGAAAACCAAAAAATTGAAACCGTAAAAGAAACAAAATAAACCAAAAGAACAAAGAAAATGAAAATAAAACCAAAGAAACAAATGAAAAAAAATGATAAAACAGACAAGATAAAAGAAGAGACACGACAAAATAAAAAACATCTGAAGAAATCTGAATAAAACAGAAGAAAATGGAGAAAGAAAAGACAGAAGAAAACCTATAGAAAAAACCCAGGAAAACCATTGAAAAACCGGATGTTATTTACTCTCGTATGTTGGGCCCCTACTGTTGGACAGGAAATGATAGCTAACCTAGTTTATATGCGCTGTCTGTTGTTATGGAGGTCCCATGATCAAATCCCCGTACCTCTGTTTTCCCCATCTCATTTTCTCTTTTTTGTATATAAGCTAATGGTTCGGCCCATCATTGTTGATGCTTAAGCGAGAGAACCTTGCAACTCGATTGACGCGATATATAGCCTTTGCGATATCTGCCTTGCCGGTCGTTGCGGAGAACTGTCGGTAATTCGCAAAGACATCGATGCAAGCGAGACATGTCCCAGCGCATCGAACGTTACACACAGTAAGGCCACCCGGTTAACCTTCTTCCCCAAACAACCCTAAAAAACTAAACCTTATTCCCCTACCGTTTTATAGTGTCTTTTTTTTCTTTTATTGTTTTTTTTCATTTTTGTTTCATTTTAATTTTTTGTTTCTTTTTTTTCCTTTTTTTCAAGTTGTTTTTTATTTTTCAAGAAATAGTTGCATTTTTGCAAATTTTCAGAAATTGCAAAACATTCGTGTTTAAAAAGTTCGAAATCTCATAAATACTCTTGTTTTCAAATTCTAGGCAGTAGTTTCAAAATTAGGTCGCATATTTCAAAATAATGTCCCTGTTCCGCAAATTTTGATTGGGAGTTTTAAAAAGTGTTCCCTATAAAAAATTGTTCGCAAAATTAAGAAAATGCTTGTGCTTTCCAAATAGTGCTCCGGAGTTTTAATATTTTCCATGTACTAAAAAAGTGTTTGCGTCTCCAAAATTTGTTTGGAATTTCAAGAACTATCCGGATTCGGAAAAAGTATACACATTTTAAAAAATAGTCGTAAGTTATAATAAATGTTTCTGCTTACAAAGATCATGATCTTTAAAAAGGTTTACATTTTATTGAAAATATTGGAAATCTTTCAAAATTTGTTCACAAATTTGAAAATTGTTTGTGTCCAAAATTAATTCTTGGAGGAATCAAATCCAAAGATATTTGACATGTGATCGCGTTCAGATAACCCTTTAAGAACGAATACCAATGCAGATCCAAACATCTCATCCAATTTTGAACTACTGGCTATGGAAAATGTTGGATTTGATCCCTCTAAGATTTTCTTTAAAGAAAGCACTTTACAATTTCGGAAAATATATTTAAATTAGTCAGATATTTTTTTCCAAATGCAAACATTTATGATATCACAAATAAATTTTGACAACACGCACATTTATGGAACATTTATTGACACCCCCAAATACTTTTCCAAAACACGCACATAATTTTAAATACAAAATAAGAAAATTAAACCTGAATATTGTTTATAAACAGGAATAATTTCACAAACTTTGGAACAATATTTTTATAACATGCACGTTTTTTTTAAATTTGCTGAGATTTTTTTATCCGGGAACAGTTTTTGAAACAGTCAAACATATTATGAAAAACATGAACATGTTTTGTAAGCTGGGAACATTTATTGAAATTTTTTATCCAAATAAATTGAAAAATAAAAGTAAATGAAGAAAGAAATAAGAAAGAAGAAGCAAAAAACGACAAAGAAAAAATGAAAACAAAATATAAGACAAAAAACAAAAGAGACCAGTAATGTTTAACAGGTTGACCGCACTGTGTATGGCTTTGTAAGTGGGCCGGCCCATGTCTTGCCGCTGGCATCCTGCCTGAGCGAATTATGGACAGTTTGCCGTTCCGAGCTGGACCTCCTATTTGGTGAGAGTAAGTAGTCAATGCGGGAGCCCCGCAAAACTTACTTCTGCGAGAAGCAACCTTTTCTTGTGAAGTTTCTTTTCTTTTTTGTAAATATGTGCTTCCCAAGGAGGCATAGATTTGCTTCCGCGATGCTTCTTCGGAAAGGGAATTTGTTCCAAGATTTTATTTGTGTGCTTCCACGAGAAGTGCATATTTGCATCTTGTGGAGGCACATATATGTGCTTCTCGAAAAGGGAAAAATATTATTAAGATCCCACTTAATTTCTTGTAAACACAAATATGTTCGCTTTCCCCAGTGAAATCCAACTCCTTGACCATTCATCAGAATGAAGAGTCCAACTCCATTATGATTGCTTCAGTTCACTCTTGGATCTCTGAAGTTTGCACAGTTATTAGCATCCTCTTGATCGACAAAATCTCCTTGGCTCTATTTCCATCTCATGGAAATCCTTTTGGCGTCCATATTTTATATCTCATAATTCAAATATGTAGTAATTGCTAGTTTAACCCAAAGTGACTTTAAGCATCGCTACAATGAGACAATCTGCTCGTAGTCAAGTATGTGAACGTGTCATATACTATTCGAAACAAGTCCAGCTTTATAAAACATTTTTATCTTTGTCGGTTTACATATCATTTATTATACGTGAAACTCTAAATCTTTCGGAGGGTTAATCAAGTTCTAAACTGGAATCATGTATGAATAATGTCTCGGATTACTTTGATTTATTTCCAATTCAGAGTCAGGGCTCATCAATGCTTCTTTGTGTACATAGATTAATTGTTTGTCGTCTGGATAACAAACGGGCCTGTATAAGTTTTGCCTAACCCATGTGGCTTAGCTGCAAATTCGATCGAAGTCTATGTCAAAGTAGGAAATTCTGGAAATACTTCTAATGCTTCTTTCCTTTGATCTGATTACGAAGATTCTGTAATCTCGTCGAATTGCTCCGTCCTCCCACTCATTCTTTTGCAAGAAACATTTTCTTCAAAATTCACCGCACTCTATGAAAAAATACTTTGTCTCGGTGTAGTGATAGAGGAATACGATATTTTGGGATAACTAGCAAAGTAGCACTAATCCTGCTTGGGATATGAGCTCATCAGCTTGTAAACACTTTTACATATGTCTCATATTCCCAAATGTTAAGAAAAGACAAAATGGTTTCACATACCATACCATACCTTATATGGCATCATTTTTTCAACAGATTTGATAGCGCTCTATAAATTTTGCAGTCTCTAAAGCATGAGATTTAAAAAGTATAATGGCAAATTGATTTGTGTCGTCTTTGATCTCACCATGTCATCACACATGATTTGATTCCATCTTCTTGGATACTCCACTCTTAGTGGTGTTCCGGGAGGTGCAAGTTATGAAGCTATTTTCACAAATCATCATATATTCATTAAACTTGTAACTCGAATTTTCCTCTTTGAAGTCTAATTGCAAAAACATAATTTATCTTGTTATAATAATTTGTACTTCATTCTGAAAAATCTTTTTAATTATTTGAAAGGATCTAGACTTATGTCCCTAAGAGAAAATATCAATATATCTACTTGAGTCATTCTTGAAGAGAGATAAATCCACCGCTTGCAACAGCTCTTATTGAATTCAACACATCAACATGTATGCTTACTATCATTTTTGTTGCTTGTTCCTAATGTCTGTGAACGGTATTTTAGTTACTTCAATATTTGGGTGAAAATTGCAAGTGTCGGATGATACATAATCAGATGACTCTAAAATTCATAACTACAGAATTTCTCCATGTGTATTTCTACAATGTGACTAAATACAGTGCCACACACACTTGTAATATTCATTTAATTAGTGTTGTGATATTTAGCGCCAATGCATGGATGTTTAATTTTATTGTCAATATTCATAACATACATACTACATAAGAAGAGTATGGCCCTTCACTATGCATAAACAACAAACAACAATTGTTCTCTTTATGAACAACTCATTTTCCAACAACCATTATGCAATAAGCTAGAGTATATAAAACACTAAAATGAGTTATGAAAATAATCTAGAGTATATGGTCACCTTGAAGATGGAGGATTTGGATGAGGACGCAGGGATTATTGTGCAAGCCGTCCGTTTTAAGATGTTGCCGTGGCAGAACGATGAGTTGGAGATGGCGACGTGGAGTCAGCCGAGACGGCGACGATGGTAGATTCAGCATGGAAGCTCGGATTGCATGTCCGGCGGAGCGGAAAGTCCAATTATTTGCAAGGACTGTCAGACTAAGCTAAGCATACTAGTTTCTTTTTTGTTGTGGTCGTGCAATGATGTGATCCACCGCTGCTGTGAGATCCGGTGCGTGCTTTCTTAGACAGATTGAATTTCAAATTTTCTTTATTGGCAGATAGTATTCAGCTAGCTTTGAATGGCCGGCTCCCTTTTCCATGTCCGCGAACTGATCCCCTCGGTCCGTGGATGGATGTGGTGTTCGGTTTGCAGGTTAGCATTGAAAGTCTCGTAAATGGTGGTCTGTGTCCTTGGGGGCCCTTCTTCTCTTCAAAAAAGAAAAACATTTGTATAGCTTTGTTAGTGTACTCAGGCAGTACGTGCGTATATAGCATAGTGGACTGTAAAATTTGCATTTGGTTGCTGTCTCGTACTCGTACGTGCATGGTGACTGTCTTGTATCATCGATGGGAAGAAGGCAAGAAGGCACTGCCGTTTTATTATAGGTTCAAAACGCTATTAAGGGTGGAAGCGTATGTCTTATTATGGTTGTTTTATTTATGTAGAAATGATTTGGTTTTTAAAGACAAATAATCTTCTCCTTTGCAGATTATTTTTCGTTGTACGCACTCGCCGTTCATGGCGATGTGTACGCGATTGGAGCGGGTGGCCATAGAAGTTTTTTTCCAACATGGGTGGCATCATAACCTCCGTATTGGTCCATCACCTCTTTCGATATAGGCACAGTGACGGTCCTATTTGACTCTACTGGTGCTGATATGTCCATTTTTTATATTTTTATGTTTTCAGACTGCTTGTTTTTGGCTGTGGGTATCTTAGCTATGCAGAGGTCAGGTGTTGTTCATCATAAATTGTATCAACTCGATGCCACTGCCGTACATACGTACTTCACCCACATGCCAAGGCACGTATATGACCGGCTACGTACATTGCCCGTAACCACCATATATAGCACGGACTTAACCTCAGTGCTCAACTATTGATTGTAAGTTTCACTTCTTAGATTTTGAAATTAGACAAAATTTAACCCTTAGATTGTGATGGGTATGCAGAAACCGTCAGCAACATGTGAGAAGATCGGTTTCTGAACCCTGAACATGCATGCTGATGCAGTGCCAGAACTGACAAGGTTCGATGTGACTTGTGACCTCACTAATGTTTCTTGCCAGCACAAAATCCTGCATGTACCATCTGTGCTATCGCAGCACAAACTAACAGAGAGAGAAAAAGGAAGGATCTGTAGAATATACGAAGGAACCTGATGGTTATATCTGCGACTGCGACTGCAGGATATACGATCGTTGCAGCTTGCTAGGCATCAGCACTGGAATATCATGATGCTACATTGGGCATGGAATGGAACGTATTGCTCCTTCCGTCATCCTGGTCCGCATGGAACCCGTTTCGAGGTTTAAGTTTGACTTTCGCTTTCACCGAAAATCATGGGTTATATGCCACCTAAATTATACCATTTGAATTTGTATTAGAAAATAGTTTCCAATGCTGCGATATTTATGGCACGCAGCTCAGGTATTACTTGATGAAATCATTGGTGAAAGTTAAATCACGATGACATAAAAGACGATATGTAAATAGGGACGGAGGGAGTAGCATATTATGATGTTAGGACTGCGCGTATGTAAACATACATGAGGTGATCTCCGCAGCCACAATCCGGAATTTAATAAGAGGAATAATGTACATTTGCTTTACATATATCATCGACCCTTCTCACCGACCGAGTGATCTTTGGGAGGTGCAGAGGAGAACACACATCATGCATGATGCCAGTCGTTTGACCACACGGGAACTGAAAAAATGCAGTGCAGGAACAGGAACAATATCGAGTAGTCCTCCTTTTCAGTTTATAAAGCAAACGCGTATTTCTAGATCATGAATTTCACCAACAGAGTGGAAGTTATGTCTCGTTGGCCAAATTGATGACCCAGGAATCCATTGGTGTCTGACAAACCAAAGTGAGTACATACTAGAGTACATGGTCATCAGAAACCGCACCACGAGACGAACGAAAAATGTCAAGCATCGTGGAAGACATTAAGGGTGGGGTTCGTGTGATTTCTACAAATATTGTTCGAGAAACAATTGTCATAGAAGCTCTAGCTAGGGATCCCCATATTCGGTATGCACTTGAAAAATTAAAACATAGGAGTACCTCTTAAAAAAGAATATATTTATCTTGAGTTATCTATCTAAGGGCCAGGTTATGTTGACAAAATGTCTTGTTTTTGCTCCTTGACAAAAGAGTGAGTTCCCTCGCCTAGCCCCTACTTTAGATGTTGGGACAATATTAACGTTTCACTCCGGATAAAAGGTCTCGTCATGTTTTATATTGACGGATGGCTTGAGCGCATACTTGTTATTGATGTGTGGGGTTGTTGACAGAATTTTTTGTTATTAAATCCCCATTTAAGGGTTTCATTTTAACCAAATATAATCTTTATAAGAGAAAACAACAGGTATCATGTAATATTGTTTTGTCAACAAAAATAAGAAGCGCACCATCTCCTGGTAGTATATATCTTTGAGAATGGCGTCCGTGCCTTAAAGAAGGGATGAAGGCCTCAAATATTGGTATTGATTGTGGCTTTAAAGTTGGTCATTGGCTTTGTGGTCGAAATGGCCACAAGAAGAAATAGCTTTGCCACAGTGGTCCACAAGCTGTATGGAACAGATAGGTGTGGAGGCATCACAGTAGGCTACACGACGTTCATTAAGCCATTTTAATAAAAGTGTTGTTTTTGTCTCTCAACTGTAACTAAGATCCATGTTTGGCGTGAATACATAAATATGTCATGAAATACAAATAATTTTATTTTTCAGAAAAAAAATAGATACCAACCAGAATCATTCTGAAAAACAATAGAGTTTGGTAAAATTATGGAAAAACATGTACAAATCTATCTCGTCTCCTATGACCTTAGGGCCATGGAGGCACAATGGATCCAAGACCTTGAGCGGGAGGACTCATGCTTCATTTTTTGTGTGTTTTTAGTTTGTTTGTATTCTTCTCGGGAAGGACAGTCGACGATGGCTCCCTGATGGAATAAGGTTCTTCCCACCTCGGCCCCGTCCCGGAGGTGCTCCTCGCATTGTTTGAGGGCATGTGGATGCGTGTCTCTGGCGATTCTCACGTGATTCGGTCAGTGTTTGTCTTTGGTGGATCGGCGTGGATTTTGGTCTTATTTCGTCTACATCATGCGTATACAGGTTGGATCCTTCCGATTTACGCTTCTCTTCATTGGCAACAGTTGCTATTTTGGTGCGCTAGTCCTTTGAGGCCTTAGCACGTGACTTCCCGACTTTCTACCACAACAATGTTTGCCCGACTCCGGTGAGGGAGGGCCAATGACGGCGACATGCCTTCGTCTGGCCCCAGTGCTTGTAGTCGTTGCTGGGTGGTCTACAGACATGGATGTATCTTTTACTTCTAGTGTTCTCTGTACTGCCACGATGTTTGATGAATAGAATGGGAGTTTTTCCCACAAAGAAAAAGGTTGGTCGTTATTAAAGGTTTTCTTTATTTAATTTTCTTAATGTTCAAAAAAATTTTAAACATTTCTATGATATTTTTATTTTTATTAATCTCTTTTTTTTCTAAGTTTTCTTTTTCAGTGCCTTTTTTTCCTATTTGTTGATTTTTTCTAGTTTCCTAAATATCTTTTATGCATATTTTGGAAACTCTATGATTTTTAATACCATTTCCCTAGTTTTCTTAAACTTAATTTATGTATTTTTACAAATACATGGGACATAAAATTTCCTACCGTACTTTTTACCATTTCATGATTTTGTTAGCTTTTATAGGGTTGCCATGCATGTGTGTGAAATTGTTGGCACGTTGTCACCAAGGTGGAGCCTAGTTGAACTGTCATTCTTATAACACTTGTGGGACCAAGAACTTCAATGCAAGAGTTAAATGACCAAACTCAGACTTTGACAAAAGTCGAGGGACCAAAAAATGCAATTGCATGTATTACATATATAGTCTATTGCACGGTCCCTTGCAGGTTTGAGACAAATTGTAACAAACATGTGTTGTGTGCACATACTTCTCTTTCCTAGGCCATCTTCTTTTACTGTAGCAGTTCATGTGAACGAAGAATGCAGTCTAGGCGAATATTTACACGAGAGGTTGCAAATACCGGTAATGATTTACATACATTGCATTGTTACATCGATGGGACAATGCTGTCGAAAGGCGACGATATCGACAATCGTACCCACCCAGCAATCTCTAGGCGAGGAGATTCGTTAAAGACGTGAAGCTAGGTAGCTAGCAACCCCTGCGTTGATTACATCGATCAGGGTAAAACAAGCATCCATCCATGCATGGCAAGATCAAAACATGAGCAAAAGCAAAGATCATGTTCTGTCAGAAAAAAAAGAGAGGAAGGACCAAGATAAACAACCCCTCCCATCCAATGGCTAGCTAATGAAAGACCCCCTACCTAGAGAGAGGCGAGAGAGAAGCACACATAGATCTGGAGAGAAGAAAACTAACAATAATGGTGCATGTGCTAGCTAGCTTTATTCCCCAAAGGGGTCAGGAGGGGGGGTGAGGAAGCCCAGCAAGAGGGGGGAGGAGACCGGCCTGCTGCCACCTAGGCATTGGAGAAAGCAAAGCAAAGGAAATGCCTGGCATGAAAGCGAGCCAAAGGTAAGGGGAGAATCAGATTCCCCTGAACATGCTGGCCATGGCCATGCTCGCGCGTACCAAGAATTCAGGCAGGATCTTGGACCATTCCAAACAAAACCCTAGCTAGCCAGCCAGAGCGACCCCTTTCGCTTTTTGTGCCAGTTTTGCCTCCCCACCCCACCCCACTGTGCTTTTGGGCACACCCCGCTATAATTCCTCCTCATCATCATGCATGCCCCTCTGCCTTGCCTAGCTTCTTTAGTCGTCCATATATGCTTGCATCGATGCTGTAATTTATGTGGTCGATCTGACCCGAACTTCCATGCAATATGCCATGGATAATATGCTCATCATGCGCACATCCGTACATGATATGGTTTTGTGAGCTAGCTAGCTGCTGCTAGTCCCATCGATCCGGCCGGCTGTGTACTTCTCCACCAATTTTCATGCACGATCGATATATATTCAACCTATAAGGCCACCAATCATTGAACGCCTGCCAGCAACTGATAATCAGATGAGAACAAGAAATCACTTTTGTTCACTCATGCCATGCGTCGTAATTTCAAAAATCACATTTGCGAATTTTTTATAAAACTATTTTGCACTTCATTTTTTCTAGAAGAACCTCGGTGCAGGGGTAGGAGTTATTCCTGCATTTTATTAAGAACAACACAAATGGTCCAGTTTATAAGAAAAATCAGAAAAAAAATAACATTCCCTGGTTCATTAGGGGAAACCGAGTGAAAACCCAACACAAAAAACAGAAAAAAGACACGTAACTTTGAACTCCTTTTTGCCTCTAACAAAGTCCATATGTTCACATACATCGCTGCTTATATGCTCTTGCCACTTTTTTGAGTTTGCATCATGGTCTCATGTGCTTGGGGATTCGATCACATGCCGGCCCTACTAGTAGTACTATACAACCAGCTCTTATCGACATACCATTGGTTATTTAGGATATAGTATTTAATTTGCACAATCTTTTCATGGATTGCTAATTAATTTATCATATCCCTTGCACAGATAAATATTGCCATGGCCACGCAAGTGTAAAGGACTACAAAGTTGTATGTATAATGTCATGGTCAACACATGCACTCTAGCTAGTATCTTTCTCTCTCGCTTTAAGTCGAATGTATCTACACACATACTTGTCGTTACATGCAACAGTAAAATATCAAAAGAAAGGGGCGTAATTACATTAAATTAAGCTATTATTTCCCGAATTCTTTGTTCCTAGTACCACCTTTTCACTCGTTAATTACTACAGAGAAAAATTACTACACCTTTTATTTTAGAAAGAGAACAATACAACTAAGAACTTAGAGCATCCCTAACCGATCCCCAACAACCGGTTAGAGGACGATAAATCTGGTTTTCCTCCGCTAAGTAGGAACTAACCAAACCCCAAAAATTGTTAGGGGAGGATTTTTTGTACTCCAAGCCGCCCACAAATGTACTCGGCCGAGCAGCCGTGGAGTAAAATTCTCCACCCCACTTCGTTCTCCTCCCACCGGCCCCTTTGCCCAATCGACGCCGGGGCGTCCCACCATCACCCATAGCCACTCCACCGCAGACCCACCACCGAAAATGGCCGGATCCATCCACCACTACTCCCCGTAGCACATCCCCGACGCTCGGCCCGCGGATCCACGTTGCCATGAGTGTCGCCACGCCAGCGCATCCTGCTTCCCCAACCTGCCACCCCCACCGCCGCAACCACCAAATTAGATCGGCGTGTGGTAGCGCCAGTGGGGAACATTGTCTTGGCTCCTTTCATTCCGCGGTGCATGTACACACATATGACATCAAGTTAGTCAATCTCCACAGTGCCGTCGCCCGACGCAACTTCTCCCACGGTCTACCACGGTTGGAGCCGGTCAACCCCTAGGTGGCCACCCGACGAGATACGCCGGAAGACCGTTAGGCCCGCGAGTGCTCGAGGTAAAGCAAGCCGGCGAGGCCTACATGGTGGAGCTCGCTGCTACTACCCGGAGCACATCAAGGTAGAGCGCCGGCAGTACAAGCAGTACGGGGCCTGGAGGACGGAGGTCATCGACCTCTACAGCGACTCCGACAGCGACGAGGGACCTGGCTGCTCATCGGAAGGCTCACCGAATCGGAGTGCATAAGGATCGAGAATGAGACTAATAGTTAGTAGTTTAATTAGTTTTATTGCAATCATGTTCTAGATATCATTTAGTATGTGTAAATTTGTTATGTATTTCTATTTCGAATCAATTTTGTACATAAGCAAGTTCGCATCTAGTCTAAATTTGCACGGAATTTGTGTTGATTTTTTTGCTCTGTTAAATTTAGTAGATAGGTTAGAAACGGCACTTGTTTAGAGGAGCAAATCTCGTCCACTAAAGGATACTCGGCCGTATCCTCCTTTAAATTTTAGGAGATTGGTTAGAGATGCTCTTAGCATATACATGATACATCCAACAACATGACACATCAGAGTAACTAGCCTTACTGAATACATAAGTACTCCCTCTGTTCCAAAATAGATGACTCAACTTTGTACTAATTTTATGACTCAACTTTGTACTAACTTTATAATAAAGTTAGTACAAAGTTGAGTCATCTATTTTGAAACGGAGGGAGTATATGTGTACGCCTTGTGCATTTTCAGACAAAACAATGCACCACAACTTAACGGAGTACAACTTTTGATTGCAACAAACTAGCCCACAAAATTAAATATAAAAAGGCTCATCTAAGACGACGTTCGACACTCAAATGAGATATTCTTAAGTCTCAACCTGTTTTACAAAATTGTTCATACAAATTTAAGAAAATAATCACTGTGTTGTGGCTTTTGTTCATCTAGTGCAAAAAATGCATTGTTTATTCTCATATCCAAAAAGAATGTTAAGTTTTGCACGCATCTCATAGTCATATTGACAATTCTCGGTGTCGACCGTGACTTAATTGAAAAAGACCAGTCATCCAAGACTCAATAAAACCATAGTGAAAAACCTTCACGCAAACACGCGAAGTAGATCCTTGATACAAAGAGAACCTGACATATATAAATCATCAAGAGTTTGATGAAACTAGCACAGTGTAGAAGCGGGACATTGGTACATACATGAAAAAAGTAGTAAAACTCAATTGAAAAGATCCCAGAGAGCATGCATATGCAGGGGCTACTAACACACTACACTTAGCTGCTAAGTATATGAAACAACAATTAAACAATAGTACTACAAATTAAGGCCATAGTGATCAAACACTCAACAGACAAAAGGTTAACATTCTTGTGTATGCATTGATATCCCCCTTCCTCTAGAGATCTCGATCAACGAGATCGATCGAGTTCTTGTAACACATATTGTAGTGATGAAGATTTTATACATCCCCGGCCCCATTTCACCATGCATCAATCTAGGTTTGCAAGAACAAAGCTAGCTAGATCTATAGCTAGCTAATTACCAGCTGCATTGCTAGTGCTGGAATAGAAATTGAAGCCACCGCCATTGCCATTGACCACGTCTCCGTACATGCCCCTGCTGCTTGGGTAATCCTGCTGCTGCTGCTGGTGGTAGTCCCTCTTGGCCGGCGGGTGGTGGAACTGGTGGTTTCCCCCATCGTCGCCATTGCCGCCGCCGCCGCCGCTCTGTAGCCCTAGGTGGAACATGCCCTGCATCGCCGCCATTGTGGTGGGCATTGCCGAAGCCGGCGGCTGATTCCCGGACATCTGGTGATCCATGGCGTGGAGGAACGGGAAGCTCTGCATCTGCGCAGCCGCCCACTGCTCCATGCCGTTCCCGTTCCCCTGGTGCTGATGGTGGTGGTGCTGCGCGCCACCGTCCGCCGCGTAGGCGCCGCTGTCAGGGAAGAGCAGCCTCGCGGGGAAGCTGAGGCCGAGGCTCGCCGGGTCGAAGCTATCGGCGAACCGGCTGCCGTGCGGCGGCGCGCTGCCGAACATGGAGTACTGCAGAGCGGGCGGCGCAGTGGCAGTGCCGGTGGTGCAAGCAGTGGTGCTGGGCGTCGTCGATGTCGCAGACGACGTCCCTGCCGCAGCGGTTCCGGATCCAGCCGACCCGGCCTTGGGCTTGGTGCTGCGCTTGGCATGGCGGCGGTACCCGCCGCCGACGGGGACGTTGCGGAGCGCGCCGCCGCGGGTCCAGTAGCGGCGGCAGGCCCGGCAGAAGTGGCGGGGCTGGGTGAGGGAGTAGTTGTTGAAGTAGCAGAACTTGGTGTTGGTGGAGTCGCAGCGCGGGCAGTTGAGCCCGGGCTCCGGCTGCGGCACCCGCGCCAGCCGCGCCCGCTCCGACATCGACATGGGCTTGTTGCTCCCGCCGCCAGCGCTGTCACCATCCCCACCACCGCCGCCGCCGCCATCACCACCTCCTCCTCCGGCCCCGGCTGTGGCCATTAGTCCTTCCTGCTGACTATGATTGTTGTTGTTGCTGCCTCCTCCATCTCCAGGACCGTGGCCAGCAGGTGAAGGAGTAGTAGTGACATGAGTATTACTGCCGATTTGCTGCAGCTGCAAATTAAGTGGTCAGGAACTAAGCCTCAGCCAAGATGTGTATATGGAGTATATTCCAAGATACATAGTGCAGCAATCAGCAGAGGATGTATATCTGCCATCAGCAAACCCTAGCTTAGCTAGAACATATTCTCTCTCTTTTTTTTTTCTTGTGTGAACAAAATCTTGAGAGAAGAATTAATTGACCGCAAGGATGCATACCTGAAGCTGGTTGTGGTTGGTGTTCCAGCAGCTTGATGAATCGAGGAAGGCCGGAGGGAAGATCATGGCCGGCGATCTAGACTTCTGGAGAGAGTTGTTGGGAGAGGAGAGAGGTGTTTGGGCGTCTGGCAGGGCTGGAGGTTGGAGAGAAGAGATAGTGGGAGGAAGAGACTTGGCAGCTGCGGCAGCTGGGGAAATCAAAGGGAATCAGAGTACTAGTACCAAGGAAAGGAATGGAATGGAAGCTAGAGGAGACAGGAGGGTCTAGCTCTTGACTGCTTTGAGAGGGAGCGAGAGCTACCCAAGAGGAGAGAGAAAAAGGAGAGAGCGCCAGGTAGCAGCACAACCAAGAGATGAGAGAGAAGGGTCTCTCTCTCTAGTTTGTGGCGATTTGGAGGAGGGAGAGGACATCATCTTGTTGTTGTTTTCCTTTATTTACACACTTTTGCTTTTTCCATGGTGAGTGCTGATGGGGCTGAGACGGCTACCCATGCTACCTTGCTGATGCATGCAGTGTTGCTAGCTACAGTTGCAATAATTAATTAATGTCGTACTGATTAGCTAGCTTGCTATAGTTGATTTGCAGCCACATAATAGTCAATACCAGCCCATAGAGTTAAATGATATAAACTACTAGTGTTTTAGTAATTTTGTTTCACTAACTTTGTTTTGACACTCCAAGTTCAGCCAACCTTAAAAACCAATAAGGTTTTTTGCGGGAACAATGGTTGATTGCAGTCCTAAGCAAAAGAAAGAAAAAAATTACACTTTGGATACTTGGATTACACGAAAATAAAACCTCAGCTTTGAAATTTTTCCTAGTAGTTTGGAGGAAACCAACATCTCATGGGGAAGTTCACTTCAATTTTGAATGCACCATGCATGTGTCTTCTTCCAATGAAGCAAACATTTAATCTCAAAATTCCTGTGTTATTTGTAATCCCACGGTTCCATGGAGGCCCTATAATGTTGGACCTTAGTCCAATTTTCATGTTGAGATGTGGATGTCCTAAAGGAAAAAGAGACCACGACAAATTTGGGACTAAACTCGTTTTTTATCAAGCAACTATTGGTTGAGTTTATTTGTGATTATATAGTCAAATATATATAAAGATTGATGATTTGACCACCGACATAGTGAAAGTGGCATGACTAGTGACGCGACACTCGTTTTGCAAACAAGAAGACAGGCACAAAACAGAACATAATATGAAAAAATCTAGGAAAATATAAAAAGGTGAATAAATTTAGAAGTAGTATTAAATTGAGAAATTTGTAAAAACTCATAAATAAATTATGAATATTTTTTAATATTATTTTGAGAGTATTTTATGTTTATTTCAAATGATTTTGGATTTTGAGAAGATATTTAGAATATTTTGTGTTTATGACATTTTGTAATTTTATTTCCTTCTACTTACATGCTAATTGTTTAATAGAGTATATACATACCGGAGATGTTGAATCAAGATGTGACGCTTGAATGTTTTGTTGGCCACAATATTTACGTAAAATAGTTAATTTCAGGAAAATTAATAGACAAGCACAATTAATAAAACCGATTTAACGGATGTCATTATTTCCAGCTAATGCATCGGTAAAAACTGGGCTTAGCTACCAGAATAAAGGGAGTACCACCTATTTATATTGAACTCTTTTAATTCGTGATAACTCATCTTGATGTAAAGATATATATTGTTTCTATTGATATTATTTATTCAACATACCAGCCTAAATATTATTGTATAAATAATAAGAAAAATGAACAATTTACACAAGCTCCTGCATCTTAGGTACTTATTTTTCATACTCTTCTAATGTTTATCAGTAAAACATATTTTACAGATCTAAAAATAAATTGTATTTTGTCACAGAGAATGTTTTTTATTTTGTTTCGGACGTTTAAGCCACTATGTTGTTACAATGGATATCTTGGTAAATCTCAATAAACCAATACTACCACATTATGTTGTTTGCAGGTCACCGTATGTCGATTAAACTTGCTAGTGTATTTAAGAGTAATGTATGCATCTTATAGATAAATGTCCAAATGTTTTGAGAGTACTCTGTTTGTAAATAGATACTTCTAGACCAATCCCATCCTAGCTCCTGCTTGTTAAACAAATAGATACTTCTACACTTGTATGGATATCAACTAGAAGTATGTTCTCCAATTCCATCTTAGCTCTTGGTTGGTGAGGTGGGACAATAGTTTGCCGTGCCAACATGCGTACTCTATAGTTTGTACAAATCCATGTATTTTTTTACAAGAGACACGAAGATCCTCGAAACAGGTGTTTATAATATCAAAATTTATACATCAGTACCGAAAGGACTTGATGTACAGCAAGAGCACAGGGTGTTGTAGCACTTCCATGGCAAATAGAGTGTCGAACCCGTAAGGAGAGAAAAGTAAGGCACTACTAACCTCCAAGCGCTGAACAACGCCTTAGATCTGTCTGTCATCCATCTTGATTCGCTGGATTCTCTCCGCTCGGCTCCTGACATGTACCAAACACTCCACGCCCTTGTGCGAGAACGAGACTGGATGTGCGTGAAATTGCACATACTCCAAGGACTCAGTATACTTTCTCGCATTGTCCAAGAAACGCTGCTTCCCCTTTTACCAACTATGGAGGTTGCCGTGATGCCAAATCCCGTCTTACAAGGAAACGGAAGCATTCTTCACACACTTTCACAGATAAGGTTTCAAGGGGCTGAAATTCAGAATGCCTGGAAAGAGCTTAAGTTTCGGAAAGGAGGGCTGGAAAGGCAAGCTAAGAAGGTAGGTGGACTATTAGATGATGAGATAATGAGAACCCTAGATGGCAGAATGGCCTTGGCGGAGTTCCAAGCTCGGATTCCACATTATATCGCTGAGCTTAACCATCTGCTTGACATGCGAATGGAATTCTAAAAAAACTTGTAGCTTAATTGGCTCGCGGATGGAATTGTAAGAAAACTTGTAGCTTAATTGGCACAATGTGTTGCTTTTTGTTTTGTTCCACCTATTTATATTGAACTCTTTTAATTCGTGATAACTCATCTTGATGTAAAGATATATATTGTTTCTATTGATATTATTTATTCAACATACCTGCCTAAATATTATTATATAAATAATAAGAAAAATGAACAATTTACACAAGCTCCTGCATCTTAGGTACTTATTTTTCATACTCTTCTAATGTTTATCAGTAAAACATATTTTACAGATCTAAAAATAAATTGTATTTTGTCACAGAGAATGTTTTTTATTTTGTTTCGGACGTTTAAGCCACTATGTTGTTACAATGGATATCTTGGTAAATCTCAATAAACCAATACTACCACATTATGTTGTTTGCAGGTCACCGTATGTCGATTAAACTTGCTAGTGTATTTAAGAGTAATGTATGCATCTTATAGATAAATGTCCAAATGTTTTGGGAGTACTCTGTTTGTAAATAGATACTTCTAGACCAATCCCATCCTAGCTCCTGCTTGTTAAACAAATAGATACTTCTACACTTGTATGGATATCAACTAGAAGTATGTTCTCCAATTCCATCTTAGCTCTTGGTTGGTGAGGTGGGACAATAGTTTGCCGTGCCAACATGCGTACTCTATAGTTTGTAAAAATCCATGTATTTTTTTTACAAGGGACACGAAGATCCTTGAAACCGGTGTTTATAATATCAAAAGTTATACATCAGTACCGAAAGGACTTGATGTACAGCAAGAGCACAGGGTGTTGTAGCACTTCCATGGCAAATAGAGTGTCGAACCCACAAGGAGAGAAAAGTAAGGCACTACTAACCCTGTAACTACATTTTCACCGATGAAATTCGGTACACGCCCAAACCGGAGTTTGGAAATAGCCTATTCTATAAATCGCTGCAGAAACGGAATAAAAAGGACTTTACCTAGAATACGAACTGAAGGTAAAAATAGGAATAAGAAAATGCTAAGTTAGTATAGGCAGTGCTTGAGCAATAAGGTGTTCTCGAGTGTTCCGTAGTCATCACTACTAATATGATCCATGCAACAAGTGCGGAGCATAGGTCTATGTATTGTCCCTAAACTACTCTTTATGTGCTTAAGTGGGTGGTTTCGCATACAGACGCGGCCTCACCAAGGGCTCTCTATTATTCCCCTACGGATTGGACAAGGTGAAGGTAGAGGCTTTTTACTGGCACCTCAAATTACTTCACCATCCTAACCCAGAACAGCAGCAGTAATATGGTTGACAGCCAATCAAGGCGACAATGTTGTGTGCGTACTCCTCACAACACACATGAAAGCTACTCCAACATAAACAAAAGATATTGGCTCGCCTAATTGAATTTAATTCTAATCATAAAGAGTTCATCCATATACCCAAGAACAAGTACAACTGCTCAAACATAAAGTCGGGTAACATAGAGGAGAGAGTCAAGTTACAAGTCGGCATCAAGTAGGGGAATGGAGAACACATGGTGGCGTTGGTGGAGGCGGCACCAATGGTGATGGCGTGGTAGAGATAGTGATGTCAGCGGTGGCATGGTGGAGAAAGCATCGCCCCGAAGGCCGATGCGGTGTGTGCTAGAGCCTTCTTTTCATTCTCTTGATCTCGTTCCTTCTTCTATCGAGGTGGTGTTGGAGTAGCAATAGACGTGATGGAGGTTGATCTTGGATGTATGATGGATGATGGAGGCGACTAGGCTTGAAGGTGTGTATATAAGGGCTCTATGAAAGCCTCATCCGTAGATGTATCTTTTCTCCTTTGATTCAAGGGCTCTAAATGAGCCAAATCCTCTGCCAAAACTTCCTTTGATGGCCAAGATGTCGAAGGAAAAAACAGGAATGAAATCCACCAAGAATCCCATCTGGTCTGAACCATTTTGGGCTTTTCTGGGCATGGAATAGTTGTACCGTGCCTCATCGAATGTTCTGGTCTTCTTCGGAGAATGATCGTCATTCCGAACTCGGATTTTGGTGTTCTTGGGCTCATTAGAATCGTACTTCCTCCATCCAAAAAAGCTTGTCCATCAAATGGATGTATCTAGCACCAAGTTAGTTCTAGATACATCCATTTGAGGGACAAGCTTTTTCGGACGGAGGGAGTATGAACGAAGCCGATGCACCTGTGGTATTACATCTTGATTTTGAGCACTTTGAAAAAAATGTCATTTTTACACTCTGAAGTACCTAAGTCTGGTGCCTGGAAGTCCTCTGTACTGAACCCAACCTTTGTTGTTTCATCATGCTTGGTCCATGGTTGATATAAAACACCTATAGACATAACGAAACTAATAAAATTAAATAAAACACAAACTATGCAATAGTGATACTAGAAAGAGTGAAAACCGAAAACCATGCATAATGGACATGTACTTGGTTTAGTAGGAATATATGGAGATAATATGGAACAAATGAGCTGTAAAAATGCATACAAAATAGAGCCATCAGGACTCTAAAGTAAATTGAAATTATAAGCAAATCCTTGTCATTTGCAAACAGGACCCCAAAGGACGCAATTGAAAGCAATTGAGTTCTCCGACGAGCGGCAATCTTGTTGGAGATTCCTTGGACACAATCTTTGGTCATGTTGTTGCCATCATAGTGCAAGCTGAAGAGGGCCTCCCATGTGGAGGTTGAAGAAGGGGTATTGATATTTGCCAACCTATCCACCAGTGGCCACCGATCCACATGAGCCACTCATGAAGCTCGTTGGAGACTTGTTGTTGTTTGATTTGTAGCTCAAGCATCTGAGAACACAGTAGATGGATAAGATAGGAGATGATGCTTCAAAACCAACTTAGATTTACCATGGAACCCTAGATTGGAGACAACCGACAAATGAATCCATCCTCCTCTCCTACACTATAACCACACTGGCCCTAATAAGAGTGTTAGATTTGACCAGCTTTGGGAAGATATGGCTATCCACCAGGATTATTGAGATGAAGCTTCTACCCAATACAACTCCCACAATCGGCATCCACCATGGGGAGAAGTTGTGTGAGGGAGCCGGCAACAACCTGACACATGCCGGCCACTAGCGCGAGAACATAATTCCGAATTGTCATTAAGCCAAATGCCTTATGTCCAAACCCTAACCTCGCACTACTATGTATAGCGTCACCCCATTATAGCGTCACCCCATTCCGCCCTACTATCCCTAAACCGATTAGCTATATTGCTGGAGGGAAAATGTAGAGTAGCCTGAGTAGAATTAGAGACTATCAATGGGGGGAGGTGGGAACATGAGAGAGACATGGGAGGAAAAAATGATGGATTCCTCCCATGCATAGTATGCATAATTTTTTAGAATCTAAAATTTTGTAAGTATAGTGTTGTTCACTAGATTTTTTTGCTTTAATTATCTCAAAAATGCGGGACGTCTAAATTGTGAACCTATTCCAGAGATACTAGCGGCTTTCCCTCTCGTCCCCCTACTCATTGCCAACCCTCCCGAAACAAACCCAATCTGGTAATCTTTGTGTATTCACTTAGGAATCTATGACTCTACTACATTGATTAAGCCTCCCACTATGGTAACACCCATTAGCATACATATAGGACCCGCCTAGGCCCTTTAGACAAAGAGCCCTGGGCGGGCTCCTTTGTTGCGCTAGCTTAGAGCAACTTTTGCGGAGTCTCCATAATAGCCGGTTATATAGAGATTTTGGCCCTAAAGACCCCTCTTGCAGAGTTGTCATATGGTGCTGGATTGCCATATTTATAGACGGCACTCCATCTCAAGCCTATGAGTCTCCATATTTGGAGGTTGTAGGCCATTGGTTTTGTGGGCATTCCATCTGCCACCCACTCGTGTGGGAGAGAAGTTTCACCTCCCTGCTCAGCATCCCACGTGGCTCATCTCCTTGCACTACGAATGGTGTAGACGACAGACACTCATGGCATCAGGAAGTGTGCCAATTATTAATGGTGGTTGCTGTGTGCTAACTGCCCGCGACCATCCCTACCACATGCCACATTTTATCAGTGCCCATGGCTATAAAATGATTGTTTCCCTGTCCAAAAAGTTCACATAACCGCCACCCACACCCGCCACTCCCCTCCATGTTTCTTCCCCTATTGTTGGGTCGGGCGCGCTGGCGTCGCCGTGCAGTCACTTCATCAGGCCGACATTGACCGCATCACAAATTCTGACCTACACCGTCACTTCTTTAAGCGACGACCACCATGCTGACCTGCTTCGACACGTAGGCTGATGCGGGGGTTCCGGCGTCACGCCGCCAACCTACTCTGTCTCCTCGGCTAGACCGGGGGCTTCACCATCTCTTCATCAACATACCCCAGGGGCTTCATCATCACCCCACTGAGCAACTTCATTACGGTAGCTGGACCAGGGGTTCGCCTCATCGACCATGCTGCATCGCCACCACCAAGCCGAGCTCCTTGCTCGGTCACCTCGGGACGGTCTTGGGGGCTGGGACCTCGGCTAAGCCGAGGAATACGCACCGCGACGGATCTGGAAAAGTTTGATGGACGTCTTCGTCCCGCCACAAACCCGTACCATGTCATCAACACTGAGCACATTAACTAGCTAAGTCGCTTTGATGCTCAATTTAAAAAAAACAATTTTTGTTCAGTTCAATGAAAAGTTATATTTGTCTTAAACAAAAAGTTTGTTTGTTAAAAACATTGATTGTTAAAACATCTTTTCCATAAGTTAAATGGGGCTCTCAAATTCATATGTGTCATTTTATAATAAATGTTTTCTTCTAAGTCATTGCAAAGTCTTTTTCTACTACTCCTTTTTCCCAATGCGACAGTGTGGTCAGTAGCCTTCTCTCTAGAGCCGCTCAAGTTTAGTTTGCTAAATTACCCTAAGAAGCCCTCGGCCTTCGGAAAGGCAGGTTGAAGCCGAAGGCTAACCCGCTTGAGGTTTGGAGATCGGAGGTATCATGTTAAAGAACAACGAAAGCACAAATTAGTTTTTAAGATCAATTTTGGGTTGGAACAAAAAACCTTGATTTAATTCAGACATAAAGTTTTTACATAAGTTTTTTGGTTTCGAACTTATGACATCTTTAACCTTTTTTATGTTTTTTTCAGGAGGCAGGACATCCTCTTGATCTAGGTCTGTTGCGTGATGGATATGTTCAGGAAAACTTTTCCAACCCGCAGGTCGCCATGTTTCCTACTAAGCTGCACCTCGGTGATGGCGACACTCAAACATAGACTGATCAAGTTCCCGAGAAGATACGATACTAGGGTTGGCCATGTGCCCAACCCAAGTCTTGGGGGCTACTACCTTGACGATCCAATGCAAAAAAATCAAAGTGCAAAACAATTACCGAGGAGATTACAATCCTTAGGTTGGTCGGCCGCACCCAACCTGAGTCTCGGGAGCTATTATGCACCGCATTTCCATTCCTATGTATGTTGCCTAGCAAGGACTTGATCCTTAGGACGATTTCGCAAATCGGTCTGATTCTTAGGGTCTACTGGGATCAATGGTTTTTTGTTATCCTTCAAGTGCATTTCGGATTTTAGGCCAACACATACCTTGAGGGCTAATAGCTATACATCTCGGTAGAGAATAAAGTGTGCCAATCAAAAAAATCCACAAAAAATCAGCCCAAGGCCGAGGTGGTGCACCACCTCGAAAGTAGTCCAGCATAAAGCTCAGGTGCAAGTGGCTGGCTCCCCAGAGGACGTTCCCGGCATTAAGCTCGGCTGAACTCCTTCAATTTTTTCAAGACCGAGGTAATCTATGACACCTCAGATAAAATCTGGCATTAGAGCTCGGCTACAAAAAGACACCTCGGTTACAGTCCGGCGGTGGAGCTCGGCTGCAAGAGGACACCGCCGAATGGGAAAAACTTTGAACCCGGGGTGTGGCGTAAAAATAGCAAGGCATTGTTAAGAGCCGAGAACTTAAAGGGGTCCTAGGATGCCTGACATGTGAGCTCTTCGGATACACCTCGGCGATCCTCAAGATCGGAGATGGGAAGATTTGTTGAACCAGTTTTCAAGACTGACGACATAAGACGAAGAACATTTTAGAAGAACCAATGAGCGTCCCCAACTTGAAGATCAGCCCAAGGGGGCTACTATTGGTGTCCTGGACTAGGGGGTACTCAACACATCGTCTCCTGGCCAGGTGGGTCGGGCTGAGGACCCCTATGGCGGTTCACTAATGGGCCACTTTGGGCAGCCCATGGCGTATACAAGAAAGATTCCAAAAGATTTGGCCCACAAACTATGACTCTTCTAAATCCTAGGCCTCTTAGTGCATTATATAAACTGAGGCTAGGCTAGTCAATAGATGATCTCATATTCATTAGAATCATATACAACAACCTCGTGGTAGATACATCTACTTTGTACTATACCCCATATCAATACAATCAAAAACATGGCATAGGGTATTATCTCTTCGAGAGAGCTTGAACCCGGGTAAAATCTTGTGTCCATGTTAGCATCGCTCTAAGACCCCTAGCTTAGGACCCAAACCTCGAGATATGCCGGATTTAGCACTGACTCCTATGACCGGACTTTGTGTCGCTCTTCGAGGAGGAACGGATCCTTGGACGAGAAGCAGGCAGAGCAGGAGTCATCCCTCATCACCGAGGAGGAGGAGTGGGATCGTTGTGACGTGCTGGATCCCACCCTCTTCAACGAGTTCCCGGATTTGGATTTGAAATCATAGTGTTTTCTTTTGGATGTCGAGCACGGGTACATGCAGATCCTGTATGGGCAAGAGAGAACTCGCTCGCACAGGTCATATCGGCCACAACGTGCTCTCCCTCGCCTCACTGTTAAGGAAGCATGGGACGGGAGCTACACTGTCTACGCCTCGACCGTCTTCCCCGGTGAAATCTTCAACGAGACAACCGTCGGGCAAGTGTTAAAAGCAAAGAGGGACCGGACCAAGTGGCTCCATTACGAGGAGAAATATGTGGATTTGATGGGAGCACATCAGATGGCGCACAATCGACCTGCGCGTGGTGTTATTCAATAGGTCGAATCACGCCATATTAGGCCTTCCCAACCTCAACGTCCATCGGCAGGAATGAGACGAAGATGAGGTCGGCAGACTGTCACACCGCCGGGCGTAGACGATGAGTGGACTCATAACATATGCATGTGCTTGTGCACTGTATTCATTGTCGTGTGGTGGTAAGTAACTAGTGTTTCTCCCAAGATGCCAGTTTATTAGCAGGAAAATGTCACTAATAGACTTTTCTTCCCCAATGTAACAACTTTTAATGCATTATTATGTCAAATTAGTACTTTAATCCCTTAAATTGAGTGTGTGGATTTTTTTTATGTACCAAAAAAGAACAGAACAGAAAAGAAAAGATATTATTTGTTTGTGAGGACAAGAAGCTACCATGGGCAGTAGCAATTGAGATTTCCCTGTCTTCATATAGTTTGTGAGGACAAGAAGCTACCATGGGCAGAAATATACCAAGGACAGTTGCCAAGCCATCAAGATCTTAATTATGTTCAGGAATAAAAACACTTTTATTTATTACTCACCATGATTCTGCATCGTTTCAAGGAAGTTGTTGATCTTTGTGGCTTGGAAACCATAGGCTCCATTGCACGTGTCATTCTATGATTCATATTAGTAACTTTTCTATTCTTTGGCAGTGACGCCTTTCTAGAACATGGAAACATTCTTACCCTGAAACGCTGCATCAAGATGCATACAACCATATTTTATTACATCGTCTACTGGCACAGACCGAAATACACAAGTTTGATTGGCAGGATACGAATATGAGATTTCGGCAGTGGCATGAACCGATTTCCCCCCTTTTTTTTATGATGATTCTCTAGCGTAAGTCTGACTAAAATAAAGTTGTATGAGGTATGTAAACCGATTAGAATAGCACCTAAAACCCAATGTACAAGTACCACGATGAAACCTTGTTGTTGTACAAGCTGTACTCCGGAAAAATCTGTTCATGTCATTGGCGAAGTCTCATATTCATATCCTGCCAATCAAACTTGTGTATTTCGGTCTGTGCCAGTAGATTTGCCAATAGACAATGTAATAAAATATGCTTGTATGCATCTTGATGCAGAGTACCAGGGCAATAAAGTTTCTGTATTCTAAAAAGGCGTCACTGCCAAAAATAGAAAAGTTGCTAATATGAATCATAGAATGACTCGTGCAAAGGGAGCCTACGGTATACAAGCCACCAAGATCAACAACTTCCTTGAAATGATGCAGAATCATGGAGAGTAATAAATAAAAGTGTTTTTATTCCTGAACATAATTAAGATCTTGATGGCTTGGCAACTGTCATTGGTGTATTTCTGCCCATGGTTGCTTCTTGTCCTCACAAATTATATGAAGGCAGGGACATCTCAATTGCTACTGCACAAAAGAAAAGAAATGATTCTTTTTTGTTGATCTTCTCCTCTCTTAGAGCTGGCCCTGCTTGCGTGCATGCTCGGAATCCAAAACCTTATTGTGTATATATTCCAGACTTACAACGTGGCCTCTCCTTCACGCACTTGTGACAAATCCTCCTAAATCAAACACAATGCGATAAAAATTGTGCATTCACTAACTAATATCAAATGATGCATATTTGCGCGAGACAGTTATGAATGTATGAGTGTAGGGCTAGCTTAGGGCGGGTCCTGGCTACGTGCATGTTCGTATGCAGTAAACGAAGGGCCCTTCTTCCATTACTCCAGGGCCGTCAGCATGAGCAAATACGTGTTCACCAAGCCAGGTGGTTTGCAGGTACCACTGTTCTTCCGTGCTATGATTGTCAAGGGCACTGTACGTACGGGAGTGGCTTCTTGCCTTGTGCATATCCATCCATGATATGAGCAGTCACCATGCACACGTACGAATACGAGACGGCAACCAAATGCAAATTTCTGTTGTTTCCCTGTCCCGATAATAGTTGTAAACTATTTAATGCGCTTGTAGATTCAACATCCATCGCCATCCATATGACGCAGCTATATATGCACGTACTGCTTGCTTGACAACTGCTAGTTTTTTTTTGGGGGAAAGGGGATGGATTTTATTGACTCAAAATAAAGCATCAAGTGGATATAAACATAATAAGCGTACAACCGGCCCTTGCATAGTTTGGATGCACACAGCCAACAGAAAGCGCACACAAACAAAACACGATGATAAATAGCAAAGTTATATAAGACCAAAGCTATGCCTAAGCAAGGAAAAAGAAAAAAAAATCACTCCTTGATCGATAAACTACAGATATGACCATATCCACACCAGCCATCTCATGACACCACAAGGACAATGAAGTTCTCCAATATCAACGTCTTTAGGAATTGAGCAACGCTCAAGCACTGTCGTCATCGGATCCAACCACCAACCTAAAGAACCATCCGAGCATATCCGTGGAACGCCGTCAACAAGGTAACAATGTAAAAACAACGACATTGTCAATAATCAACTTGGGTCAGGCACGGATTTTCACCCTAGAGCTCGTCGAAGTCAATGATGCGTTGCCGCTGCCTCTTCTCAGCGATCCCGACAGCTAGATGCGCTGGGCTAGAGAACCGACCACCGCCGCTCTAAACCATACCTTTGTGAGCCGTCGTTTGTAGAATTGCATCTCACCGCCGAAGGCAACGATCGGATCTAGAGAGAGGAACCCTCATAAAGATCTTTTGATGGCCACTGCAATCCGCACTAAGGTCGACGCCGTAGTCCAGAGTGGTCACATGTTGCGCCACAGGCCCACGGCCGACAAAGATGGAGAAGTCGGATCCTGCAAGTCAATCAATCCCGGCCGCCATCCGCGTGGATGGAGCCACCACAGCACAACCATGGAGCCTCTTAGCACCATCGCAGTGTTGTACCACCGGGGATGACCGAAGCCCTAGCCACAAGTGCCGCCCTGGTCCGTGGCTGTGATCTGGTGAGGCGGCACCCAACCAAGCCGACAGTAGGGACCACTTGCACTTGGCTGGATGTCGAGGACGTACTCCAGCAAGCTAAGGGAAGAGCTGTGGGGAGGCCCAGCCAGGCTGGTGGCGCATGAGCCATGCATCGACAGCGAGATCGAGTCAAGGCAGACCACCGTGAGGGAGAGCTCCCGCCACCGCCGACCACTGTGAGGGGCTTTGCCCTACAGCCCTAGACGACGGTGTGTGTGTGTGTGTGGGGGGAAGAGGCGAATGCTGGGCTAGAGTGGCGGAGGAGATTCTGCCGCCCGAGCTGCCCGGAGGACGACGCGGGGGGCGTTCCCGCTTGACAGCTTCTAGTAGTAACACTTAATCGAAAAAAATAGACTGAACTACAATTGTCAAACATATAAATGATTGTTGATTGTGTACCGTCATTGCGCCCAATCTCCAGCTGAAGAGTCATCTGGAGATCTTATATATGGAAAAAGGAATAATAGTGAAGGCATATGGAAGTCCCAGAATAGACATAAAAACTGTCGAATGCGATAGGTTTTTTTCGCTTCTGCCTATTAGATTTTTGTTCTTTCATAAAGGGAGGTTATTACCTTTTGGCATCGGCATGCACAGACGACATATCATGTCCATTTGTAGACTTGCATTGCAAAACGAGTTTTGCCAAAACTTCCAAAAGGAAAAATGTAGGTTGAGTCACTGTCCATGCCAGTAGCGGTCACTGTTTGGCGCCTGGTACTCTACCGTGCTCATTCAACACTCTAGATCATTAAATGATAATCACAACATCTCACCAACAAATTGCTCGGCCCGACGTATCGATCAGCCAGATTTATCCATCCTCTAACTTTGAGCACATTTATCATTTAGTACGACATTGCACTCCCAGAGGGTAGTGAAAAACTGGAAAGGACATATCCATCGACTACTAAAAAATGAGCACATGCTTCATGTTAATTCTAGTTAGACTATAATATATCCCTGGGACTAGAGATGCTATGATAGAGACATCTTGCCTACTAAAGTTACTTAATTAATTATGTGCATAGAGCATATTCGTAGTGGAAAAAACACTAAATTAAAGTGCATTGTAAAGCAACTATGTTAATGATATGATTGGAGCTTAATAAAAGTAAAATGTTAAATTTGTAGCTTTGTATATTATTATAGAATATTAAATTATTTGAGCTATATACTCATTACGCATACATTAGGTTTGAGATAATGTTGTCTTGTAGAAAAGCGAGTGGTTAATTAGGTGTTGATTTCTTCATGATGTCCTTTTTGAAAATCCTGAAAACGATCCAAAGAGACTTGACTTTTGTTGGTCCATCATTTCTTTCTGAAGCCGGAAAAGCATAAGAGAAAAATACTGCTTTTGCTAGGTGGTATTATTTTTTACCAATTTTGGCTGGGTTTTGCTGCACGGTTCTTTTTCAATTTGATTATATATTGAAACGAAATCATGTTTGATAACAAAGTTCAATCTTGTATGCAGATGTTACTCTTGTGTACCTGCCCGTTAGCAGCGATTATGGGCTTTGCTACAGAAGTGGCACCACAGGAAGCCCATAGAGAGCTTGGCAGCCGAGAAGCTGCAATGACCGGAGAGTGTATATCATATTCTGGACTATGTGCGTGTAATAGGCTTTTTAATGTGGCCTAACACACATATTGATTTGTCTATACTTATTTCTCAATTTCCAACAGATAATGTAATAGATTGTGGTTCTATGCATCTTGATGCAGAGTTCCGGGGTAATAAAGTTTCCGTCTTCTAGAAAAAAAGTCGTTTCCGAAATAAAAAAGTTGATAGTATGAATCGTAGAATGACACGTGCAATGGAAGCTTTCGTAGGAAGGCACGGTGTGATGGATTTAGTCTTGGTAGGCAGGCATCAGCAGACCTTACCAGCCATCGCTGCTTTAATTAATTAAACCAAGCGACCAGAGAGCCTTTAGCTCAACTGCTGAACGGAACATGAAACCGACATTACTCCTTTGCTATCAGCTGCTGTGTCTTGACGCTGTACGAGCTCAGTGCTTTGGCAAATTAGCTAATGAACTAACTGGTCATCATGCTTGCTTGTATTTGGATGCATGTAGCACCCGCAGCCTACAGTTGCCAACCCACCAAGATCAATGACTTCCTTGAAACGATGCAGAGTCATGGAGAGTAATAAATAAAAGTGTTTTTATTCCTGAACATAACTAAGATCTTGATGGCTTGGCAACTGTCCTTGGTATTCCTGTACATGGTGTTAGAAATATTGTAACAGAATAGATAGAGATAGACTTGTGCTGCACGGTTGTAACCTTTTATATTTATCTTTCTACCTCTTCTTCTCTTGTTGTAATCTATCTGTACGGTTGGAGGATTCTCCTCAACCGCACCATGTACATGACCGCAAGATCCTTCTCGCTCAATCAATATATATAACCGCGGGCTCCCATGTTACGGGAGTTGAGACGCTTCATCAATTCTTTCACATGGTAGCTTCTTCTCCTCACAAACTATATGTTGGCAGGGACATCTCGATTGATGATGCACAACAGAATACCTCTCGGTATATTCCTCTCCATAGTAGCTTCTTCTCCTCACAAACTATATGAAGGCAGGGACATATCAATTGCTAATGCACAACAAAAAAACCTCTTGGAGTACATCTCGTATACCAACAAGGTTTGGTCGTAGTACTTGTACATTGGGTTTTAGGTGAGACACTAAACAGACCTTTAAAGTGGGAGTAATATCATTCGTCATCATGAGATGCTATTCTAATCGGTTGGCATATGTGACGCCTCCCGATTCAATCGTACACTAATCATACACGCAAACGTGTACGATCAAGATCAGGGACTCACGGGAAGATATCACAACACAACTCTAAAACATAATTAAGTCATACAAGCATCATAATACAAGTCAGGGGCCTCGAGGGCTCGAATACAAGTGCTCGATCATAGACGAGTCAGCGGAAGCAACAACATCTGAGTACAAACATAAGTTAAACAAGTTTGCCATAAGATGGCTAGCACAAACTGGGATACAGATCGAAAGAGGCGCAGGCCTCCTGCCTGGGATCCTCCTAAACTACTCCTGGTCGTCGTCAGCAGGCAGCACGTAGTAGTAGGCACCTCCGGGGTAGTAGTCGTCATCGACGGTGGCGTCTGGCTCCTGGGCTCCATCGTCTGGTCGCAGCAACCGGGTAAAGAAAGGGGGAAAAGGGGGAACAAGGCAACCGTGAGTACTCATCCAAAGTACTGCAAGCAAGGAGCTACACTATATATGCATGGATATATGTGTAAAGGGCCATATCGATGGACTGAATCGCAGAATGCCAGAATAAGAGGGGGATAGCTAATCCTGTCGAAGACTACGCTTCTGGCAGCCTCCGACTTGCAACATGTAGAAGAGAGCAGACTGAAGTCCTCCAAGTAGCATCGCATAGCATAATCCTACCCGGCAATCCCCTCCTCGTAACCCTGAGAGAGAGCGATCACCGGGTTGTATCTGGCACTTGGAAGGGTGTGTTTTATTAAGTATCCGGTTCTAGTTGTCATAAGGTCAAGGTACAACTCCAAGTCGTCCTGTTACCGAAGATCACGGCTATTCGAATAGATTAACTTCCCTGCAGGGTGCACCACATAACCCAACACGCTTGATCCCATTTTGCGACACACTTTCTGGGTCATGCCCGGTGGAAGATCAACACGTCGCAGCCCCACCTAGGCACAACAGAGAGGTCAGCACGCCGGTCTAAACCTAAGCGCACAGGGGTCTGGGCCCATCGCCCTTAGCACACCTGCACGTTGCGTACGCGGCCGGAAGCAGACCTAGCCTAACAGGCGTTCCAGTCCAATCCGGCGCGCGCCGCTCAGTCGCTGACGTCACGAAGTGCTTCGGCTGATACCACGACGTCGGGATACCCATAACTACTCCCGCGTAGATGGTTAGTGCGTATAGACCAAATGGCCAGACTCAGATCAAATACCAAGATCTCATTAAGCGTGTTAAGTATCCGCGAACGCCGACCAGGGCCAGGCCCACCTCTCTCCTAGGTGGTCTCAACCTGCCCTGTCGCTCCGCCACAAGTAACAGTCCGGGGCCGTCGGGAACCCAGGCCCACCTCTACCGGGATGGAGCCACCTGTCCTTTCAGCCCCATCTCCGAACAGTATCACAGGTAATGTAACAGTGTAAAGTATATAGTATATGCCCGTGATCACCTCCCGAAGTGATCACAACCCAGTAGTATAGCATGGCAGACGGACAAATGTAGGGCCACTGATGGAACACTAGCATCCTATACTAAGCAGTAGGATAGCAGGTAAAGGTAACAACAGTAGTAGCAAGGACAGGCTATGCAGCAGTATAGGGTTAAGTGAAAGCAGTAACATGCTACACTACTCTAATGCAAGCAGTATAGAGAAGAGTAGGCGATATCTAGTGATCAAAGGGGGGGCTTGCCTGGTTGCTCTGGCAAGAGAGAGGGGTCGTCAACACCGTAGTCGAACGGGGCAGCAGCAGCGGCGTCGGTCTCGTAGTCTACCGAAGAGAAGAGGGGGGAAGAAACAGTAAATACATAGCAAGCAAGTGCATAACAGGACAACAAGCAGAGCTAGACGTGTTCTAACGCGGTATGAGGTGATACCGGTGAAGGGGGAAAACATCCGGGAAAGTATCCCCGGTGTTCCGTGTTTTCAGACAAATGAACCGGAGGTGAAATGTTGCAGGTTCACTATGCTAGGGACGCGTGGCGATTTAACGGGCTGCGTATCCGGATTCGTCTCGTCGTTCTGAGCAACTTTCATGTACAAAGTTTTTTCATCTGAGCTATGGTTTATTTTATATTAATTTGAAATGATTTAAATCATTTTTAGGATTTATTTAATTATTTTAAAACAACATTATCCAGAACAGTGTTTGCTGACGTCATCATGACGTCAGCAGTCAACAGAGGTGTTGACTGGTCAACTGACGTGTGGGTCCCGTTCGTCATAGACTGTTTAGACTAATTAGGGTCTAACTAATTTAATTACTGTTTAATTAAACTAACTAGTTAATTAGATTAATTAAACATAATTAATTAAGTTAATTAATCTAGTTAATTAATTAATATTTTTATTTATTACTAATTTTCTTTTACTTTTTAATTTTAGTTTTCTTTAATAAACGCTCGGGGCTGGTGGACCCTTTGGAAGTGACCAGGAGGGCCTATCGCTGGGCATTAACCATCTTGGGTCGGCGTTGCGGCGGATCGGGCGTCGCCAGATCGAAGGGGGGGCAACCACGGCAACAAGGCCGCTCACCGAGGCGGCAGTGGCGAGGCAGGGGCGAGCTGGGTCGAGCGGTCGAAGGTGAGGCATCTGGCGCGGCAAGGCAACCGCTTGAACACGGCGGCGGCGGAGACGCACGAGACAGTGGGCGAGGCCGGTGAGGTCGTGTGCGGAAGAGCGGCGCGTGGTGGCTGTGGCGTGGGGCGCAGTCGGCAGGGATGGCCACACGCGGGCGGTGACGGGGGTGTGCATGACCGGGAGTGGCCGTGCGCGAGGGGGGGCACGGCGACCAGGCGTGTGGTGACCGCAGAGAGGCGCGACCAGCGATGGGGAGAGCTACGGTAAGCGGGCGCGCAGTGGGGAAGAGGAGGCCAAGGGCCTCACCAGCGTTGGAGGGTAGGGGAGGCGTCGACGCTTGGTGAGGTCGGGGACGACGGCGAAGTTGGGGAGGCGGCGCCAATGTCTGCCGGGGTGACGGCGGGCGGCGACGGGCGCTGCATCGGGGCTCGGGCGCCATGGTTGAGCCCCTGCTCAGATCGGGGTGGAGGGCCGGGCGGCACATGACGGGAGGAGAAGGAGGGACGGCGCCGGCGAGGTGACGGACGGTCGGGCGAGACGGAGGTTCGATCCCCGATCCAATCGGGGGGGCAGAGGAGGAGCGGGTCGTGGGGGGAGGGAAGTGGGAGCGAGTGGGGAGGGAACCGGCTAGGGTTCGGCTCGGGGTAGGTAAGGAGAGCAAAGGGGTGGCTGGGCTGGCTTGGTCTGCTGGGCCGGCTGGTTCCTTCAACCAACTGGGCCAAGGCCCAGTCGGGGGTGGGGGGGGAGTTGTCTTTTATTTCTTTTTCCTTTTCTACAGTTTTTATTTTATTTTTGCTCTGGTTTGTTAATTGCTTAACCACCAAAGGACTTTTGTAAATCATGTAGCTTGTCACATGAACATCATTGCATTATATAGCAAAGCCACAAAAAGCTGAAGGTCTTTCGAAAAGGTTTAATTATTTTTAGAAAACGAAAAGGCCAAGTGATGTGATGTTGGTCCACTGTTTAATACCTAGGGGCATTTCTGGATTTTCTAAAGTGTTGGTTTTATTGTTGTAACAGCTTAGGTAATTTTTGCAATATTGTGAACATTTTAGTTTTTAGCGTTTGAAAACTTTTGTTGTTTGTTTTTATTTCAAATTTTAATTTGAATCGGTTTCGAACTAACGCGAGATTAGAACAGAAACCGGGGTGACGTGGCATCGTTAACGTGGGATTACTGTAGCATGATTATCCGGGCGTTACAGCATACCTCATACAACTTTATTTTAGTCAGACCTACACTAGAGAATCATCAAAACACTATGGTCTGTTCATGCGACTGCCAAAGTCTCGTATTCGTATCCTGCCACTCAAACTTGTGTATTTCAGTCTATGCCACTATATTTGCCAATAGGCAATGTAATAAATTGTGGTTGTATGCATCTTGATGCAGAGTTCCAGGGTAATAAAGTTTCTGTGTTCTAAAAAGGCGTCATTGCAAAAAAAAAATCGAAAAGCTGCTACTCCCCTCCATTCAACAGAAGCTTAATACATTCTTTTAGGTTGGCTTTGACCATTGATAATATTAATAATATACGGCATGCATGTTACGCAAATTTTACCGTCAAATTAAACTTGTGAAAGGCGTTCTAATGATATAATTTTTATATCATACATCTCATATATTATTACTTTTATCAATTATCTATTTCAAAAACATATTAGGCCCTATCTACTTGAATGGAGGGAGTAATATGAATCATAGAATGACACATGCAACAGAAGTTTTTGTAGGAAGACACGGTGTGATCTATATGGTCTTGGTAGGCAGGCATCACTTGACCTTGCCCTAGCCATCCCTGTGTTGGAATTACCTTGCCATTGCCTTTAGCTGAACTGAACTTGAAACCAACAGTACTCCTTTGTTATTGGCTGCTCTGTCTTGAAGCTGTACGTGCTCAGTGCTTTAGAAAATAAGCTAATGAACTATCTGGTCCTCGTTCTTGCTTGTATTTTGAAATATCACCTGCAGCCTACAGTTGCCAAGCCACCAAATTCAATAACTTCCTTGAAATGATGCAGAATCATGGAGAGCAATAAATAAAACTGTTTTTATTCCTCAACATAATTACTGTCTTCATGGCTTCACAACTGTCCTTGGTAGCTTCTTCTCCTCGCAAACTATATGAAGGCAGAGACATCTCAATTGCTAATGCACAACAGAATACCTTCTCTGAGTACAGCTCGTACACCAACAAGGTTTGGTCGTAGTACTTGTACATGGTGTTTTAGGTGAGACACTAAACGCACCTTTAAAGTGGAGTAACATCATTCATCATCATCAGGTGGTATTCCAATAGGTTGTCATATCTCATATAACTTTATTTTAGTCAGACCTACGCTAGAGAATCATCATAGACAAAAATGCCCCAGCTAGACTTTCCCAACGTCCAGCGGGGTTGTTGTGGATGGCTCTGGGCGAAAGCCTTGGATCGATGGGCATCGAAGGATACGGTGACGATGCTTCTTGAAGGCATCCCCGAAGAGTCCCCACACTTCTTCAGGTTGTAGGCATGTTGGTGGAGTTTGAATTGCTGACGTCGACAAGGGTTGGGTTGTTGCAAGATTGTCCTCTGTTCAATCGTGTGTTGTATGGTTTTTCGGCTTAGTTTCCCTTATAAACCGGGCCACTGTATTTCTATGTTTTCTCTCTTAAGAAAAATCGGTAGTGCACCTGCCTTGCACGTCAAGATTTATTGTTGGGTTTCATTCTACTATTGCCCTCCTCTCTTAGTAGTGAAACGGACGGTAAAAAAAGCTTCTTTTGTAAATTAATAGGTACAGGAAGGCTAGCAAAAAGGCAAAAGGGACAAAAAAACATGCATTATTGCATTCCATGTTAGTTTGAAATCACATTGCAGTTCTTTGTGACATGCATAACTTTTCATGTTAAGATATTTTTTTGCTTGTGCAGAAATTTCTCACATAGTTTATATCATAAGAACTCAATTAGTATTCTACGTAATATTTAGAAACTATATGTCCAATTCCGCAGTAACGTGCTGGGTATCCTCTAGTTAAAGAATTTTGGCCCATGGTGCTGCAGATTTTTGGGACAGGGAACTTTAGTGCTAACAAATGCAGCAAACATCTATCAAAGAGGCACATGAATCAACCCTCGCTCATTTCCACCTACCACCCTCTCTCAAGTCTCTCGTGTGTGTCTATCTCGATTGTAGTGACTAGGAGCATGAAGGCAGCTGGAACAACACTAGTGAGCAACGACAAAGCGGAGGTGGGCGAGCTGATGTGTGATGATATTCATCGAGGTGTAGGCTGGCTCAAGCTTCACTGTGGTCATTGCCAGTGTCCGTGGTGTCTTCTCGACTCGGTGACAACGGATGCAGAACTTGATGCAACAGAAAGTGGAGGTTGTCATCATCCCTAGCCAAAGTTTAGGCCACGATCTCAGAGCCGCACGAATATGCCAGTTTTATGCATGTTGCATGCTTTGCCCCTGCGACAGATCACTTTATGGGAGGGAACTAGGAGTGGAGAATGAACTAGCCAAACCTAAACATCCCAAGCCCGATCCAACATCATGAGATTCCAATACCGGTGCCTAGCCACATCGATCGTATACCCTGCAGGAGGATTTGTAGAAAACAACCATCATGCTCCTTTCTTTCTCACAACAACAACTGTTTTTATATCTTGTGGTTTATTTGTCGGTTTGCGAGACAAGAGATGATATACTGGTCATATTTGCGGGGAGGATGATTGATTGGTATCACGTCATGCATAGCATATTTACGTGCGTCGGTTCCTGTTATCATAATAAACCACTCCCTCCGTCTCTATTTATACATCGCTCTCGCATCACGCAATTTTAACTCTGGCCATCATTTTGACCAACTAATCCACGAGTGAGTCTAGTTTCAAGGAAGTTGGTTAATCTTCACAGCACATAACACACGCTTCTGTTGGTTAAACTGATGGCCACCTAAACCTCAAACCATGCTCAATACAGCGCCATGAGATTCCAACACCAATGCCTAGACACGTCGACCGTATATCCTGCAGGAGGAGTCGCAAAAAGCAACCATCAGGTCACTTCCTTCCTTCCTGCTATAATTTTTCCACAGATCTTGTGGTTTTTCCCTTTGTCTGCTTGTTGGCGTGGTACATTGGATGTAGAGTTTGGTCCTTATGTACATAGAGGATGATTGATTGGTTGAACTAGGAACACCATTTCTGAGCTCGCATGTGACAGGAGGAACATTGTCAATCCTGGCACAGCATCTGCACATCTGATTATCCAATTCATGAAGCAACTCTTCCAAAGAACATATGTTACAAGACGACTACACTCCATACTGTAGCATTTTCTCATCGGTGGGGATTTCAGGATCAAGAAAATTGCGAGCCTTCTGTAGTTTTGTGAGTAGGGACACGAGACAGGTGAAATTCTAACAAGCTGAAGTTTTTCACTGTTCTTTAGATCAAGAACTCCTAGAAACAAGAAATTTACTTCCCACGGATGAACTTCATCCCTTTTTCATTTGTCAGGCACACGTATTCTGAGATCGTCAATATGACCAGCCAAATAGACTTATATGCAGTGCACAACACTATATATATACTCCCTCCATATTTGTATACAAGGCCACTTCCTAATTTTATGTCTAACTTTGACCATAGTTTTACTAACCAAACTGAGTTATATGCCACAAAAAATATGTCATTGGATGCGTATTTCAAATAACTTTCCGTTGATATATTTTTGAAGACATATAAGTATATAACCCATGTTTTGTTGACCAAAGTTATAGATCAAAATTTGACACGAAACACGAAGTTGCCTTGTCTACAGAAATGGAGAGAGTATTTCATAGGTGGAGTTGATGACCTGGAAATACGGCCTTATAAACTTAAATGGAGGAGTATTCAATATCGTTCTTGTTACCGCATTGTATTTATTGGTGGGCATTAGGAGTGGGGAATGATTCAAAAGCAAGATACGTTATTCCACCTATTAAATTCCAGATCGTCATAATATGCTACTCCCTCCGTACACTAATCGTAATGCACCACTCCTTCCGTACCCTAATCATAACTAGATCGGTAACGCGCCTTGGCGCGAGGGTGCCGGTCCCTATGTTGTGGTCATGTAAGTAATGCTCAAGTTAGTAGTAATCTTAACGTACTTACTCAAACATGATATAACAAAATAAAAAAAGAAGAATTTCACATATTGTATTAGGAAAACATTATATAGTACAACAACACCATGAGATTATCATAAGGCAAAATCAAGTTTAGCGCGTTCATGAGATAGCGAGAGCCTGAATGTTTACAAAATCCACATACGTCATCAACGACATAATATAATTAAAATAGAAAACTTTACATATAGGCCATTTCATTATTTATGAGATAAACAAAACATATAGTGCCATATCAGAACATTCAGTACCATGACAAAATAAAGGTGATTAATATACATGTCAGAACTGAGATTCTCCAAATCCCATGTCTCAGTCATGAAATAAATTCTTCATCAAATTTGAAGTACTACAATGGGCAAATAATCACTTTCCATGTAAGGTACTACATGCCTTCGTTTTGATCCATATGAACTGAATTTCTCTATTAAATACTCACAGTTCATATCAGTGTCCAACCTTGAAAGCGAAAGGTTTCAGTTCTCATCGAAACCACCCCATTAATAATTCAATACATCAGTTCTATCTTCACTTTGTCATACTAAGTAAGTACTAAGACCCTTATACGTATGTAAGGATAACTTGCATCAACCGCTACTGCAAGCCACATGGCAGGCTGGCTGGAGACCCCATCTAGTTCCAGCGGCAACCTGCAAGTCAATAAAATGGGAGGAGCAGCTGTATGAGAAAGGTGAACCTCGATCAGCGGCGTGAGTAGCAAGGTGCGCCCCTCCCAAAAATTTCACATGTTGCTTAGGTCTGGATAATATTTTAGAACGTAGATGCAATCCGACAGGGAGGCCACAAGAAAACTATCTATATCTATCCTTGCAAAAATCTATTATAAGCTTCGGTGCACTTAGAGAATTGAGGATCTTTCTTAAAATTACATAGCAACTGACAAACATATAACATCAAATGAAAATCTGATTCCCCGATTCATCAATCCAAACAAACATGGGGACTGGTAATCAAACAGTTGCTAGAATCACAATAATTTGTTGTCGAGACATAAAAGTAACTACCAGTTTCCAAAACCCCACTATGTGTTATTAAACATATGGTTGTCACATAAGAGTATTTTCAGCACAAGGAAATAAAAAATATTTACGATTAAAGGCCGTTATGACCACATCAATACAAGTTATACAACAGATACTCCAACCCCAATGGGGAATTCACAAACTATTTTCCCATAAAAGGTAAGTATGGGTAAAAAAACAAAAGAATTCATGGTTGCTTCAATTGTTCAATTATTTAAAAGAAAACAGAAGACGTGCAAAGCTTTGGAGCCTCGCGAGGCCAGGTGAAGAAAAGTCCAATATGGGTGGATTACCTTTTTCTGATCGGGGTTGAAACTTTTAAGCCTCGTGTTCCCAAGCAATTTTTAAAACCTTTAAGAAACTAAACAATATATCAGCTAGAGAGTAATACCTACACTGGCCAATGATGATACGGTTTCCTTCCTTGACCTTGAAGCAAGGAGATCAGTAGCGCGCCTTGGCGCGAGGGTTCCGGTCCCAACGTCTTGTCCAAGCATATAAAGATCAAACAGTTGGCATGCAATGATATAGCGTGCAGAGAAAATATTTGCATCCATGCGATAAGATATATATCACACTTGAGTTGTTATGATTACTTATGAATTTGGATTCTTACTTTTCCTGTAGAGGCCTTATATCCTGAATAGTTCAGTTTAGCATTCCAAAGGGCTTATGATTGTGCAAAACTTACACAGCTAAAGGGATCATATAAGCACAAACCAACACGAGATGCAAACAAACAAAGGCATGATGATTGAGCCTCAAAAAAATGATATAAAACCATACAAAACTCATTCAATCTAAGCAAATGGCAACCATAAATGCTTTGTTTAAGCGCTTGAGCAATACACATCTTAAGCAACAAGTGTGGGAGTGAGAGAGAGGCTGTGCTCATGTACGTATCCTAAGCAATCGTTCTAATTTTAATCTGTCAATGAGTTTTATATGGTCCATCCTAAGCAATCAGTCTGGCCATATTAACCAGAGCTAGTATCAATTTCAAGAATATTTTTTAAACAAGAGGTGGTCATGTGCACTGTTAATTCTAAGATGCCTTATGGTGTCTAGAAATTCATGCGCTTTGATCAAATAGAGATAATATTGCAAGGCAAAACATGAGGCGATGATTGCAAAACTTAACCAGAAGGTTTACTGCAGAAGGAAGAGCAAGACAAATATATGGTGAATAGGCGTATCTCGCATGTCATACATTACACAACAATCTGTAATAACCTCCTGATTAATCACAGTGTCGATATATGGCTAATGATCATCTAACACAGGGTAGCAACATGTGATAGAAACAGGAAACTCTTTGATGCCGAGTGTCCTGAGAGCCACTACAACCAAATTTATGTAAATGTCTTCTTCAATTAGAAGACCACCATAAGTATTGTGTATCAGTTAATCAATATTTAACCTAAGTTACATGTTCCGCAAAACAAAATCTTAGTTACATAAACTTATTTAACTTAACTGCAATAGATACACACATTTGATTTCTGGTGATCGTTGAACCTAGTTAAAAATGGTACATTTCACAAAATCAGTACCGCAATAATTCTCATTAGGCAAGTAAGTGCAACTGAAATCATCCCTCGGGTACTAAAAGGTATAGCAAGGGCAATGTGACCATTTCCCATCAGCACTACCAACTCTGAGTATTGGACCCGAGCAAAAACATGACTCTCCTCCCTCTCTCTCTCTCTCCTCTCCTCTCACTCTCAGCCAAATATTTATTCTAATCCACTGCACACAATACAAAATTACTAACGACCGTCGGATCCAGGACATGTAGGTGGGTCAATGCTTCAAGGATTAATGGCTTGTGGTAGTTCCACCTTAAAAATATGAGACAAAATGAACTGCAGGAGTGACGGCCATTCCTGTAGTCCAAATCACAATGATTCCACTTAAAGAAATATGATACTCAAAGCTCACAGTTTGTGCTATCTAATCTGTGAGATTCTCCCAGTGAAAACTGCATAACTTCAAAGTAAATGAAAAATATCACTAAATGTGTGCTTGAAAAATGACAAAGCTCACAGATTTAGTTTAGATTTACCTAAACTAAATGTGTGCTTGAAAAGTTAAAGTAAATGACAAATATCACTAATAATACTACCATATGACTTCTTGATCAAAATAAAAAAGAATGGACAAAATATAAGAAGATTCATGTACCAAACAGAACTGGGGGTCTCCTAGTCCCACGTCAAACATTCAGTCATAAAATGTATTATTTATCAGGTTTCCAATATCATAAGGGGTTAACAATCACACTGTCAATGTAAGTTACTGCATGCCTTTCTTTTGCTTTATATGAACTGAATTTTTTTATGAAATACTACTTGATTCATAACAATCTCAAACCTTAAAAGTGAAAGGTTTCAGTTCTCATTCAACCACTTGCTTAGTCATCCACCACATATAAGTTACGTTTCTGAACAATCGAACACGAAACAGAGAAGAGGGAGGAGGAGCGAGCTGTGGTGAGCTAGTTGTACCTGCTTGAGCTGGCCCCTCCTCTCGGAGAGGACGACGATCTGGTCATTGAGCATCTTCCATGGTGTTGTCCTTCAAGCGGATCTTGATGATGTTGATGGCTTACTTCCTGCTGCTAGCCAAGTGGCACCCCTTCAATGCTGAAAAAGTACATGGAAAAGCAATCACAAAAATATAGTAAGAATAAAAAGAACTTCCGAACTGTTATCTTCATAACCAGCAAGAGAACTGAAATGTTCCACTTTCATGAAGCTGAGAAAATTTAAAAAGTACAGTAAAGGCATAAATGGAGCATGACCCCGAGCAAAATGTACAAAAATACAGAAAATCTATTAGGTGGCAACCATGTGGACCGAGGAAGTAACTAAGGGACTAATTGAACAAAAAACAATTTAAAGGGGAACCAACAAAGTAATCAAATAAAGAACAAATTATCACATCAAGATGCTAACAATACATCAGTTTTTTTTTGTAGATTTGGGAATCCTACAATAGTATAGAGAACACTTAATATTTAGGGAACTAAGAGAGTGGAAGATCTGAGGAGGCAAGGAATCATGGGATCCTATCTTTCCCTCTATACTTTTGTAGAACCAAACTGTAGCAAGAGATAAGCATATCTTGGGATTACTTGGCAGAAAAAAGTACAGGAATGCACTGATTGTCACTATAAGTATGGCCATGTAAGGTTCATCATTATCTTCTTATTCTGGTAGTGATCCTAAAACAATCATTATATTAAGCATGGCTGATAATATGTTCCTATAACAGATAGCAACATAAATGACTCAGCATTCGGTACATGAGAGCTAAAGCAAACTTACAACAACATCCTGCATGATTTTAGCAGCCTCATCGATCTTTTGCTGCTCCTCTTTGATTTCAGCAACTTCCTATAAACTGGGAGTAGAAGAGAAAAAAATTATGGTGCATGACTGATCTTGCTCCCTGTTGACCGATTTCATATGTGTGGTATAAATAAACAAAGAAAATATTATAGTTGGCACTGAAACAGTACATTAGAAACAAAGCATGATAATATGCACAAACCCTAAGGAGGGCTAAACATGGGAGGATATATATCTAGATGTTAATTGCTCATCGTAGCGCATTCTTGGACAAAGAGCTCTCGTTAACAATAACACAAATATTCCCGAAGAAATGCTACTACTCTTGCAAGGAGAAAAAACATGTGAAACAGTAGCGCAACCAAGTGTACCTTGAGAGGGGCTAGTGCTTCGGAAGGATGCAACAGGGATGCCCATGTTTCATATTGTGATCATCCACCTGCAATATACATGAACCTGAATTACATAATGCAGAGAAACAAAATCGTAATTAGGCCACCCATATATTTCTCAAAGACATGGTAGACTCGTGTAGTGGGTCTCAACCTGGAGAAATTATCAAGCACCCAACTAACTACAAGGCTAGCAGCAGCATTAGTTCCTGAAACAGATCGAAACATGTCAGAGAGAGAGAGAGAGAGAGAGAGAGAGAGAGAAGAATAGGGGGCGGGGAAGGAGACCTTGATATGGTGCATCCATGGCGGCGGCGGTGTGGTACGAGGTTGACGGCCGCGTCCAGCTGGACGACGGCGCGGATCAAGAAGCCCCCACCGTGGCGGTGGCAGATCTGGCCGCCGCCTAGGGAGAGGCCGACGGTAGGGGGAGGGAGAGTGTGCGGTGGTTGGGGCAGGGACGTCGACGAGGGGCACGAGGGATTCGCGACCGCGCGGGAGGGAGAGGCGGCTTGGTCTCCAGCACAAGCGGCCCGCTTCGCTCGGCCTCCTCCCGGCGATGGTGACGGCCAGTAGTGGCAATGGCGATGACGGCGGAACAGAGACCGGGGAGGGGAGGGGAGTGGCGGCTGGGAAGGGAGGGGAGGAGCGAGCACGGGAAGGCACGGGGATGGGGCGGCTAGGGGAGAGGCCGACGGTAGGGGGAGGGAGAGGGTGCGGTGGTTGGGGCAGGGACGACGACGAGGGGCAGGAGGGATCCGCGACCGCGCGGGAGGGAGAGGCGCCTTGGTCTCCAGCACAAGCGGCCCGCTTTGCTCGGCCTCCTCCCGGCGATGGTGACGGCCAGTAGTGGCAATGGCGATGACGGCGGAACAGAGACCGGGGAGGGAAGGGGAGTGGTGGCTGGGGAGGGAGGGGAGGAACGAGCACGGGGAGGCACGGGGATGGGGCGGCTAGGGGCGGTGGGCGGCGGCGGCGGTGGCGGCGTCTGTGTGAGGAGAGGAGAGGCGCGGTGCGGGAGGAGGAGGCGTGGGAGGAGAGGAGGCAGCGGATAGGGTTCAACACCGAGCGCCCCTGTTTTATACCCCCCCCCCCCCCTACACGAAATGACCGAAATGCCCCGGTGGGGGCATGACATTTATATTTTGCTGCCATTACCTTAGATCCGACGGCCCAGGTTCATCCATATCTCGATCCGACGTCCAGAAACGCATCAAGGGAACCGATCCAACGGACGAGAGTGCCTGAGCTCTGAGGAGGCTCCGGCATCCATCCTTCTCTTATTTCTGGATGCACCGCTCCTTCCATCCATATTTGAATAATCCTCTCGCGTCTCATGATGTAATGTAACCATGGCCATCAAATTTTCACCAAACAAATCATGAGCCACGTTCCATGAAAATCACACCATCGACACCTGTTTAGAGTACAATTCATTGGTATAACTACCTAAATGTCAAAACACGTGGACCACATGCGGACCAGGACGACGACGGAGGGAGCCGTACATTCCATGCCCTATTGAGCATCATGAGATTCCAAAACCCACATGGACCGTATATCATGTACCAGGAGTTGCAGATTACAACCTCATCAGAGGATCCTTCCTTCCATGCAGCAATCAGTATTCTGCCGATCATTTGGTTTGTTTGTTTGTTCATTCGCAAGAGCACAGATGATATGATTGTAGAGAGATGTTTTGCAATACAATAATCGTTGTATTGATTGGGGTGCTGGTGCACGTATATATAATACAAGGGAAGGCCTCTACCTCAACTATACAAGACTAGGAGGTGGCCACAACTTCAATACACATGCAGTACAAAATACATACTCAACCCCCCCCCCCCCGCGCGCAGTCGAAGCGTCGCCGGAGACACAGAGACTGGACTGAAACTCCTCGAAGACGGGAGTAGGCAATCCCTTTGTCATCACATCAGCAAACTGTTGCGTCGTCGGCACGTAGAGAACCCGAACACGGCCAAGGGCAACCTACTCGTGCACGAAGTGAATATCGAGCTCAATATGCTTCGTCCGTCGATGACGCACCGGGTTGGCGGAGAGGTAGACCACGCTGACGTTATCGCAGTAGACAAGAGTGGCCTTGTAAACATCACAAAGCAACTCCTCGAGCAGCTGACGTATCCAAGAGCACTCGGCCACTGCGTTGGCCACGACGCGATACTCTGCCTCAGCGCTGGAGCGGGAGACCGTGGGTTGCCGCTTCGATGACCAAGAGATCAACGAGGGCCCAAGGTAGACGCAGTAGCCTGACGTAGAGTGTCGCATGTTGGGGCAGCCAGCCCAGTCAGCATCCGAGTAGGCCACGAGGTCGGTTGAGGCGGAGGCCGTCAGGGTGAGTCCCAAGGACATGGTGCCACGTATGTAACGGAGAATACGCTTCACCAGAGTCCAGTGAGAGTCACGTGGGGCGTGCATATGGAGGCACACCTGCTGAACAGCGTACTGCAGGTCGGGGCGAGTCAGCGTCAAGTACTGTAAAGCACCGACAATAGAGCGATAAAACGCTCCATCGGACGCGAGAGACCCCTCCAGAGCAGAGACCTTCGCCTTCGTGTCGACGGGGGTGGGCGCCGGCTTGCAGTTAAGCATACCGGCACGCTCAAGGAGCTCGTGGGCGTACTTCTGCTGATGCAGAAAGAAGCCGTCAGCCCGGCGGATCACCTCGATGCCGAGAAAGTAGTGCAGGGGCCCCAAGTCCTTGAGGGCGAACTCATCATGAAGACGAGCAGTCAGCCGCTGAAGGAGATCGGGGGTGGACGCCATGAGGATGATGTCGTCGACGTAGAGCAGCAGATATGCAGTGTCAGCTCCCTGATGATACACAAAGAGTGAGGCATCGGAGCGAGTGGACCGAAAGCCCAGAGGCTGCAAGAAGGCTGTGATACGCTGGTACCAAGCCCAAGGCGCCTACTTCAACCCGTACAGAGAGCGGGAGAGCAAGCATACGAAGTCGGGGTGCTCGGCGTCGATGAAACCAGTAGGCTGCTCACAGAACACCTGCTCGGCGAGATGACCGTGCAAGAAGGCGTTGGAAACGTCCAACTGATGCACAGGCCAGGCGCGCGAGACGGCCAGCTGAAGGACGGCGCGGATCGTGCCCGGTTTCACAACCGGGGCGAAGGTGTCGGTGAAGTCCACGCCCGCGCGCTGCCGAAAACCACGAACCACCCATCGAGCCTTGTAGCGCTCGAGAGAACCGTCCGGGCGAGTCTTGTGGCGAAACACCCACTTGCCAGAGATGATGTTGGCACGGTGGGGTCGCGGAACAAGTTGCCACGTGCGGTTGCGCTGTAAGGCGTCGAACTCCTCCTGCATCGCAGCTAGCCAGTGGGGATCCCGAAGGGCAGCGCGAGCGGAGGTGGGGACGGGTGATGGCGTCGACGTCGAGGCGGCGCACACATACTCGTCGGCGGAGTAGCGCGTGCTGGGCCGAAGCACTCCTCCTCGGGCACGGGTAGTCACGCCAAGTGGCGGGGCAGCAGGGCCGGCGAGTGCCGCGGCGGCGAGGGCACCCGGTGCAGCAGCGGAGGCGGCGGCGGCGGAGCTGGCGGCAGAGGAGGCGACGGGCGAGGGTGACGGTGAGCCCGTCACAGGGTGGGCGGGCGGGGTGCTGGGCTCAACCTCGTATGAGGGAGACGGGGACCCGGGGGCCCGCTCGGACTCGACCTTGGGGTAGGGAGTTACGAAGCCAGGTGGTGGCGGCAGAGGGCGCCGTGCCGGGGTGGGGCGCCGAGGCTGACATCACAGACGCTCCTGTCCAGCGCGTGGGCAGCGCCAAGGGGCTGAGGCCAGAGGAACCTGAAAAAAAGGGAACACCATCTCGACAAAGTACACATTCCTCGAGGTGTACACACGATGAGTGACAGGATCATAGCACCGGTAACCTTTGGTGTTAGGAGGGTAGCCAAGGAAGACGCATGGGACGGATCATGGTCCGAGCTTGTGTGGCGTGGTGGACGCGGTGCTAGGATAACAGAGACACCCGAAGATGCGGAGACCATCATAGGATGATGGTGTGCCGAAGAGAAGGTGGTGTGGGGTGTAGTTCCACCGAGGGCGACACGGACTAATGTTAACTAAGAGAGTGGCAGTAGCGAGGCCAAAACCGAGCGGGCACATTAGAGTGAAAGACTAACGTGCGAACACAGTCATTCAGAGTGCGGAGAATGCGCTCGGCGCGGCCGTTCTTCTGAAAGTGTAGGGGCAAGTCAGACGGAAGGTGGTGCCATGAGAGGCGAGAAGTGTGCGAAGAGCGACGTTGTCAAACTCTTTTCCGTTATCAGTTTGGAGTGCGAGTATGGGGCAAACGAACTGGGTGGTGACATAGGAATAAAAGACGATGAGTGTGGCTAAAGCATCGGATTTACGACAAAGAGGAAAAGTCCACACATAATGAGAATAATCATCTAGGATCACCAAGTAGTATAGATAGCCCGTGTTACTCGCAACGGGAGACGTCCAAACATCACGATGAAGCAATTGAAACGGGAAAGTGGAAACTGAGGTAGACGCACTAAAGGGAAGACGAACGTGCTTGCCTAAGCGGCAGGGCTCACAAGAGTGCTCGTCGAGCTTGTTACATGAGAAAGAGAAACTCCTAAGAATTTGACGTAATACTGTGGGGTTGGGGTGGCTCAAGCGAGCATGCCAGAGGTCAACGCCGGCGGCAAGGGCGACTGTTGTGGAGGTGGAGGCGCCGGCGTGCACGGGGTAGAGCTGACCGGGACTATCACATCAGTGAAGGATCATCCAGGTACGGGCGTCTTTCACAGAAATACCAACATCGTCGAATTCAACAGTAAGTGGGTTCTCACTAGTAAGACGACGAACGAAAACTAGGTTTGTGACTAATTCAGGGGAAACAAGAACATTAGACATAGTAATCGGTGTGGAAGTGGAGGGAAAACTAGTGCTACCGATGTGAGTGATGGGTAAGGAGGAGCCGTTGCCGACGGTGATACGAGTGGGTGTGCGAACAGGAGTGGAGGAGGTTAGGTTACCGGGATGAGCTGTCATGTGCGCAGTAGCACCTGAGTCCATGTACAGTCGCCTCCACCGACAGAGCTACTCGGCTGACGCCGGAGTCTTTGGGCGGCGAGGAGGGTGGGGTCCCATGACACAGGTACCGGCGGCGGCGGGAGGCCCTCGTAGGGCGGCGCCAGGGCAGGCGGGCCATAACCACCGAGGGAAGGCGGCAGCGGGAGGCCCCCGTAGGGCGGCGCCGGGATGGGTGGACCATAACCGCCGACGGGCGGCGGCGCAAGGAGGGCGCCGTAGACGGCGCCATTCGGCTGGTAAGGCGGCAATGGGTAACACTAGCCCGGATAAGCCATCGACGGGGCGGGCGAAGCATGGCCGCCGGCTATTGGCGGGGCCGGCTACATGTTGTGACGACCGGTTTTCCGGGTATTAATCTCCAGAAAATGGCCCTTGTGCTCACTAGCCCCAGGATTATTGTTAGCTGATGAGGCACCAACTTGATACAGAAATTCCAAGCAAAATACAAAATATGCAGTACAAGACCATTTTCTGGCCTGTGAGTACAACAAATGGTTTCTAGTGGTTGATGGCGGAAGCGGTTTGTGGATCATCAGCGTCTATGGGACTCCATTTTCCACAGGAACAGCTGACCAGGATAACTCCTATCTTCGCGAGGCTGCTATCACCATTGCTTAGGTTCCGGGGCTGTCATCACGGTCGCTCCTCTCCGCGCAAGAAATCTGGCCAAGACAATAGCCAGGGACAAGCCAGTGAGTACTTTTGAATGTACTCGCAACCATTATGAACACGGGTATAATATGACAACGATAATTATGTTCTGAAAATATTTTAAGATCATGACGTCAGTCACAAAAATAAAATCTCTGATGCATGCAAGCAGGTTATTTATGGATATGCAATAACATAGCAGTAATAAAATGCACCGATCGGGTGTCTGGAGCGAGACCTCAAAAGGTTAGTAAACAAAGAGAAATGCCTCAGTCGGGCGTCTGAGCGACACCACATAAAGGGCTTATAAAGAAAATAGATAACAAGCATGCCACAGTCGGGCGTCTCAGCGACACCACATAAAGGGCTTATAAAGAAAATAAATAACAAGCATGCCACAGTCGGGCGTCTCAGCGACACCACATAAAGGGCTTATAAATAATCACAGTGAATATCCAGGAGGTAGAACCATCCCAGGGATATTCGATAGTTCCAAAATAATATAACGGGTTAGTCCACAATAAAATAATAACCATGATCATCACAAGTCTCAAGTCGTGATCCCAGTTCTGGTTTAACAGTTTCTCCTCCGAAGACCGACACTAAGACTGACACTTGACCCATCCCAGACTGTAATCCTTAATCATGGACACGGCTATTTGAATAGGTTTAATCTCTGCAGAGAGTGTACTCTTTACCCACGAATAACGGATTCCTTTAGTCCATCGGGACTAATTACATCTCTGACCTTTTAATTGAAAACACACCTATCCGCACACACCAGCCTAACTTACGATTATGCGGAATCACCCACGACACCCGTTAAGCGAAACTCTAAGTGGGAGGCTACAACCTCGACGTAACATGGGATCACAAAATTTATACTGCTTGGCAAGAACTAGGGGAGCTACCCCTTCGGCTACAACCGAAACACCCATGCTCCCGGACCAGGTGGCATGCCTACGGGATGCCTCCGGTATCTTCCACTATGGCCTCTCTGTACGGTGTGTGCTAGGAAAGGGGTTGACAACTTACTGAACCGTACCCTACCTATGGCAGGGACAAGTGGCAGCACGAAACAAGTATGGGGGTTACCGGAACAAGACTCGATCTATGGTCGACTCAGGAGGTTTAAATATTCCCTGCATGATTAGGATAACTATATATATTTCAACCAACAGACAGAAACACCACGCGACATACCCCCTCATGCCATACCGGACACGACCGTCTCGATGGAGGATTAGGGACAAGACCGTGTCTACCCAAGACAGAAGCTTTCTCGGATTCCCTTCCGGTATGCATGAAAGGCATATGACGGTGATTACCATCACAACCATATCATACTCCAATAGCATGAACTCATTAATATGCACTCATGAGTAGGAACACATCATCACATGAAATGACGTATGCCCGTGTCGGTGTGGTGTTGTCACCGTGTCAAATAACACACACAAAAATTATGCCAGGGTTCAGAATGCTTGCCTTCAAGTCGTGGGGAGGCAGGGTGCATTCCAAAACTCTTGAAGGTTTTCTCCTCTCTCCAAAAAATCCTATTTAAAAACATTTTTGAATCAATATATAGTTTAAAAACAGCACCAAAAGGTTGTCTGAATTTTTTTGAAATAAATCTTAAAATAAACTATACAATATTGGAGAGAGGTAGGAAAAAGAATCAACTCATTTGGAGTTATATTTAAAAAGTTATAGCTAGTCAAAGTTTGGTAAGAATCTGTTTTTAATAAAAACAGAAAAAGAAAACGTTTCAAACGGGATTACGTTTTCGGGCAGAGGAGGCGTACTTGAGGTTTTACGCCTCCACTTATCCAGCGTGGACCGCGCAGGGAGTCACTGACAGTGGGTCCAGGGGGCCCACTAGTCATGTTTGACTAGTCTCCACTCCCTCCTCTTCCTCTGCCCGAGCAGAGGCGGGACTCCAGCGATCGTCGCCGGTGAACAACGGTTCCTCGCGGGGAGCTGAGGGCGGGGATGGATCCGCGGATCTAGGGCGGTCCTTCCGGTGGTTGTAGGGTCGTCGGAGGTGGAGGGAATCGCCGGCAGCGAGCTTTGCGGCGGAGGGAAAGTTTTGGTGGATTTGGGGGCTCGGGCTAGGGTGATGCTCCGTCGTAGTTGGGGGTCTGGGTAGCTCCGCAAGACGAAGAGGAGTCGACGGGAGGTGATGGAAAGGTGGGGGAGGCCACAGTGGCGCCCGGGTGAACCGGAGCAGGCGGCCGAGCTGGCCGGAGATGTTGAATACGGCCTTCTCCTCTTCAATTGATGGCAACGGGGCACTAGGGGGACGGTGTGAGGCTGCCTGAGTGCTCGGGGGAGCTCGGGGGCTTCCTTTTTATAGCACCTCCATGTCGGTTCGCGGCGGCCGTGGATGAGCTCGTCGGCGGACCGCCCTACTGTGCTGCAGGGTGACGTGGCGGTGGCTGGCTAGCTCCAGGGGCTAACGACGACCACTCCACTGTCGAGGGAGGCGAGCTGGCGCGCTGTGCTGGTTTGGGCGGTGCTGCCCATGGCGGTGTCGGATGCGGCCACAGGCGTGCCGCCAAGCGGCTTGCTGGCACGCTGCAGGGGGCGAGGAGGTGCTCGGGGCTTCTGGCATGACGTGGCGAGAGGGAGAGGATCAGGATGTGCTCGGGGAAACTTATCCAGGGGCGTGCTGGCTCGGACGCGAGCACGTGCAAAACGCGCGCTCTTCTCGCGCTCTGGGCATGCACGGCACTCGTTCGACGAAATGTCAGGGCGACCAAAATTGCTAGAGAGCTAGTGCAAATCCACAGGCCTAGGTTAGAGACAGTTACAAGCTACTAGACAACTTGGTTTGGACAAGGGGGAAAGTTCACAACACAAAACCTTCAACCATGCCAAATTTGTCTATGCACAAAGGGTGTTTGACAAAATGCCAGAGGCATCTAGGCAGTACCTGGGGTGGTCAAAACTTCTAGAGTGGGGTCTCTTTAGATGCATGAGAGGGTGGTGAGGTTAGTTTGACAAACGAAGAAACTTGTTAGTGCAAGTTTTGCAAAACTTCAATTCTGGACAGGGGGTAAATGGCATCATTACATGAACCAAAAATGTCCCAAAGGGTGCATGCTCCTGGACTTAGGGGTTTTGTAGGGTTGACTAGAAGCAGGTGAAAGCACAAGGTCACTAGAGCAAAAATAAATAGGGTTGCAGTAGAAATCACAAGGCTGGACAAGAATGAAAAAGAGGTTGATTCACTCAATTTTTCAAAGAACATCACTAGGTTTTTCCATAAAATTGGATTGCATGCTACCACTGACATCCCATAATTTTGGTGGAGGCTTTAAAGAAATATTTAAATAGGTTGTAGTGCAAAACTGCCCACTGGACCAGATTTGAAAATTAGGTGTAGAACTCAAAATATTTAATAAATGAAATAAATTTTTGCATAAAAATTATTTGGAAACATCACATGACATCTCCAAATTTTTGGTTGGAATTTTAGTTAAATTTATCAAATGGTTGTAGTCCAAAAAGAGCTCCAAAACTAATGGAAGTCATTTAAAGAATAAAGCTTAGAGAGAAATAATTAAATAAATAAATCTACTGATTAAGAATTGTTATATTGAGAGGGCATAGAAGTCCAATACATTTTTGGAAAGTTTCCACTTGGGTAAAACTCTTCAATATTAAAGAAAAGGGGTTCTGAAATCAACAGAAAATCCAGAAAGCAAAATTTTTAAACTCCTGGCAAATTTTTAATAATTAAAACATGGTTAAATTTTTGGGGTGTTACAACACTACCCCCCCCCCCCCCTTAATAAAAAATCTCGTCCTCGAGATTCGCTAAGGAATGCTTTTGAAAATAATACTTTTACCAAATCAAAACAATTACTTTACTTAAGCGGTAAAATGCGGCTACAGTGAGAGGGTAATAAGTGGTGTGAAACCACAGTGTGGAACACTGGCGCTGTGTGGAGAAATCCACGTTTTAGGGAAAAACGAGCGATTTCTACGATGGACGTATTGAATTTAGAATAAATTCTAAATTCTAAAATACGCTGGTCGTACCCGAGAGCACAGTGCTCCCTCTGGCTGTGACAGTGGACCCAGGGCCTTGTCGGTCTCTCCTTCTTCCTCTGGCTCTCCTTCTTCCTCTCTCCCGCGTGCTTTCCCGCTTTCTCCTTGGTGGCGTCTAGCGCGTAGGGCATCTAGGCCGTCTGCGGTAGTCTTGTGGCGTGCTTGCTGCCGGCGCAGCGTGCACTCACCTCGCGGGCCAATGCGCTGTCGGCACTGCTCGCGGATTCGCCTCCGAAAACCGGCGATCGGGCGATGAGCGGCGCTGGTGGACCTCGCCCACCGTACACCGATCTCGAGCTATAAAACGACCGTGGTGCTCCTTCTTCTTCTTCGCACCTGGCCTCGCTTCTCCTCCTCCTTCTCCTCCATTAATGCTTACAGGAGCTCGAGATAAGGCTCTAATGGCGGAGGCGGTGCCGGACTGGTACGTGATCCTGGTGTGCGGAGGGTTGGCGGCAGTGGTGGGGCTCTCCATGCTCCTGTGCGCGATGATCCTCGATGATCGCCGTGACGCTGCCGCTCGGGTGCTGGCTCTCCGCGGTGGCGGTGATCACGAGGACTAGGTGTGATGCCGGGTGTTAACTGTTGTCGGTGTGCCGGAGGTGATTAGTATCCGGATGATTATCCGCTAATCTCTCCTTTGGAGGCTGTGGTGCGCTTAGGGAGGGGTCGGTGATGATGAGGACATCAATACCATTGTTACACCCACAGCCCCTACTGCTACATATACTGGACCAATTACTAGAGCTCGCACACGCCAATTAAATTATCAGGTACTTTCGTTTCTTGGTAATGATTCTAATGTTCATGAGAATATGATGCTGCCTAAATTGGATACATTTGTTTTGCTTACAAATGAAGGGCCTAGCTTGGAGAAGGATGGACATTGGAGCAAGAACAAGCATGGAGATGATGCCATGCTAAGGGAACAAGAACAGAGTTACAAGTGATGATTTCAGGACTTTGAAGCCACCATAATGGGTGCATGAAGCCTTGGACGAAATATACAAGATGCTACTTCATAAATTTCGTCCCGAGGCTATTCTAGGTGGTGCGTCACCTTATTATTTGGCCAGGCCCTTGTAATTTCGAAATACACAAGTATAGGCTATTTTTAGAGTCCGTATGTGTGGGGAAACAAGAGATAGGGTTGATTTCGGACCCCTCCACCAAGGGCCACGAAATCCCCCCCCCCTCTTCCTCCATATATACAGCCCTTAGGGCACCGTTTAGACTTTGGTTTGTTTAGATTAAAAGTTCGCCATAGCTGCAACTTCGCGTACTTCGTCTGTGTTACATGTCTTTGTAAGCAGTGTATGAGTCCGAGTGGTTGTGGGTCTGCTGCCGTGGTGCTGCGTGAATAACATAATCCTTGTCGTGAGAAGATAAATGATGCAGCAACTCAGGGAAAAGAAATCTCACTCCAGGATTTTTCGTGGGGGCACTGGTTAACTTAAAAAAAATCACAAAGAAAACTACTCATATTAGTAGAAACCAAATAATCGACTCGTCGCACAAACTCAGGGTACCATGCAAAAGTTACAACGCAATAATAAATGTTGCAATAATAAACATAGCAGTGACGTCTAAAAAGAAAACGGTAACTGGACGGGGTCCCGCGAAAATGTCTCTGGTACTGGGACACACTCCTCTTCTATTGGAGGGAGCGGATTGACCAGTCGATGTATGTGTCTCTCCTGGTCGGGCCTCAGTGGTCTGCCGATGGCAATCTGAGGATTCAAATCAGCGAGACTCTGGAGATAACCCATAACTCGCTGGTTCAACCGTTCTTGAGTGATGACGTACTGGACAAGGTTGGCCAGTACTGGGTCTCTCTCAAATCGTCCACCGGGAAAAGATATTACTTCTTCGGGTGCTGCACGGCTCGGAAAGTAATAATACCCTCGTTCACTGGCATAGGGTACCGCGAATCGAAGATGAGCAATCGCTTCGTACGCAGTAGCTTCTATGGCCATATGTGGGGTCGGCATAGATTTCCCCACGAAGGAGACCTCCGTTGGGTCTTGGTTGGAATCTACGGGAGGGATGTGTACTGCTGCCCAATATTTCGAGGCGGAAGGGGTGATTCTCGATTTGAACAGCTCGTCTTTGGGGTGGCTGGGTAGAACCCATGGTACTGCAGGTAAAGTCCCACAATATTTTGACAAAGCTACCCGGGGTTGCATCTGGGGTTCTCAGATAAATACTAGGGCTCGGCATGGCAAGAAATGGTTGTGAGGGTGGTGCACGAGGTGAGGGGTGCTTGGCAAGGTCACGAGGTGGCCTTCTTATATAGCATCCGGGCTGGGTTATTTACCGTGGTGAAAGGTAATAAATTTGCCAGATCAGCTCCAAGGGTCGGGGTCAAAGCCACAGATACACATATCTCACAAAAGTGACGTGTTACTGTGGGTGTCGTCGGGGTTGGTTTTGGTAGCTGTGCCTGAAATAAAAATGCAACTGCAGGCTGACACAATTATGCAAGGTTACTATTAAAACAGAGGCACAACAACAGGCTGCGTTTATTTACAAGGTCACACGATTACAAAGCGAGGATACACTGAGACTTGGCGCTACTCGGGTGACTTAGTCTACCTCGTTTATATCCAAACGGGCGTGCCTTGTGGAAGTCGAGGCTTCTCCTCGGGTCTCATCGTCGGGATTAGCTGGAGGTGGTTGAGGGGCTGCAGGGTCGGGGTGGCGATGATGACCATCGCGGGGGTTGTTGGCCACAATCCCGTTGGAGTGTGTTCCCAAAAGGCGACGAAGCACTTCTGGGGTCATCAAAGGACCTTGGCTGATGGATGGGGCTGACCTCAGGGTCTCGATCGGGTGTCCGAACAGCACGACTGGGTTGTCGGCGTCGGGCTCGTCTTCCCTGCTTGCCGGGGCTCGGCGAACCAGCTCTCCACGAGCTCCGATCAGATCAATGGTGATTTGATCGAACAGTGCCTCTAGTGCACCTACATAGCGCACTAGGTGCAATAATGCAGGATCCGTCTCGTGATCTCCGTTGGCAACTTGGGGTGGTCTACCATACCCTTCACGTCTGGGGTAGTAGTAGAGCGGCTGACGATTAACTACGGCGACAACTGCCGGAGTTGAACTATAGCCTCTCGAGCAGCTAGCTGGATGGCTTGTGGCTCGAAGGAAGTGGTCCTTCCGGTGAACCTGTAGGGGCGTTCTGGCGACAGACCCCTACCGTAGATGTGCACAGTGGCCCAGAATTGACGGCTCTCACCGCTCATGGTTCCTTGGTATACAACATATTCTGGGGGCTCTTCTAACGCATAGGCACAACGGGTGAGGTTTGCGAGTATGGTCACAAAACCTCCAAGGTTGGTTGATGTGGTCTCATTATGCACTACAGGGCCAGGCATTATGGCTTGGTACGGGGGAGAGGCTGTGATGTGCTGGGTTGAAGCTAGCATGCCTTTTTTATAGAAAAGGGGACGGAGTCTTCCTTCGCACGCTTGCGGATGGAACACATTGGGCGTCGGTCACTGGCGCGTGATCGACAGGCTAAGATGATAGGTTGGGCACCGACTGTCAAAAGGTGTCGGAGCTCCTTTGTGTGGCTATCTTGCACGAGAAGCTTGGTCGGGGTTTGGTTAAGGTCTGAAGGGTTGGTTTACCTAGGTTTTTCGACCTGGCTAAGATAGGATTAGCCAATGGTCAGCCTGGCTCTGATACCAAGTTTGTGACTACCGGTTTTCCGGGTATTAATCTCCAGAAAATGGCCCTTGTGTTCACCAGCCCCAGGATTACTGTTAGCTGATGAGGCACCAACTTGATACAGAAATTTCAAGCAAAATACAAAAATATGCAGTACAAGACCATTCTGGCCTGTGAGTACAACAAATGGTTTCTAGTGGTTGATGGCGGAAGCGGTTTGTGGATCATCAGCGTCTATGGGACTCCATTTCCCACAGGAACAGCTGACCAGGATAACTCCTATCTTCGCGAGGCTGATATCATCATTGCTTAGGTTCCAGGGCTGTCATAATGGTCGCTCCTCTCCGCGCAAGAAATCTGGCCAAGACAATAGCCAGGGACAAGCCAGTGAGTACTTTTGAATGTACTCGCAACCATTATGAACACGGGTATAATATGACAACGATAATTATGTTCTGAAAATATTTTAAGATCATGACGTCGATCCACAAAAATAAAATCTACGATGCATGCAAGCAGGTTATTTATGGATATGCAATAACATAGCAGTAATAAAATGCACCGATCGGGTGTCTGGAGCGAGACCTCAAAAGGTTAGTAAACAAAGAGAAATGCCTCAGTCGGGCGTCTGAGCGACACCACATAAAGGGCTTATAAAGAAAATAGATAACAAGCATGCCACAGTCGGGCGTCTCAGCGACACCACATAAAGGGCTTATAAAGAAAATAAATAACAAGCATGCCACAGTCGGGCGTCTCAGCGACACCACATAAAGGGCTTATAAATAATCACAGTGAATATCCAGGAGGTAGAACCATCCCAGGGATATTCGATAGTTCCAAAATAATATAACGGGTTAGTCCACAATAAAATAATAATCATGATCATCACAAGTCTCAAGTCATGATCCCAGTTCTAGTTTAACAGTTTCTCCTCTGAAGACCGACACTAAGACTGACACTTGACCCATCCCAGACTGTAATCCTTAACCATGGACACGGCTATTCGAATAGATTTAATCTCTGCAGAGAGTGTACTTTTTACCCACGAATAACGGATTCCTTTAGTCCATCAGGACTAATTCCGTCTACGGCCTTTTAATTGAAAACACACCTATCCGCACACACCAGCCTAACTTACGGTTATGCAGGAATCACCCATGACACACGTTAAGCCAAACTCTAAGTGGGAGGCTACAACCTCGGCGTAACATGGGATCACAAAATTTATCTGCGTGCAAACTAGGGAGCTACCCTTGGCTACAACCGAAACACCCATGCTCCCGGACCAGGTGGCATGCCTACGGATGCCTCCGGTATCTTCCACCATGGCCTCTACATGCGATGTGTGCTAGGAAAGGGGTTGACAACTTACTGAACCGTACCCTACCTATGGCAGGGACAAGTGGCAGCACGAAACAAGTATGGGGCTTATCGGAACAAGACTCGATCTATGGTCGACTCAGGAGGTTTAAATATTCCCTGCATGATTAGCATAACAATATATATTTCAACCAACAGACAGAAACACCACGCGACATACCCCCTCATGCCATACCGGACACGACCGTCTCGACGGAGGATTAGGGACAAGACCGTGTCTACCCAAGACAGAAGCTTTCCCGGATTCCCTTCCGGTATGCATGAAAGGCATATGACGGTGATTACCATCACAACCATATCATACTCCAATAGCATGAACTCATTAATATGCACTCATGAGTAGGAACACGTCATCACATGAAATGACGTATGCCCGTGTCGGTGTGGTGTTGTCACCGTGTCAAATAACACACACAAAAATTATGCCAGGGTTCAGAATGCTTGCCTTCAAGTCGTGGGGAGGCAGGGTGCATTCCAAAACTCTTGAAGGTTTTCTCCTCTCTCCAAAAATCCTATTTAAAAATATTTTTGAATCAATATATAGTTTAAAAACAGTACCAAAAAGTTGTCTGATTTTTTTTTAAAAAAATCTTAAAATAAACTAGACAATATTTGAGAGAGGTAGGGAAAAGAATCAAGTCATTTGGAGTTATATTTAAAAAGTTGTATCTAGTCAAAGTTTTGGTAAGAATCTGTTTTTAATAAAAACAGAAAAAGAAAACGTTTCAAACGGGATTACGTTTTCGGGCAGAGGAGGCGTACTTGAGGTTTTACGCCTCCACTTATCCAGTGTGGACCGCGCAGGGAGTCACTGACAGTGGGTCTAGGGGGCCCACTAGTCATGTTTGACTAGTCTCCACTCCCTCCTCTTCCTCTGCCCGAGCAGAGGCGGGACTCCGGCGATCGTCGCCGGTGAACGGCAGTTCCTCGCGGGGAACTGAGGGCGGGGATGGATCCGCGGATCTAGGGCAGTCCTTCCGGTGGTTGTAGGGTCGTCGAAGGTGGAGGGAATCGCCGGCGGCGAGCTTTGCGGCGGAGGGAAAGTTTCGGTGGATTTGGGGGCTCGGGCTAGGGTGATGCTCCGTCGTAGTTGGGGGTCTGGGCAGCTCCGCAAGACGAAGAGGAGTCGAGGGGAGGTGATGGAAAGGTGGGGGAGGCCCTGGTGGCGCCGGGGTGAACCGGAACAAGGCGGCGGCCGAGCTGGCCGGAGAGGTTGAAGACGGCCTTCTCCTCTTCAATTGATGGCAACGGGGGCACTAGGGGGAGGGTGTGAGGCTGCCTGAGTGCTCGGGGGAGCTCGGGGGCTTCCTTTTTATAGCACCTCCATGTCGGTTCGCGGCGGCCGTGGATGAGCTCGTCGGCGGACCGCCCTCTTGTCTTCTTGAGGAGGTGGCGTGGCGGTGGCTGGCTAGCTCGAGGGCTAACGACGACCACTCCTTTGTCGAGGGAGGCGGTGGCCTTGTGGTGGTTTGGGCGGTGCTGCCCATGGAGGTGGCGGATGCGGCCGTAGGCATGCCGCCAAGCGGCTTGCTGGCGACGCTATAGGGGGCGAGGAGGCGGTCGGGGCTTCTAGCGTGACGTGGCGAGAGGGAGAGGATCAGGATGAGCTCGGGGAAACTTATCCAGGGGGCGTGCTGGCTCGGACGCGAGCACGTGCAAAACGCGCGCTCTTCTCGCGCTCTGGGCGTGCACGGCACTCGTTCGACGAAATGTCAGGGCGACCAAAATTGCTAGAGAGTTAGTGCAAATCCACAGGCCTAGATTAGAGACAGTTAGAAAGCTGCTAGACAACTTGGTTTGGACAAGGGGGAAACTTCACAACACAAAACCTTCAACCATGCCAAATCTGTCCATGCACACAGGGTGTTTGACAAAATGCCAGAGGCATCTAGGCAGTACCTGGGGTGGTCAAAACTTCCAGAGTGGGGTCTCTTTAGATGCATGAGAGGGTGGTGAGGTTAGTTTGACAAATGAAGAAACTTGTTAGTGCAAGTTTTGCAAAACTTCAATTCTGGACAGGGGGTAAATGGCATCATACATGAACCAAAAATGTCCCAAAGGGTGCATGCTCCTGGACTTAGGGGTTTTGTAGGGTTGACTACAAGCAGGTGAAATCACAAGGTCACTAGAGCAAAAATAAATAGGGTTGCAGTAGAAATCACAAGGCTGGACCAGAATGAAAAAGAGGTTGATTCACTCAATTTTTTCAAAGAACATCACTAGGGTTTTGCATAAAGTTGGACTGCATGCTACCACTGACATCCCATAATTTTGGTGGAGGCTTTAAAGAAATATTTAAATAGGTTGTAGTGCAAAACTGCCCACTGGACCAGATTTGAAAATTAGGTGTAGAACTCAAAATATTTAATGAATGAAATAAATTTTTGCATAAAAATGATTTGGAAACATCACATGACATCTCCAAATTTTTGGTTGGAATTTTAGTTAAATTTATCAAATGGTTGTAGTCCAAAAAGAGCTCCAAAACTCATGGAAGTCATTTAAAGAATAAAGCTCGGAGAGAAATAATTAAATAAATAAATCTACTGATTAAGAATTGTTTTATTGAGAGAGCATAGAAGTCCAATACATTTTTGGAAAGTTTCCACTTGGGTAAAACTCCTCAATATTAAAGAAAAGGGGTTCTGAAATCAACAGAAAATCCAGAAAGCAAAATTTTTAAACTCCTGGCAAAATTTTAATAATTAAAACATGGTTAAATTTTTGGGGCGTTACACATGTGGGTGACACCGGGCGCGCCATAGGCGGCGGCCGCGTCATACGGCGGCGGGGCTGCACCGGAGGGCGCCGGCGGCAGGACGGCAGAGGGGGACGCCATCGGGTCCGGACGGGCGGTTGGGTAGCGGCGGCTTGAGGAGTCGCATGGCCGGGCGGGGTGGCGGCGGCACGGAGGAGTCACGTTGGAGGAGTCGCGTGGCGCTGGAGGATTCAGCGCGGCGGGCGGCGCTGGAAGAGTCGCGGCGCGGCGGCGCGCTGGATCACGGGCGGCGGCGCGGGCGGTGTTGGGGTCACGGAGCGGGCGGCGCTGGGAGGATCATGCGCGGCGGCGGTGCTGGGGTCACGGCGGTGGCGAGGCGCTGGCAGCACAAGGCGGCGGCGGCGGGCGCTGGAGGCTTCGCGGCGGCGGCGGCGGCAGCGGAAGACGAGGATTAAAACCTAAAAACTGATACTAGGTAGAAAGATGTTTTGCGATACAATAATCGTTGTATTGATTGGGGTGCTGGTGCACACATATATAATACAAGGAAAGGTCTCTACCTCAACTATACAAGACTAAGAGGCGGGCCACAACTTCAATATATATGCGGTACAAATACATACTCAACAATGATAGTACGCCTTGGATGCGGAGTTTGGTGATTGGTACTAGTTTTCGTTTGACAACCTTGGAACGCGTGGGCGCCTCACCGTACGATCCAACGCCCTATCCAGCATCATGAGAGGCTCCTTCCTTCCTTCCTTCCTCAGAGCAATAAGTATTTTAAAGATCACGTTTAATTTTCTCTTGTCTGCTTGTTTGCGTGATAGTACATCATGAGAGGATGATTGATTGGTTCAACCGGGAACGTGGCACTGCATCTGCATGCTTGCTCAGGGTTCAGAGGCCGCTCTGCATTATGCTTGTTCATGATCTCTGCAAAACGTGCCCAAACATGTTTCCACGCAGCTCAACTGTTCCATCTTGCGATGATCTTGGGAATGACCGTCCCAAGTTAAAACGTTTCAGGATGAAACCATCATCGTCGGTCAGGATCAAGAAAGCTGCGGCGAAATCTATAGACACGAGACAGATAATTGGTTTTTCACTGTGCTTCGACGGAGGAACGAGTCGCAGAAACAACAAATCTTCTTCCCACACAGATGAATACAGAGGAAATCTGGCCTAAAGAAAAGCATAGACGAATTTTGTGTCTCCTACTGTGCTGTGCACGCAAAGTCGATGAACAAACAGAATTATCCGTGACGCGACACTTGGTAAATAAACAGAATTTTATCTTATATGCCTCAATATAGTTTTAGGAGTAACATAGTAATCGCAGTGAAAGCCTTCATAATTTTTTTTGATTAAACCTTTTCTAATAGTTACTCCCTCCGTCTCATAATGTAAGACGTTTTTTGATACTACACTAGTCTTACATTATGGGACGAAGGGAGTAAATGCCAAGAAATGCACTTAATTGCTTAAATAGAGCGAATGGACTCGATTTTTTTCCAAATTTTACATGTTACTTTAATGTTGTGTGCCAAGTGTATACATTATTTAAGGCACCCCTCCCTCTCAAAACCTAGCTTCTTGCTCGGATATGGTCTAGTTTGTAACAACCTATGTGAAAGTTTTTTGCGAAACATTCTCAAATTTAAGCTACATCCTCTATGGGTCATATAATCATACCATGCCAAGTTTCGTGATTTTTAAGCTTTATCTGAATTTCTAAATATTAAAATGACAGTACCACCATGTTTGTCCTCGATTCTTGGCCACCTAGTGTCTGGGACTCTTTTCTTTCCTTACGTAAGGCTTAAACATTAGCTAAAGACCACCCATAAGATTTATCAACCCATTATAGTTGAATATTTTATCTACCTATAGTTCAAATTTGAGTTATATCCATTAAACTCCTAGAAATGCATTTAGTGACTTAGATATTGCAAACAAACCATAGAAAATGCCAAAATTTGATATATTTAATGACGTGTGTTGAGTCCGGAAAAAATTTGAAGACCAAATTATGAACCCGTGGTCACTCCGCCTACAAACCTGACATATGCCCTCTCAAAACCTAGTTTTTCCTCGGAGATGGACCGGTTTGTAAGCAGTTTACATGACAACTTCTGTGAAAGATTCTCAAATGTTTAGCACAACTTCTAGGGATCATATCGTGACACTATGCCAAGTTCTGTGATTTTCAAGCATCATTTGAATTTATGAGAAGTAAAATAGCAATAACAAACATGTTGGTGCCCAAGCCTCGACCACCGGCGTCTAGGACTCATTTTCTTTCCTTAGATGAGTCTTAATCATAGACTAAAAACTAACAATAATATTTTTCAAGACATTTATGATGATTATTTCAAATACCCGCATTTCAAATTTGAATTATGTCCACCAGGGCCAGTTTGGTTGGCACCCTGGCATCTCGTGCCTGCCCACAAACTTCCCTGAAACATGTATGTCGGGAGCTCCTAATTGGCGCTTAAAGCATCAATTCCCTAAGCTGACGCCCACACACCATTGCTCGTGGGTTGGCCCATGTACATGGCGAGCGCTCAATCTTTTCAGCTTCCTTCGATAGATCCCATTTACCTGTCGTTGTTGATAGTTGACCTATCAACTGTTGACTTATGAAAAAAATGAAAAAAGAGTTCGTGAATTAAAAAATGTTCGCCAATGTTAAAAAAAGGTTCAAAAATTTAAAAAAAGGTCCATCAAACTTGAAAAAGTTAATTGAATTTGAAAAGGGTTCATGGATTTTTAAAAAAATTCACTGAATTTTACCAAAAAATAATGAAATTTTAAAAAAGATAATGGATTTTTTTTAAAAAGTGCATCGAATTTGAAAAGGAGTTAATTGATTTTGAAAAGAAGTTCACCAATTCTGAGAAAAATGTTCGTTGATTTGAAGAAAATATTTACGAATATGAAGAAAATTCATTGAAGTAGAAAAAAGAAAAGGAAAAAGGAAAAATAAAAAGAAAAATAAGAAATAAAGTTTAGAGATGCAAATAATCACTACAGATTTGGTGGCGTTCTGATTAGTTAGCCAAATAGGAAATACCATGTTTGCCATTCGTTTGGTTAGCTTAGCACCCTGAACAATCGAACAAGTGCCTGGCTGGGGCGCCCGTATGTTTTGCTTTATGCGAACGCTATTTATCGCATTAAGCGACGCTGAACCTTTTTCTCCCAATCTTGGGCCGGCCCATTTACATATGCATATGTTCGTAAAACGGGAATGCCAGAAGGGGGACTCGATTCCTAGTCTTTGAAATCAAGCTGCTTGAGGCTATTCGAGCCGTTTTCTTCCATATTTCTTTCCTTTTTTTATTTTCACTTTGTTTTTTCTTTTTTTCTTCTATGTTCTTCTGTCACTATTTTTTTTTCATTTTCTTTGTTCTTCTCAAATTTTTTCTTATTCTCAGCTTTTTGTTTTGGTTTTCTCTTTTCTTCTCCATTTTTTGTTTTTCTTTTGTGTTTTCTTATGTTTGTTTTCGTTTTCACTCCGTATATTTGTACATTTCAAAAACATGTTTATCGTGCTGATTTTTTTGATATATTATGCGTTTTTTTCGACATCGTATGCAAAAGATATGGCAGTTTTACATTTTCATAACATTTTTTTGCAAAACATGTGCAAATTTATGTTTTTTAATTTTCCTAACTATTAGATGTAGTAACATAAATACATCTCGAAGGATTTTAATTTTTGAGGTTTTTATCATTTTCTTTTTATTTTTTACAAAACTGAAAAGGCGATCCACAGGGGGGGGGGGTGGTAGAGTTTCAAAATGTACCCTTTAGTCCCGGTTTGTGTCTCCAACCGGGACTATAGGTCAGACACCTTTAGTCCCGGTTCGTGGCACAAACCAGTACTAAAGGTTAGCCCTGTAGTACCGGTTTGTGCCACGAACCAGGACTAAAAAGGGGCTCATGGGCCCGACTTTGGCCTTGACGCCACCACCCTTTAGTACCGGTTCGTGGCACGAACCGGTACTAAAGGTTCAACACGAACCGACATTAATGCATAGCCATTCGAACCGGGAATAATGATACCATTAGTACCGGGTCAAAATTTAACCGAGACTAATGTGTCTCACATTAGGTCCTTTTTCTACTAGTGCACTAACTTTGTTTTGAGACTCCAAGTTCAGCCAACCTTAAAAACCAATAAGGTTTTTTGCGGGAACAATGGTGGATTGCAGTCCTAAGCAAAAGAAGGAAAAAAATACACTTTGGATACTTGGGTTACACGAAAAGAAAACCTCAGCTTAGAAAAATTGTCCTAGTAGTTTGGAGGAAACCACCATCTCATGGAGAAGTTCACTTCAATTTTGAATACACCATGCATGTGTCTTCTTCCAATGAAGCAAACATTTAATTGCAAAATTCATGTGTTATTCGTAATCCCATGGTTCCATGGAGGCCCTATAGTATTGGAGCTTAGTCCAATTTTCATGTTGAGATGTGGATGTCCTAAAGGAAAAGGAGACCACGACCAATTTGGGACTAAACTTGTTTTTTATCAAGCAACTATTGATTGAGTTTATTTGTGATTATATAGTTGAATATATATAATGATTGATGATTTGACCACCAACATAGTGAAAGTGGCATGACTGGTGACGCAGCAATCGTTTTGCAAACAAGCAAACAGGCACAAAAAAGAACATAATATGAAAAAATCTAGGAAAATACAAAAAGGTGAATAAATTTAGAAGTATTAAATTGAGAGATTTTGAAAAACTCATAAATAAATTATGAATATTTTTTATAATTATTTTGTGAGCATTTTATGTTTATTTTAAACAATTTTGGATTTCGAAAAGGTATTTAGAATATTTTGTGTTTATGACATTTTGTGATTTTATTTCTTTCTACTTACATGCTAATTGTTTAATAGAGTGTATACATACCAGAGATGTTAAATCGAGATGTGACACTTGAATGTTTTGTTGGCCACAATATTTACGTAAAATTGTTAATTTTAGGAAAATTAATAAATAAGCATAATTAATAAAATCAATTTCACGGATTTCATTAATGTTTCCAGCTAATGCATCGGTAAAAATAAGCTTAGCTACCAGAATAAAGGTAGTACCACCTATTTATATTGAACTTTTTTACTTCATGATAACTCATCTTGATGTAAAGATATATATTGTTTCTATTGATATTATTTATTCAACATACCAGCCTAAATATTACTATATAAATTATAAGAAAAATGAACAATTTATACAAGGTCCTGCATCTTAGGTACTTATTTTTCATACTGTTCCAATATTTATCAGTAGAAACATATTTTACAGATCTAAAAATAAATTGTATTTTGTCACAAAGAATGTTTTTTATTTTGTTTCGGACGTTTAAGCCACTATGTTGTTACAATGGATATCTCTGTAAATCTCAATAAACCAATACTACCACATTATGTAGTTTGCAAGGTCATTGTATGTCGATTAAACTTGCTAGTGTATTTAAGAGTAATGTATGCATCTTATAGATAAATGTCCAAATGTTTTGAGAGTACTCCGTCTGTAAATAGATACTTCTAGACCGATCCCATCCTAGCTCTTGCTTGGTAAATAAATAGATACTTGTAGACTTGTATGAATATCAACTAGTAGTATGTTCTCCAATTCCATCCTAGCTTTTGGTTGGTGAGGTGGGACAATAGTTTGCCGTGCCAACATGCGTACTCTATAGTTTGTACAAATCCATGCAATTTTTTTGACAAGGGACACGAAGATCCTCGAAAACGGTGTTTACAATATCAAAAGTTATACAACCATACTGAAAGGACTTGATGTCTAGCAAGAGCATAGGGTGTTGTATCACTTCCACTGAAAATAGAGTGTCGAACCCGCAAGGAGAGAAAAGTAAGGCACTACTAACCCCTAACTACAATTTCACCGAAGAAATTCGGTACGCGCCCAACTGGAGTTTGGAAATAGCCTATTCTATAAATCGCTGCAGAAACGGAATAAAAAGGACTAAAGGAAAGCTGCAGTGAAATCTATGGACATGAGACATATAATTGGTTTTTCACTGTGCTTCGATAGAGGACGGAGTTCCAGAAATAACAAATCTTCTTCCCACACAGATGAATACAATGGAAATCTGGCCTAAAGGAAAGCATAAACGAATTTGTGTCTCCTACTGTGCTGTGCACCCAAAGTCGAGGAACAAACAGAATTATCCGTGACGCGCAACTAGGTAAATAAACAGAATTTTATCTTATATGCCTCAATACAGTTTTAGGAGTAACATAGTACATACAAGTTATTTTTAGTAGCCTTCATAATTTTTTTTGATTAAACCTTTTCTAAAAGTTAAATGCCAAGAAATGCACTTAATTGCTTAAATAGAGCGAATGGACCCGATTTTTTTTTCAAAATTTTACATGTTACTTTAATGTTGTGTTCCAAGTGTATACATTATTTAAGGCACCCCTCCCTCTCAAAACCTAGCTTCTGGCTCGGATATGGTCTAGTTTGTAACAATCTATGTGAAAGTTTTTGCGAAACATTCTCAAATTTAAGCTACATCCTCTATGGGTCATATAATCATACCATGCCGAGTTTCATGATTTTTAAGCTTTATTTGAATTTATAAAAATTAAATGACAGTACCACCATGTTTGTCCTCGATTCTCGGCCCCCTAGTGTCTGGGACTCTTTTCTTTCCTTACATAAGGCATAAACATTAGCTAAAGAGCACTCATAAGATTTATCAACCCATTATTGTTGATTATTTGATCTACCTATAGTTCAAATTTGAGTTATATCGATTAAACGCCTAGAAATGCATTTAGTGACTTAGATATAGAAAATATACCATAGAAAACGCCAAAATTTGACATGATACATTTAATGATGTGTTTTGAGTCCGGAAACAATTTCAAGACCAAATTATGAACTGGTGGTCACTCCGCCTACAAAGACATATGCCCTCTCAAAACCTAGTTTTTCCTCGGAGATCGACCGGTTTGTAAGCAGTTTACGTTACAACTTCTGTGAAAGATTCTCAAATGTTTAGCACAACTTCAAGGGATCATATCGTGACACTATGCCAAGTTCCATGATTTTTGAGCTTCATTTGAATTTATGAGAAGTAAAATAGCAATAACAAACATGTTGGCGCCCAAGCCTCGACCACGGGCGTCTAGGACTCATTTTCTTTCCTTGGATGAGTCTTAATCATAGACTAAAGACTAACAATAATATTTTTGAAGCTATTTATGATTATTATTTCAAATACCCGCATTTCAAATTTGAATTATGTCCACCAGGGCCAGTTTGGTTGGCAGCCTGGCATCTCGTGCCTGCCCACAAACTTCCCTCAAACCTGTATGCCGGGAGCTCCTAATTGGCGCTTAAAGCGTCAGTTCCCTAAGCTGACGCCCACACACCATTGCTCGTTGGCTGGCCCATGTACACGGCGAGCGCTCAATCTTTCTTGCTTCCTTCGATAGATCGCATTTACCTGTCACGGTTGATAGTTGACCTGTCAACTGTTGACTTATGAAAAAAAGGAAAAAAAGTTCGTGAATTAAAAAGTGTCTGCGGACGTTGAAAAAAAGTTCACGAATTTTGAAAAAGGTCCATCGAACTTGAAAAAAATCATCAAATTTGAAAAGGGTTCATGGATTCTTTAAAAATGTTCATTGAATTTTTAAAAAGTTAATCAAATTTTAAAAAAGTCAATGAATTAGTGCATCAAATTTGAAAAGGAGTTAATTGATTTTGAAAAGAAGTTCATCAATTTTGAGAAAAATGCTCGTTGATTTGAAGAAAATATTTACGAATATGAAGAAAGTTCATTGAAGTAGCAAAAAGAAAAGGAAAAGAAGAAATAAAGATAAGAGTTGCAAATATTCACTACGTATGTGGTGGGCGTTCTGGTTAGTTCGCCAAATAGGAAATACCATGTTTGCCGTGCGTGCTAATTTTTTTAAAATAATACATTTTAAGAATTAATTTTCAGAAATATTATACCAAAGTTATTTTTTTCAAAAATAATACATAGTCGGCCATCTGGTAGCCGACTGGGTCCAATCGGTCAGGAGTAAGCCGATAGGTGCCCCGTCGGCTGCCAGATGGCCGATTGGGGACCGACAGGATCCAGTTGGCCAGCAGCAAGCCGACTGGGACTAAGTGGCTTGCAGTAAGCCAATTAGTCCCAGTCGGCTTACTACTGGCCGATAGGTGCATGTGCCCATATTTTTCTTTTACTGTTTTTGGTTTTAGTTGTTTTTTCTCTATTTATTCTAGCTATCAAATGAATTTGGTTTGTGTAGAAACTTTTTACATAAATTACTAGCAACATTAAGAATCCACATATAATTTTTCATAATTTTTTGAACATCACATATTTACAATTGTATTTGATAGCTCCTGCAATATAGATAGGGTTTAAAATATCGAGGATAATAGTTTAAAAAATTTTGTGAAACAATTTGAGAAAAACTTTTTGGCTTTTGCATTTGGAATAATGCGAAAGCCAAAAATGTTTTCTCAAATTGTTTCACAAAAATATTTAAACCACTCTTCTCAATATTTACCAGTCGGCTTGTTGTTGGCCGACTAGGTCCCGAATCGGCCATCTGGTAGCCGACAGGCACCTATCGGCTTCCTCTTGGCCGACTGGACCTAGTCGGCTACCAGATGCCGACTATATATTATTTTTGAAAATAATAATTTTGGCATAGTATTTCTGAAAAATAATTTAAAATATGTATTATTTAGAAAAAAATAGCGCCATTCATTAGGTTAGCTTAGCGCCCTGAACAATCGAACAAGTGCCTTGCTGGGGCGCCCGTATTTCTCGCTTTACACGAACGCTATTTAGGGCATGTACAATGATGCTATCTTAGGAGTGTCACGTAGTATAGATGATGAGGTGGAGGAGAGAGAACTCATAAGAAAAAGTGTCTTTTCTTATTTAAGAGAATACAAGAGATGATTTCGTAGAACAATATGTATCACCACGTTTTTAGGAATAACTAGTTATTGAAGATAAGGCTAAGACATGACCTATTGTAGACATTCTTTTTCATCATCTCTAAATTAGATGCAAGACATCCCTAGTATTCAGGTTGGAATTCAGCTTCGCCGGCCACTCCGCCTGACATACCTTAGTGGTAAGAACAAGGGGCACCACCTGCTTGAGGCTATTCGAGCCGTTTCCTTCCACTAGTAAGCAACGCACGTTAATATTTAGACAATATATTATTTCCACACAGATATTAGGTATGATATTATTTGTGTGTTAATTTATGTGATTCTGTGATTAGTCAATGTATACGTGCAATGCACGTTAATTTGGAAGTATATTAAGTGTATGCGTATATTAAGTAGGATATTATTTGCGTGCTATTATGTGATTATTACTATATTTGGCATGAAATTAACGGCATGCTAAACATGTTGAGCGCTCGACGTTGAAGCAGTCTAGGTCGTTGGATCGACATGATTTGGTAGCCGAGATTTATTGGATCTGCCCCTTTGGGTCTTTTTATATTGGTATAGATATTTCCTTACATTTTTTATTTTTTCTTTTAATTTTTTTCTTCTTCATTCTTCAGCCATTATTTTTCATTTTTTTGCAGTTTCTTTGTTCTTGCCCATTTTTTGTTTGGTTTCTTTCTTAGTCTCAATTTTTTGTTTTGGTTTTCTCTTTTCTTCTCATTTTTTGTTTTTCTTTTGTGTTTTCTTATATTTGTTTTTGTTTTCACTCCACATATTTGTACATTTAAAAAAATTGTAAGGAGTGATCAACATTTTTTGTATACACGTTCAATATTTTCCGAGCGTTATTTCAACATTTTTAAAATACTTGTTCAATATTTTAATAGTTATTCAACATTTTTAAATACTTGGTCAACATTTTTAAATACTTATTCAACAAGTTTCAAATAGCCGTTCAACATTTTTAATACACACTCAACATTTTTCAAATATTTGTTCAATATTTTAATACTTATTCAAAAAATTTAAATATTTTGTCAACATTTTTAAAATTCTTTTCAACATTTAAAATACTTGATCAACATTTTTCATATACTTGTTCGACATTTTCAAATATTTGCTTAACATTTTTAATACTTATTCAACATTTTTTTCAAATACTTGTTCAACATTTTTTAAATTCTTGCATAATATTTTTTAATAATTATTCAACATTTTTTCAAATGTGTTTTTGAAGAGTGTTTATATATATATATATATATATATATATATATATATCATAATTTAAGTATAAATAAAAGTATTAAAAAATGAGAACAGAAAACAGAAAAGAAAAAAACAAAAACCAAAGAGGTTGTAGTTCCCGCGCGACTGGGCCGGATCATTTGGGGCTCGCCCGGATGCGAACGCATCCCCTGCCGGATGCGATCACCTGTTTTTGTTTTCCATTTTTTATTTTTTTGGTTATCATTATTTCCTTAATTTTTTAATTTTATTTATATCTATCTCTATATAGGAAAATGCATGTGTAATCCTGGAAAAAGTTAGTCCTGTATATATATATACATATATATATATATATCTATATATATATATATATATATATATATATATTTAAGCACGTTTGAAAAATATTGCACAAGTAGTTGAAAAAATGTTGAATAAGTATGAAAAAATGTTGAAAAGAATTTAAAAATGTTGGAAAAGTATTTGAAAATCTGGAAAAAGTATCAAAAATGTTGAATCATTATTTGGAAATGTTGAATACGTATTAAAAATGTTGGGAAAGTTCTCGAAAAAATGTTGAATAAGTATTAAAAATATTGAATGAGTATTTGAAAAATATTGTACAAGTATTTAAAAAATGTTCATTATGTATACAAATATTGAATAAGTATTTAAAAAATGTCGAATAAGCATTCAAACAATGTTGAACGTGTATATAAGAAATATTGATCATTTATTGAAAAATGTTTTTCACATATACGAAACTGTAAAGTGGAAACAAAAACAAACATAAGAAAAACAAAAAACAGGGGAAAAACCAAACAAAAAAGGAGAGGAAAAAAGAAAAAGAAATAATGAAACAAAGAAACAAAGTGCAAAAAAGGATAAAAAAATGGAGAGTAAAAAAGAAAAGAAACATTTCGTCGCTTCAACTTCAACTTTGTTTGTGCCTAGCTACTTAGTAAGAACCCAACACCATCATAGTGTTCAGGAGCGAGGCGCATCATCCCGAAGACTAGTACTATTAGGAAAAACCTTATACACAGAATTTACCAACAACATTTTTCAAAATACGACGCTACTGCTATTTAGCAGCAGCACGTGCCAGAAAAACGCGCTGCTCAAAGAAAAATAGCGGTAGCGCGTTCTCTCTAAACCACTCTACTGCTCTGATTGCCATGACCTCGCCGTCAAGCTAGTTATAGCAGTAGTGCCCTATTCCGTACCGCGCTACTGCTATAGATGTTAGCAGTAGCACATTTCTACAAAACTCGCTACTGCTAAGTTCAGTCCACAAGTTTAGTCCCACCTCGCTCCGCGAACAGGGTTTTTACCACCTTAAATATGTTACTTCTCGAACTATCACAACCACTTGGTCTTCACTTAACTCTATGTGTAGAACTGGAGAGACTCATATTGACAATTCAGATTATACACAAAAAGATCATTGATGACCAATGTATATTTGCATTGACAGACAATGTATTTTTGCATGCTTACACTTAGCAGTAGCGCTTTTTATAGTAAGGCGCTACTGCTAGCCCACCTTAGCAGTAGCGTGTATCCTCGACCAACGTTACTGCTATTCTCCTTAGCTGTAGCGCTTTTTTAGACCCACACTACTACTAACCCTATCTTACCCACGCGGCCGACCCTCCCTCTCACTCACTCTCCCTCTCAGTCACTCTCGCCCGCGCCGATACCCGTCGTCGTCCGTCGCCGCCGCCGCCGTCATCCGTCCGCCACCGAGGTACTCCCTCCTTCCGTCCCTCCTCCTCCCACCGCCCCTCCCTCCTCCTCCTCTGGCTGACCCCTCCCCTCCTCCTCCGGCCACCCCCTCCCCCTCCTCTCTCCTCCCTCCCTCCCTTTTATCTGTTCTTGCAAATCGTAGGTAATCTAAATGTAGATTTTAGAATGTAGACTGTAGGTTTTTTAATAGAATATTTTTTGACTATTTTAGGTGTTTTAAATAAAATAGAAGTAAGAAAATTTAGGGTAGAACTAGGGTAGTAGAATTTTTAGCAAGTGTTTAATAGAAATAATTTATTTAGTAAGTGATTAATATAACTAGTTTATTTATATTAAGTGCTTAATAGGACCAGTTTATTTAGTAAGTGCTTAATAGAACTAGTTTATTTATAGTAAGTGCTTAATAGAACTAGCTTATTTACTAAGTAGTTAATAAAACTAGTTTATTTAGTAAGTAGTTAATAAAACTAGTTTTTAGTGTTAGGATTATATATAAGATATTTTCAAATGTTTTTTTTCATATTTCAACCATTGAAATGCAATGGCCATCGATAAGTGGCCTATGTTTTGCCGGAGTGTTAATTAATTTCCGTTCTGGGAAATTTCAGGCGCTCGATATGTCCTTTTTTAGCAAAGGGTCATGCCAAATTTTTTGGGTTTTGCCGTCGAGTTATAATCTTTGAATTTTGAACACAGGAGATGTCTGATGACGATGGGATCCCGGAGTGCGGGTACTGCTACGATGACCGGGGTGTGTGCAACAGGTTTCCTCACCTGCAAAATGATATGTTTTTCACTGTGAAGCTGGAAGAGACCTTCGATGTTTGTACGGCACACAACGACAAGCATTTCATCATAATTAACATCATCACTTGTGCTTCTTTTGTTCAACGTGTAATTTCTGGATTTTTTTCAATTCGATTAGTACATCCCGTGCCATGCTAGACCATATGTATTGGAGAAGCTTGGTTTTGGTTTAGATGACTTTGGGAATGTGGAGACGAGGAGGGCTCACTTAAGAACTAAACATGGTTATGAGTTTCTGGTTAAGCTGTACAATACGGTCGATCGCTCCCATTTCGGTTGCTCTAAATTGGAATCTCTCTGCAAGCCATATGGATTTGAGGAGGGAATGCGAATAAGATTTGATATTCGTCCCGAAGATTATTATGATGATGATAATATCGACATCTTGGTGGATGTGGATATGCCTCCAGTTTTACCTAGATGTGAGTTTGTCAAACTAATTTGATAAGTTTAGTAATTTATGTTGTTAATTTAAAATTATTTGGTGTTCGTCCGTACTAAACTTATTTATTTATAATTGTCAGCTTATTTCTTATCTTCAAGAAATACTCGAAAGGTAGTAGACATCACATACTACAGCTATGACTCCAAGCTTAATTGTGAGGAGAAAGGTTATCTTGTCTCATTCATAGAAGATGTTGAGGCCTTCAAAACCAGTCAGTCTATCAGCCAAATTATACTAGATATGTGCCACTAGTCCATAAATTGCTTGATGGTAACTTCATTGCCAAAAACATGGTAAGATTTTGTTAACGATTGTAACTTCATTGCATACATTATTCTTAAGTAAACTACATTGCTAACTATATATGTTACTATTTCATTTTTGAACAGAGGCTCCCGAAGCAGGTTGTGCCTGACATGCTATTTACCGAAGGTGATATGCATATGGTTAGCTTACGACCAACTCCTTCGAAGGCTTACCATACTGCATACTCGATTTCTTCAAATGATGGAAGGCTCAAAATCAAAGAATGGAGCAAAGTGATGAATGCGCACACAAAAATAATTGGAGGCAAATGAATGTGCGCAAGCCACAAGTTGGAGATAGGTTTATGTCCATTCTCCATTATGGTGAAGGACCGGTTTATCTGTTTTATGGTATTTTAGCTAGGAGAGAGGAGTAGGTCCTAAGTATTAAGAACAATTAGTTAGTGTTGATTATATGACTACAATGTCTTAGACTTGATGGTGATGCTGAGTAGGAGTAGTGATTATGAGTACTATGATGATGATGATGAGGAGTTGTTATTATAACTAGTGACGAAGTTGTTATATGATGTCTCATCATGGACGAAAATGATGATTATGAGGAGTTATATGACAATAATATATTATGATGATAAGTTGTTAATGATATTATGATGATGATGATAAGTTATTATGTCATTGGGTGAAAGAACATCGGATTAGTTTCAAATGGATGCATTGGTTACTTTGGATCCATGCACTTGAAACTAATCCAAGGTTCTTTCACCTAGTGATTTAATAACTCATTATGATGTAAAAACAATCTCTAAATTGCTACTGTATACAGGTGTATGAATATGACCTAAAATTCAAAAGAAATAGAATACGGAATAATAGTAGTAGCGGTGGAATAATAGTAGTAGCGATTGTTTTCGAAAGTGCTGCTAGTAGTTAGCAGTAGCGAGTGGCTTGAAAAGCGCTACTACTAAGTGGATATAGCAGTAGCGAGTGCCAGTAGGCGCTACTGCTAAGCTTTAGCTGTGGCCGTGTCGATGCACGCTTACCGGCCATCTTGATAGGCCAAAAACCAGCGCTACTGCTAGGCTTTTCTCTAGTAGTGTAGGGTTCGATCCCTGAGTCCTCGACCTTTTTCTCCATGGTTTTTAAGTAGAGGAGACGAAAATGGGATGGCTCGATTCGTACGGCAGAGCAAGATTCCTTCAGCGAGAGGAGGCTATCGTCTCGCTTAAAGTGAGAAATAGCATTCGCGGCCTGGCTGGAGCAACTTGCAATCATTGTTAGTCTGGGTCGACTGTGGCGTCATCATTAACCTGAGCTGGGGATGACACCCGTAGGGTATGGGTTCAGGTGGAGTCATCCCATACCTCTACCCATTCGTTGAGCTTACCCATCACCCTTACCCATATACGCTAAGGGGTAAAAGAAATTCAATACGCGTTAGCTGACGGGGTAGAAGGGTACCCACGGGTAAAATTACCCATGTTTGCAAAATATCAATTTGAACAACTCATAGTCATAAATAGGAACATATAATAATAATTTACAACAGTAGACTATAACAACAACACATACTTATAAACAACAACACATTATAAACAACAACACATCATAAACAACAATACATTTAATAAACAACATCACTTCTCATAAATAACAACACATCAAAACAACACCATATAGTCATGAGCAACAACACATAGTCATACATTTTGGGTTCACAAATTCATGACAAAGTGTAGGTTGCACTGCAGTGATGCGAAACGGGTTGTTTCAGATGAATTTTTACCATACCTTATTTTGGCGGCTAATACATGTATACCTTCTATGTTTAGTTTTATATCAGAACCACTATATTTACAAAACATCATATAATGATTATTTAGTGGACAAATGTGATGGACAGTCTTTTCGCTTTTCACTCCATCCCTCAGTCACCCACCCGATTAGCTCCTTATCTCATTAATTAAGGTAATTACTCTGAATCAACATTATATCTCTTCTGATTGGATTATGTAGATGTGCATGTTCTTTTTGGCGATTGAGTTTGTGTTCCTTGTTTTCTGCATTTAGCATGTACATGCGAACAAACACATATGTCTCCCAAACCTATTTACAGAATTATATATGTTGATTTTTTCACCCATCCATCTTTCATTGCGTGCACTCATCTCGCTACTTCTTTCCAAGAAATAAAAGTTGACTCAATTTGTTTGCTCGTCACACCATTGATCTCCTTCAACACAATAACGTACTACAAAATTAAACTCGCCAAGCATAGATTATTAGGACAGTCAAAGTTCCTAAAGAGTTACACCGTTGATCTCCTTCAACACAATTACTCTATCACAAAGTTCCTACAAAGTTTCTTTCCATAAATATTAGTTGACTCGATTGTTCCCTCATCAACGCGTTGAGCATACACGATTGGACTATGCATAGGTTCTCCCAGAGTTGAGTTGATCCGCTGTTCCATGATGGTTGTATCGTGCCCTTATATAATTATAGAATGTTCTATATGTTTCAAAATTTGTGGTATACTTGATTATTTCCATTTTTCTAGTTCACAATTTTTGCTACAATTCTTATTATAATACATAGTACATAAGTAAAAATACATAAGGTAAAAAATGTTATTTTGTTGTCACGATTTAGTTGTTATTACATGTTCACTCAATACTCTCTTTCGAACACAGTTACTACTGCAAAGTAAAATCAGTGGGCATATACCGTTAGGATATTCATAGGTTCTCTGAGAAGTGAGGGGCTTTCTCATGATGATTTTACATGCGCTTCAAATATAATTGTACAGTGTCCCATAAGTTCTGAAATATATGGTACAATTGCTTATTTACATTTTCAAATTCATAATACATTCTACAATTTTCATTATCATACATAAATGTTTTAGCTAATATGACATGAAATAAGGTATTGTGCAGTCAATATGTCGTTGTTATTCTTACATGTCATGTCCATACGATTCTATATATAAGTGATCAACGGTTTTAAACATTAACAATCTTTACCTATGCGCTTTTTATTTTGGAAAGAATGGATTACTTTTTATGCATGCTCATTGTATGATGCTTTCATGTGGTCCTTCTCATGACTATTTTTTCATGACTAATACTTAATTTAAACTGAAGCATTTGAATAACGTACTTTTTTCCATGGACTTTTAGAATGTCAAACACTGTATTTAGAACACGCTCCATGATTTCAGATGAGAATATAATATAAACTAGCGGGGTCACCCGCACATTTGCACGGCTAGACTGAATACATATTGTTTAATTTTATATTCAAGATATGTTTTCACACAAATGTGCATGTTAACAGGTGCGAGGCAAGTGCATGCACGTATTTCCCTATTTTTGTACCATCAAGGCTTCCTTAAATTTTCCGTAAAAATAATTTATCAGTGTCAGAACATTCTAAATGAATATGTACCTTTCGGACTGCCCCTTCATTTCGAGAAATCAAGGTAATTAACACATGGGAGATGCATGCTCGTTCATATTGTGTCTGTCATCAAATATATAACTATTGTTTTGTTTTAAATATTATTGTGTGAATCATTGTCAAATTATATGCATATATTAAAACTATAAATTTTCATATAAGTATTTTTGAAATTTATCCAGGTATGGTCTTTTTGTAGGAGTATAAATAATTAAATTTTGAGATTAGATTTTCTTTATTTAAGTTTCTTTCACACTTCATAGGTCAGACTACAAAGGTTACTCACATTTCAATTATACAATTCATTTTTAGGTTAAGATTCACATATAAATCCAACAACGTTAGCAACTTTTGGACTTTATAATTATATATTGGATTATGTAGTCAGATAAATAAAAATATTATTTCATTTTAATTCATTTCAGATTTCATTTATATTATTTAATTGGCTTTCCATAATGCACCTAATAAGAGTTGCATCTCTTACCTACATTTTTTTAGAAAAAAGAAGTGGGTCTCTATTGATTTATATTGACAATTTATTTCATTCTTGTATTTATGTCATATTGGCACAAAAAAAAAGAAGGAAAGAGTCCTTATCGTCCAGGTCATTGTGTTGCACTTTTTTTCATCACATAATATATACCTGACAAACTTTATATGTGTAAAGCAATGCATATATATACATAAATATTTGTATGTAAGTTTTCATAAAAAAATTGTATGTAACACTTATATCTTAAAATATCAGCCGTTTATATAAAATAATTATTGGTTGATATAATTTTACCTGTGTGGATAAATGTGGCGGCTTATTTTACTGTTGTTTAAATTCTAATAGGAAATTGCCCGTGCGTTGCAACGGGAGCGTAATATTGTGTTATCACGACATAGGAAGAAGATATAGTGACATTTGTCATGTGTAGTTTCTAACCATGTCGGTGTGTCCATTGACTTCCTCTGTAAAGCTCTTTCGATTATTTGTCTCCTCGCATAGCGGGTAACCTTATCCAATCTATCTATCTCCTTTATCTACAATCACCTCGTCCTTGCTCCACCTCTCCTTCTTAGATGGCGTACTCAGTCCCATGTTGCCTTGGCTCTCGTTCCCACACCACCTCATTCCATTGCCTTGCCCTCGCATATCCTAGATCATCCGTAGCACATCCTATTATTTTCTTAATGCCCGTGCATTACTCTAGGTAACAATGCAGCTAAATGAATCAAGTAGATGGTTAAATGACATAGATAAGCATGTCACGTGAAGTAAATTCTTCAGATAAAGAATAGTTGCCTGAAAATCACAGTGCAATACACGATTCCCAAGCAATAGGTTAAACACGAAGGACCTCTCTAATACACGATTCCCAAGCAATAGGCACAACTTCTCAACATATTGTCAACTTCCAACAAACACTACTTGCTTATCAATTAGGAGAGAAACACACACACACACACACACACACACACACACACACACACACACACACACACACACACACACACACACACACACACACACACACACACACACACACACACACACACACACACACACACACACACACACTATTGGCATATCAATTAGCAGAGCAGCTAGGTACCTTAATAATATGCAGGAGAGGAGCCCACGGCCGTGACGCCCACCTCCACGGCCAGTGCTCACCTCGACGCCCATAGATGTGCACCTCGATGCACTCCGCCCAGCACACGGCAGAGAAAGCTGCCCACATCCACACCCATTGTTCAGCATCTCCGCACCTCCATGGCCACTACTAACCTCCACGCCTGCTACGCCTCACTCACCACTCGCCACTCGCCGGTATTAGTGGAACGTCGTGGGCGTTCGCGTGTGTGTGCACGTAGAGCATCAGTACAACGGAAACAAGCAGACAAGAGGGAGCATGCATCATATAGAGCACACGCATGCATCCACAAAGGGTCAAGAGAAAACAGGAAGATTAGCGCGTTGTAGATTGCCGGAGACAGGGCCATCTATCACCGCGATGGGATTGTTTGTTTTGGGCGGGAGGGAGAGAGACGAGAGATGCGGGCGGCGGCGGCGGAGTGCTTGTGAAAGAGAGAGAGGGGGGGGGGGGGGGAGGGGGACCAGGCAGGTGCGATTTTTACGGGGAAAATTGGATATGGTGTTGGTCGATGGATGGACCCGGCGGGAGTCGGACGACGACGTATGACGGTTTAGGGGAGACGAAACGTTAAGATTCTTTTAAATAGTAGAGATAATAATAGATCTCTGCTCTTCAAACACCTATTTTGTGAATGCAATCGACGTGTTCGTTATTAATCTCTCCTATTTAACGAACAATTTTCTGGGCTGCTTCTTTTGAGCAGGTAGTTGTCCACGTATATGCTTTGTACTAAGTTTATCATTTTGCTAGACTGCTTGGAAACGTTGCCGCTAAAAAAAAGTTGGCTGGAAACGTCCAGGATATGGAGACCTTTTTTTTATTGGATACGGAGACCTTTCTTAATTAGCCTGGGTGGAGACGTATAGGAAGTGGAGACATGCATACGTGTACCTCTTTGAAACAAATCCTGATCGTTCTTTTAGTGTCTTTTTCTACTGTTACATATTAGCCGTTCGTTTTCTATCGTTTTAAGTATACTAGCAAAAGAGCCCGTGCGTTGCAACAGAAGAGAAAACATAACACACACTCTTAACACAACAACCATCACCCATGACCACAATAGGTCCATCTCCTTTATTTTTGCGAGGCATCATATTTGTGTTGCTACTTATCCTCCTTCTCACCCTCGCCGGCAATGGCCTCGGTGTTCACAAAAACAAAAACAAAACATGTTTGAATATGTTTAATCATAAGGCGTCTTTCTCTCCCTCTCTCCTCCCTCTCCCTCCCTCCCCCCCTCTCTCTCTCTCTCTCGCTTTCTCTCACTCTCGCGATGAGAAATCTGTTGTTTTCCCCTGCGACATTTTTCAGAGGTATGCATGTGTAGTTATCGATGTTTTCTTTTCCCTATATTGTTATAGTGGGGTGTTTATTTGCAATCGGATCGCCGCCGGTACGAAAGGAAAACGGATCTTACGCTATAAATTATAAGTTTGCTCCCAAAACGATATTTTAAAAATATTTAACAGGTAAAATTAACATTATATTTAGACTCCACATATTTTTCTAATAAAATTTCATATATAATATGTTAAAATCAAAGTTATGGTTTAAAAGATACAGATAATTTAGAAAATCATTATTTGACTTCAATATATTCCAAAATAATATTTAAAAATACTTAACAGGTGAAAATAATCTCATATTCATATTCTACATATTTTTCTAATCAAACTTCATATATAACATGTTCAAATCGGAGTCACGGTTTAAAAGATATGGATGATTTAAAAAACATTGTTTGAATTAAATATGATCCGCAGATGAATTACCTAAAACATCAAGGGGTTTTTGGAAAAATGTAAAATAATGGTTATGGTGTGACTTAAATCCGGACTGCTGGTTGATTTCAACAAAACACAGGGACCTTTGTGTAAAATATGAAAAAAGATTCGTTTTAACTTAAAACAGGACTGCGGGTTGAATTCTCTGAAATAGAGGGCCTTTTCTAAAAAATGCCATGACGGACGAAAGAAACCCTATTTGCTTTATTATTAGGTAAAGATAATAGATAGATAGATTATTGGAGATTAGAAGTGTTCATGTATTTCAGGTCTGAATTTTCCATCTTTATTTATCTTCTCGTACACATATTTTATTTCATAAAAAGACTATTTTGCTAATCTCCTCGCTCAACTATAGTTTCTACATGTATACCTACACATCTATATTTGGTAGGTATAGTTTGTTATCCAAGCAAAGCACCAAGGAGACCCACAGAAAGAAAAAAGTGAAGCACCAAGGAGTCCGGACTTTATTTTTTAACGGAGAAAAGGAGGAGTCCATATTTTTAATTCCTGGGACGCTATTTTTTGGGGTGGGTTCGTAAGGTTGGACTATTGGTTTTTAAAAACGGGACGCACCAAAGGAGTCTGGACTGTTTTTTTAAGACTAGCAAAAGAGCCCGTGCGTTGCAACGGGAGAGAAAACATAACACACACTCTTAACCCAACAACCATTACCCAAGACCACAATAGGTCCATCTCCTTTATTTTTGCGAGGCATCATATTTGTGTTGCCGCTTATCCTCCTTCTCAGCCGGCGATGGCCTCGGTGTTCACACAAAACAAACAAAAAACGTGTTTGAATATGTTTAATCCTAAGGCGTCTCTCTCCCTCTCCCTCTCTCTCTCTCTCTCTCTCTCTCTCTATCTATCTCTCTCTCTCTCTCTCTCACTCGCGATGAGAAATCTGTTGTTATCCCTGAGACATTTCAGAGTTATGGATGTGTAGTTATCGATGTTTTCTTTTCCCTATATTGTTATAGTGAGGTGTTTATTTGCAATCCGGGTCACCGCCGGTACGAAAGGAAAACGGATCTTACTCTGTAAATTATAAGTTTGCTCCCAAAACGGTATTTAAAAAATATTTAACAAGTAAAATTAACATCATATTTAGATTCCACATATTTTTCTAGTAAAATTTCATATATAATATGTTAAAATCGAAGTTACGGTTTAAAAGATACGAATAATTTAGAAAATCATTTATTTGACTTAAATATATTCCAAAATAAAATTTAAAATACTGAACAGGTGAAAATAATCTCATATTCATATTCTACATATTTTTCTAATCAAATTTCATATATAACATGTTCAAATCGGAGTTACGGTTTAAAAGATATGGATGATTTAAAAAAACATTGTTTGACTTAAATATGATCCGCAGATGAATTACCTAACACATTAGGGTGTTTTGAAAAATATAAAATAACGGTTCGGGTGTGACTTAAATCCGGACTGCTGGTTTATTTCAACAAAACACATGGACTTTTGTGTAAAATATGAAAAAAATGATTCGTTTTAACTTAAAAAAGGACTGCGGATTGAATTCTCTGAAATAGAGGGACTTTTCTGAAAAATGCCATGACGGACTAAAGAGACCCAATTTGCTTTATTATTAGGCAAAGATAAAGATAGAGAAAGGAAGAGTCCAAGTTGATTATTTCCTAGGATGGTATTTTTGGGTAAGGGTAGGTATGGACGGATTGTTTTTTTTTCCGAATTGAACCTTCCTTAATTGGCTGCCGGCCTGTTTTTTTTGCTTGCCAAGAAATATTGTGCTATTCTCATCGTGGCAACGTGATTATATAACTGTATCTATCTGATAATATTTATATGTAACGCTATATCTCTTAAATCTTAGCAATTAATATCAATAATTTACGGTCAAGATAATTTAATCTATGTGGATGAACGTGATGTCTTGTTTGTCTTCTGTAGTATATATAATAGATTTCCTTATTGTATAGTCTAGGTTTATTCTTCGTCATGATGCTGTAATTTATTTTTTGTATATGCTCTCATCGCTCTCTGAAAAAGATGTAAGCTTCAACGGAGCGCAATGGGCCTGAACGTTGGTACTCAAACTGGTCGGCCCGCCAATCGCTATAAATCGGCCTAAATGTGGTCCAAATATCATCTCCGGCCAATAGCAGGCCTAGACGTAAACTCGCCAACTACTAGTTTTGGGCCTTTAACAGGCCGAGTAAAACCAGTTGCCTAAGTTGGGCCGGAAAATAAAATGGGATTTTGATAGTCTGAAAAGTAGATTAAGCTTGAATTCTAACTTCGGCCCATGATTGGCTCAACCAGAAGACGGGCCGTTAACAGGCAAAAATATGTATCGGGCCACAATTGGCCCAATAATGTGATGGATTGTAAGCAGGCGAGATGCAAAGCGGGCGATAATTAGGCCGAGTTATATCACGGGTCTTTAACAGGCCAACAGTCAGGTTTGGCTAAAATGAATCCACGAAGACTACGAGCCGTTAAGAGGCTGAAAGTCACTTCGAACCAGAAATAGGCCCACATGCAGCACCGGTCGTTAAATGGCTGAAAGTGAAACCGGGCCGACAACGGCCCATATGTACCAAGGGTCACTAACAGGTCAAAAGTAATATCGGGCCGAACTATCACATGGGCCTTTAATAGGCCATATCAAATGGCCCCCAATGGGGCCAAAAGCACAGTGCCTGTTAACGGGCCAGATCTTATGTGAGCTGTAATTTCGCCCAAAATATGTCAGGCAGTTAATGGGCCGGATCTGAAATGGGCCATCATTTGGCCCCAAACATGGCAGGATGTTAACGGGCCGGATCTGATATGGGCCGTCATTTTGGCTCAAAATATGGCAGACATTGAACAAACCGGATTTGATGTGGGCTGTAGTTTGCCCCAAATCGTGACAGACTGTTAATGAGTCAGCCCAGTAGTCTATGACAAAATCTTGTGAGCCTTTGGGGCCAGCCTTTTTACCTTAAATATGCTAATGTTGAGCCATGCCACGTGTTCACGTATCATAGGCACGTTCCGTCCATTGCATGCATGACATTTGTCCCAATCCTGAGCTGACACGTGGATCCGCCGACGAATGAGAAATATACATGTGGAAAATTGCCATTAGTCCGGGCTGTTAGCGGGTTATCGGATCCAAAACCGGACCCGATAGCTTAACGACGACCCGTTACGGTGGATGCCACGTGTCGGTTACTCTTGACAAAAACAGTTCCATGATGCAGCATTTATTGTCATGGAAGTGGACACTTCCATGATGATAATTTCAGTATTGTCGTGGAACACTTCTACGACAGCATAAGTATGACTCTATTGATTCTATCATAAAATCATCATAGATGTACATGCATGACAGAAAACGTTACCTACTGTGACAAACACGCATCATCACAGAAGTGTTTTTTTGTAGTGTTGTAGGGTGTCAGCTCTAGTTGCTCGGGCGGCAGAGCAGGCGGCTCGCCTGGTGCGCGGCCTTGGGGTTTCGGCAAGGATGCCTGAGTGGCCACTTCGGTTTTGGTTGTAGAGTGTCGGCTACGGGTTGCTCGGGTGGTTGAGGTGGCGGCTTGTCTGGTGCGCGACCTCGGGATCGAAATGTGTTGATGGTGCCCTGTTATGGGTGTGTTATAACGGTTTTCGCCCGGATTTCCGTGTTCTATCTTTTTAAATAAATCGGGTCCTAAGGAATTGCGTTAAAAAAAAAAGTATTTCGTCTGTCAGACGGTTGGTGTTTGATTGTGTGAATATTAATTATGCAGAAATCGAATGTTGTTCATCATGTTTTGTGACCGCTTGGTGCTACAATTTAAGCTAATAAAAGCGCCATTTTCCAGGAAAAAAAATGCCTAACCGCATCGAACTTATATCCAGCTGGCTGAGTCGAAGATAGCATTCTTATCAGAGGCTCCTTTCTTCTTCCGAGCAATACATATTCTAAGGATCCGGTTGAATTTTCTCTTGTCTGATTGTTTGCATGGTACAGCTTGGATGCAGAGTTTGGTACTTATATACAGAGAGTATGATTCATTGGTTGAATCAGTGAGAACATTGCTGTCAATCCTGGCAGCACTGCACCTGCACACCTGCTTGTCCGGTTCATGAAACAACTCTCTAAAAGAAAACATGTTACACGACAGCTGCAATCTGTAGCATTTCATAATAGATCTGTGGTTCGGGTTTAAGAAAGGTAAGATTCTAACAAAATAACATGTGTGAGGTGTAATATTGTGTAGTTTAGTAGGTGTCCATGCTAGTCTAGCTAGCTGGTTGAGTTCGAGTCTAATTCGGCTAGTCACTCCCCATACCCTGCCCATAACTGGAGCGGATAGGGGCAATCGGACGCGCCCATTACATTGGCTCTTTCAAGCCGGACCCGTTCTAAATCCTCTCAAAATTGACTTATCCATCCACTTCAACCGAATTCCTCCTGCCCCCGTTGTCCACTTCCTGCCTCCGGGCAGCCGCCCACCCCTCCCTTCACGACGTCCTCGTCCCCCGTCGTTGAGATGTCGTCCATGACAACCCTTCCGCCACCATTGACACGGATGATGCCTTGGTGGAATCAGTCGGGCTCCACAGCCTGGCAGCGGATCCTTGCAGGATGGAGAACCTTGCCCTGAAGGACCGCTGGCAGAGGCAGCGCCAGTGTGAGGCGGCATAGAAGATAGCGGTTGCGTAGCTGGCGTTGGTGGCTGCTGCTGAGGACATGGAGTTGGTGCCACACAGACCAATATGTCGGTCATGGCTATGGGGACAAACAACATGTCGCTAGAGCCAGACTCCGTTCCACCCTCCCAATGGACGGGCATCCCGGATTTGAGATTTTTGCAAGCCTCCCAGTGGACCCCACCAACTCAAGTCATTGACTCATTCGTGTATCGCCTATCCCTTTATGAACAGTTGAAATTTATTTTGGCATGTAACGAATTGTCATTTACTTCGTATCGTTGGATTTATGATGATTTGCATTTCATGATAGACGTGTGTGGATTTACATGGATTTGGGTATTGAGATATGGGAAGTGTGGTTGTTGAGGAGGAGAAATGTGGACCTGCCCGGCGCTGTCCGCGGGCACGTCCACGGGCATATAGGGGCTCGGATATGGTAATTATGGTTGTAGATGCTATTATATAGGAAAGTAACAGGGCTGTGTCCGGTTTGGATATAAAGCCGCATACACAGGGGTGGGCACTTTGAAACCGAAAACCGAAAAACCAAAGCGAACCGAACCTTTTTAACCGATTTGTCGGTTTATTCGGTGTTTGATTTTATGGTGTTCGGTGTTCGGTGTTCGGTGTCGTGTTCGGTGTTCGGTGTCGTGTTCGGTTTTGATTGCTAACAAACCGAATTCACGGAAGAAACCGATCTGTACGTATCCTGGTTAGTATGTTCCTTTTTTAGGGGAAGGTTAGTACGTTCCAGTAGTGCAAGCGCAACTGCCGGCAGGCCAATTTGCGATCGGCCCAACCCAATGGTTGCTGCACAATCATTTTTCCAAAACTCTACTCTGTAATGTATCGGTGCTGCCACATATAGCCGGCCGGCTGCTCAAAGGTACTTCGCTACTGGCCTCTTCAAGTTCTGGTGTCTCGATGCATTCTAAAAAAACTCTAATCTCTAATATAAGTAGTGCGTAAGGCCATGCTAATACATATTACTATGCTAATGATTAGTCCTTAATTTATTCCATTGGAATATTTTACTATTCTTTTGCATGCATGGCTAGTGAAAAGCTAGTGAATCCTTCCACCAAGTGCATGTATGTGCGTTCATGGAACTAATTGTTTTGTGCATTTTGTACAAAATCCACCGCTTCTCATTAGTCGTGACACTTTGACTGGTGGCTGCATGTAATTCGGTTTTTTGGTTAACCGAACAAACCGAACTGATATATTTCGGTTAATATGGTTCAGTGTCTGAATTTTGTGTACTTATTTTGGTGGCAATTTCTTCAAAACCAAAATTCAAGAAAACCGAATAAACCAAACCGTATTAACCATAAAAACCGAACGCCCAGCCCTAAGGGTAAATGTCGTAACGTGCAAAAAAGAAAAAAGAAATAAAGAGAAAAAGACGAGGCATGGTACGAGCCCTTGACACTAATAAGGTTTTATGCACGCATGTTCGTCGTTTTTTATCTCATGGTTCCCTGGCCGTGTGATTAGGTTCTACTAGTAATTATAGGAGGTCGAACAACGGGTTGCATGCCCCTACGACAGATCACCCGATCGGTGCGAAGTATGATTGGAGAATGATTGTAAACCAACATACATTATGCCACCTTTTAGATTCTGAATCATGATAATAACTAATCATAAAACACCACTTCCTCTGTGCTAATTACAATACACCACTAGTAGAAAACATGACATTTGTCCCGGTTCGTAAGGGCCTTTAGTCCCGGTTCTTGAACCAGGACTAAATGGGTCATTACTAATGCCTCCCCCCTTTATCCCGGTTCTAACACGAACCGGGACAGATGTGCCTCCACGTGGCCGGTGCGCCGAGCCCAGGTAGGAGGGCCTTTTTTCCCGGTTGGTGGCACCAACCGGGACCAAAATGCATCTACGCGTCAGCATCTCAACGGCTGGGGTTTTTGTTTTTTTTGAAGGGGGGGGGGGGGGGGGGTGGGGGTTTTTGGGGGTTAATTTAGGTGTTTCATATATTGTGTTAGCTAGCTAATTAATAGAGAGAAGTGTCCTCTCTTATGTCCGTGCTTGGTCGACGCTACATACTGTACATAGAGAGGCCCTCGACACGCTAGCTAGTAAGAAAACGAAGGGAACCATTAAGTATAGAAATTCGTCATGCATACCGAGAGAAGTGATTGATCGACCTCTCCTTCTCCGAGAGATTGATCGAACAACAAGTTTTCGTATTATCTATCCGATGCTACTGGCCATACATATACAATATGTAAGATCTCTTACAATCCCCTAGCAATTGAAATCAACTTCCAATGATATTCTCCGGCTTTATTGATGACGTGGTCAAGAAAAAATCCCGCCAATTCCTCTTGAATTGCTTTCATGCGATCGTGTTCTAGGAGTTCATCCCGCATCTGCCACGTCTAATTTGAAGAAGGGGGTTAATACATATATGAATGAAACTCAACAGAAATGATGATGTAATAAAATGAAATTGTGAATATTATTACTTACGCACTTCATATTGTCTTTTAGATTAGCTCCGCTTATTTTTCAAAGTCGCGTTGTAGATGAACTCGCACACTAGTATACACAGAAATTATTCCCTTCTTCCTGGCACAAGCACTTTACGAGAAATAGAGGTCAATCAAACTGATAATGAAGCATTATAAATGGCATTGATGAAAGTATAGCTAGAGAATCAACGGGAGATGCGCGCAACTAGCTAGCTAGTAGTACTTACTTTCGGGTATGTATATCGCAGCTCCTTCGGCAGTCCCGAAACTTCTGCGGTGAACTGTTTTCAAACCCTGCAAGACAAAGAAAATAATAATTATTACTTGAGATATCAGGAAATGAACAAAAAGTTGCCGATATGGTGCGATAATGATCGATTGAAGTTACTTGTTGAGCATTTTAGTCATGTCCGCATAAGTTTCGGGATTTTTTCGTCTCGAGTCTAAGACGTTTACTACTCCCCGCTCAAGCTTAATCTCCAGAAGAACATAATGGAATATGCGCACGCATGCATAACTCATCAATTACATTACTATAACCTCGCTCGAGTAATAAAGAGAAACCGAATATGCACACCACAGTAACACTCACTGGAAGTTGTAAGGAAAGAGTATTAAATCTTTGTTTTGATTTTTGATCAATGATTGTAGCAAGTTGGCCTCGGCCTCTTCGGCGTGCTTTGTAACCTGAATTTCATCTATGATATTTGTGTTAATGAACCCAATATCATACATTTCTTGTTTTTTGCACTCGACGATCTTCAATCTGCATAATATAGTGAGGATAATTAATTATAAATACATGCAATGAAAGAGCCGAGCTATATATAGAGACTTAATAACATAAATAGTACTTACAGACAGTAGCAAAAGACCGTTAGTTTATCGAGGGCCTTTTGATTGAAGAACTCGAAGAACTCCTCAAATGGAATAGTCAACAGATCAGTTCCAACGAGGTCGTGCTCCTCTTTAATATTCAGATACAAAGCATTCGTCCCTCCAGACTCTCTGCAGGTTTTCATGTACCAATTATGGAATCTTCGCATCATAGTTGTTAGAGATTTTTCATCTTTGACGAGAGGCTTCCCGTACTCGTATCTGTGTTCGTCCACCTCCAAGAAATCGGGAAGTTGATCGTCAGGCAGGTAATCTGCAAGATTGCCATAACCGGCCACCGTCATCGGAGCATTAGCGATGATGTAGCTGCTAGACACATTGAGCAGGGGGCACGATTGGTTTGCTTGTTCGCCGAGCTGGTCAATTTTTTTCGCAGCTGCTCGTTCTCTTGACCTTTGATGTCTGACAGTACTTCCCGACCGCTCCGCTTGGAGATATGTCTGTTCAGTAATGCGCTCATAGTTGGTTCTCGGCGGAGACTTTGCCGGTTTCCTCAGGGCATCGAGAGTGCGCTTTGCTTTCACCGGATCTACCTTCTCCTACGGAGGTGGATGTCTCTTTGCTTTCACCCCTTCAAAGAAGTCCTTCACGTGGGTCCGCACGATCGTCGCGTTTTCCTCCTCGTTCCTCTCATATGGTAACTTCTCTAGAGGCTTGAGAGGTGGACCGTATCTGTATTGGCTCCCGCCTCTGGCTGTACTGCTAGACGCCGGAGCAGACAGAGCGGCTGCGGCGTCTGTCTTCTTTCGTGCTTGCTTACGAGGCGGAGGATAAGGACTACGACGCGCCGGAGCAGCCGGGGCGTCGGTGGGTCTCTTCCGCCCTTCTTTGGCGGAGAAGGAGGAGGCTGCTGGCTGCTCGGGCCAAGCGAGGCGGAGAAGGAGGCGGAGTGCCGCCACACGCCAGAGAAGGAGGCCCAGTGCCCTGATCGTCACTCGCCGGAGGAGGAGGCGGTGGAGGAGGCGGAGTGCCCTGACTCGCCGGAGGAGGAGGAGGATGCAGAGGCGTCCAGTTCGGAAGGTTGATGAGCTCCTTCCGCCATAGGCATAGAGTCTTCAGAGCAGAACCCAGCCTAGTCTCCCCTTCACCGGTAGGGTGGTCAAGCAGGAGGTCCTCAAATCCCTCCGTTATTTCATCCACCATCACCCTAGCATATCCTTCTGGAATCGGCCGGCAGTGAAAAGTTGCGCCAGGTTCAGTAGGATAAACAGAGCCAACAACCGCCTTGACCTTCAAATTCATCCATCATGTCACAATGTGGCAATTTTGAGACTCCGTGATGGCATCCACGGGATAGCTGGCAGGAGCCGTCAAGACATGCTCCGGCTGAAGCAGCTTGGTGGAAGCCACGCTGCTTCTCCACTGAGATGGCGGGGTAGCTTCGGGGGAAGCTTCGGCAGGTCGTTTGCTGCGATCTGCTTCTCGTTCCTCTTCTCGTTCCTCTAGACCCATTACCCTTTCGTGCAGCGCCTGCAGTTGGCCCTGCTCCAGTTTCTTCCTCCTCCCGTGGGTTTTGTAACCCCTTGCGTCCGGAAAACCAACCTTCCACGGAATGGAGCCTTGCGTGCCTCCTGTCCATCCAGGGTGCTCAGGATTCCCGAGGGCCATTGTGAGCTCGTCCTTCTCCCTGTCTGGAACGAACGTCCCTTGCCGCGCTGCATTGATATAGTGCCGAAGTCTCTTGACTGGTATTTTCAGTTGCTCGTCCGTCTAATGGCACTTCCATGATACAGGGTCCAAGGTTCCGCCAGCCCCGAAGAACCAAGTCCGGCAACGGTCTGGCCAGTTCATTGTCTCTGGTTCGATCCCTTTATCAAGCAGATCATTCTCAGCGTTGGACCACTTAGGCCGGGCTTTGAGGTAGCCACCTCACCCCGTGCGATGGTGAAACTGCTTCTTCGCAGCATTTTGCTTGTTTGTCGCCGACATCTTCTTACTATTTTCCGATGTCTTGTGGGCCACAAATGCGAGCCAGTGATATCTGATCTTCTCATATTTGCCGATGAATTCTGGTGTCTCTTCTTTGTCGACAAACTTGTTCAGCTCTTTCCTCCACCTCCTGAATAGGGTTGCCATCTTCTTAAGAGCACAAGACTTGATTAATTGCTCTTTAACTGGCTTCTCCGGGTCCTCCTCTGGCGGTAGGGTGAAATTTGCCTTCAGCTCAGTCCAAAGATCATCTTTCTGCATATCATTGACATAAGACACCTCAGGGTCTTCCTCCTTAGGCTTATACCATTGATGGATGCTGATCGGGATCTTGTCCCTAACAAGAACCCCGCACTGAGCAGCAAATGCGTTCTCTGTCCGGATGGGTTCAATCGGTTCGCCGTCGCGCACGATTGCTGTGATCTCAAACCTTTCATCCAAGCTCAACTTTTTCTTCGGGCCTCGTCTCTTTACAGAAGTTGTGCTCGATCCGGAGGGCTAGAAAAAAGAAGAAAGACGAGAGTTAATTAATATGTGTACATATACTAAAACAATGAATGCATCCATTAACTAGTCAGCACGGGCTTAACTAATATATATATACCTGGCCGGACTCAGTTCGGTCACCGGAGCGGTCAGCACGGTCTCCTTCTTGTACCTCCATTGGGTCACCGGAGCCATCATGAACATAGCCCTCTTCTTGTACCGGCATTAATGGGCCGGAGCCATCATGAACATAGCCCTCTTCTTCACCCAGTCCTTCCTGACCATCGTTGTCGTTGAGAAATGACGCAACGACATCACTTCCTTGTGCAATTATCTCCCCCAACATCGCTTTTGTTGCTTCATCTCGGGAGTGCTCCATAGTTTCTGTAAATATTTACAACATGTCAATTATTGTTCAAACATGGTACAGATGGATATATATTAGTGGCAAACGTAGAACTAGCTAGCTAATCACAATAATGAATCATGTTAGTGGCCTCGACGCTGCTTCTCTAGGGTTTGGGGTGGCCTAGACAACGCTTCAAGGGTTTGGGGTGGCCTCGACACAACGCTTCAAGGGTTTGGGGTGGCCTCGACAACGCTCTTTTAACTTGGTAAATTTGGGTGGCCTCGAGAGAGTTTGTCGGGTAGGGGCGCGGCGGGAGGGGGTAGGAGACCAACATCACGGTCGAGAGGGGGTATACATATCGACCGCCCCTCATGTCGAAGTTATCCGGGAGGGGGTTATATCGACAACGACGCGACATACATATACATGGGAAAATAGTATTATCGGGGAGGGGGTATATCGACCCCCCCCCCTCGTGTTGAAGTTATCGGGAGGGTATATGGAATGACGACAGACCCGATAAAACATAAGAAAGCGAAGAAGAAATAAAATAGGAGAAGAAGAAAGGAATGAGGAGAAGATCGAAGAAAAAAGAAAAAAAAAGAGGAGAAGAAGAAAGGAATAGAGGAGAAGAAGAAAAAATAGAAAAAAATTTCTATTTTTTCTTCTTCTCCGCTAGTCCATTCTTCTTCTCCTAGTCCGTTTCTTCTTTTTTCTTCTTCTTATTATTTCTCCTCTTCTTCGTCTTCTTATTTCCTTGTTCCTCTCATTCTTTTCTTCGTCTTCCTTCTTAAAAATACACGAAGTAGTATTGCTTGTTTTTTAAATAATGTTCAAATAGAAATTTTAGAAAAAGTAAAGGTTTTGCCTAATTCATTGTTCATATGAATATACAAACATTTGCATATTTACAATAATTAATATCACCAAAAAATCTATTAACAGAAAAAATACTATTTTTCTAAAATCTATCTTTTGCATATATACATGAACATATATATACACAGAGAACATATATAAATACATATATACATTTTCATAAAAATGCAAAAAATCTAAAAAGGACATATAAATAGATATACACACATACATATACTCACACATATACATATAATCTGAAAAAAAATCATATATACATATAATCTGAAAACAGAGGAGAGGACGGGGGGCGCCGGCCTGACAGGCGGAGGCGGGAGGCAAGGGCGCCAACCACAGATGGGTCGGCACGCAGAGCAGGCAGGTAGGGCGGGCGCGGTGGTCACAGAGATGTGGGGCGCAGGGGCGCGGGACGGGAGGGGCTGTGCTCACAGGGGGCGGCGGCGACGACGAAGGCGAGCAGCCTGACGGCGTTGGTGGTGGCGGCGACGGCGAAGGCGAGTAGCCTGACGGCGTCGGTGGCGGTGGCGACGGCAAGGTGGAGCAGGGGCGTCGGGCGGCGACGGCGATGAGCAGGAGCAGGGGGCGTCGGGGGAGAAGTGGGTGATTTGGTCAAAAACTGCTAAGTGCTGCTTATATAGCAAAGCCTTTAGTCCCGGTTGGTGGCACCAACCGGGACTAATGCACCCTTTAGTCCCGGTTGGTGCCACCAACCGGGACCAAAGGCCTCTTTTCAGCAGCCCAAAGGGCGGGAAGCGGCGGCCTTTGGTCCCGGTTGGTGGCACGAACCGGGACTAAAAGGGGGCATTGGTCCCGGTTGGTGCCACGAACCGGTACCAATGCCCCCCCCCCTTAGTCCCGGTTGGCGCCACCAACCGGGACCAAAGGCCCCTGTCCTGCCCGCAGTGTTGGGGAACGTAGCGGAAATTCAAGATTTTCCTACGTGTCACCAAGATCTATCTATGGAGAAACTAGCAACGAGGGAAGGAGAGTGCATCTACATACCCTTGTAGATCGTTAAGCGAGCGTTCAAGAGAACGGGGTTGAAGGAGTCGTACTCGCCGTGATCCAAATCACCGGAGATCCTAGTGCCGAGCAGACGGCACCTCCGCGTTCAACACACGTACAGCCGGTGGCGTCTCCCATGCCTTGATCCAGCAAGGAGAGAGGGAGAGGTTGAGGAAGACTCCATCCAGCAGCAACACAACGGCATGGTGGTGATGGAGGAGCGTGGCAATCCAGAGGCTTCGCTAAGCACCAAGGGAGAGGAGGAGGAGAGGCAGGGCTGCACCAAGAGGGAGAGAACTCTGCAGCCCCTAGGCCTCATATATATAGGGGAAAGGGAGGAGGGTGCGCCCCCTCTAGGGTTCCCACCCCTAGAGGGGTGGCAGCCCTAGATGGGATCAAGGGAGGCGGCCAAGAGGGGAGGGAGAGGGAGGCGCCCACTAGATGGGCCTTAGGGCCCATCTGCCCTAGGGTTTGCCCCCTCCCACTCTCCCTTGCGCCTTGGGCCTCTTGTGGGCGCACCAGCCCCTTGGGGCTGGTTCCCTCCACACTTGGCCCACGCAAACCTTCAGGGGCAGGTGGCCCCACTTGGTGGAACCAGGACCCTCCCGGTGGTCCCGGTACATTACCGATATCGCCCGAAACTTTTCCGGTGACCAAAACAGGACTTCCCATATATAAATCTTTACCTCCGGACCATTCCGGAACTCCTGGTGACGTCCAGGATCTCATCCGGGACTCCGAACAACATTCGGTAACCACATACAAACTTCCTTTATAACCCTAGCGTCATCGAACCTTAAGTGTGTAGAACCTACGGGTTCGGGAGACATGTAGACATGACCGAGACGTTCTCCGGTCAATAACCAACAGCGGGATCTGGATAGCCATGTTGGCTCCCACATGTTCCACGATGATCTCATCGGATGAACCACGATGTCAAGGACTCATTCGATCCCGTATGCAATTCCCTTTGTCTAGCGGTATTGTACTTGCCCGAGATTCGATCGTCGGTATCCCGATACCTTGTTCAATCTCGTTTCCGGCAAGTCTCTTTACTCGTTCCGTAACACATCATCCCGTGATCAACCCCTTGGTCACATTGTGCACATTATGATGATGTCCTACCGAGTGGGCCAGAGATACCTCTCCGTTAACCGGAGTGACAAATCGATCTCGATTCGTGCCAACCCAAGACACTTTCGGAGATACCTGTAGTGCACCTTTATAGTCACCCGGTTACGTTGTGACGTTTGGTACACCCAAAGCATTCCTACGGTATCCGGGAGTTGCACAATCTCATGGTCTAAGGAAATGATACTTGACATTATAAAAGCTTTAGCATACGAACTACGATCTTTGTGCTAGGCTTAGGATTGGGTCTTGTCCATCACATCATTCTACTAATGATGTGATCCCGTTATCAATGACATCCAATGTCCATGGTTAGGAAACCGTAACCATCTATTGATCAACGAGCTAGCCAATAGAGGCTTTGCTAGGGACATGGTGTTGTCTATGTATCCACACATGTATTTGAGTTTCCTATCAATACAATTATAGCATGGATAATAAACGATTATCATGAACAAGGAAATATAATAATAATAATAACTAATTTATTATTGCCTCTAGGGCATATTTCCAACAGTCTCCCACTTGCACTAGAGTCAATAATCTAGTTCACATCGTCATGTGATTAACCCTGATATGTCACATCGCCATGTGACTAACACCCAAAGAGTTTACTAGTGTATGTAAACTAGTTCACATCATCATGTGATTTAGACTCAATGAGTTCTGAGGTTTGATCATGTTTTGCTTGTGAGAGAGGTTTTAGTCAACGGGTTTTAGTCAACGGGTCTGAACCTTTCAGATCTGTGTGTGCTTTGCAAGTTTCTAGGTCATATTATAAATGCTGCTTCCACGCTCCACTTGAAGCTATTCCAAATGGTTGCTCCACTATACGTATCCGGTTTGCTACTCAGAGTCACTCGGATAGGTGTTAAAGCTTGCATCGACGTAACGCTTTCGCCGAACTCTTTATCACCTCCATAATCGAGAAACATGTCCTTATTTACTCCAAGGACAATTTTGACCGCTGTCCAATGATCCATTCCTGGATCATTCTTGTACCCCTTGACTGACTCATGGCATGGCACACTTCCGGTGCGGTACACAGCATAGCATACTGTAGAGCCTATGTCTAAGGCATAGGGGACGATCTTCGTCCTTTCTCTCTGTTCTGCCGTGGTCGAGCTTTAAGTCTTAACTTCATACCTTACATCTCAGGCAAGAACTCCTTCTTTGGTGATCCATCTTGAACACTTTCAAGATCATGTCAAGGTATATGCTCATTTGAAAGTACCATTAAGCATTTTTGATCTATCCTTATAGATCTTGATGCTCAATGTTCAAGTAGCTTAATCCAGGTTTTCCATTGAAAAACACTTTTCAAACATCCCTATATGCTTTCTAGAAATTCTACATCATTTATGATCATCAATATGTCAACAACATATTGTTATCAGAAATTCCATAGTGCTCCCACTCACTTCTTTGGAAATACAAGTTTCTCATAAACTTTGTATAAACCCAAAATCTTTGATCATCCTATCAAAGTGCATATTCCAACTCCGAGATGCTTACTCCAGTCCTTAGAAAGGATTGCTGGAGTCGACATACCTTTAACATCCTTAGGATCGACAAAACTTTCTCGATTGTATCACATACAACCTTTCCTTACGAAAACTGGTAAGGAAACTCATTTTGACATCCATCTGCCAGATTTCATAAATGCAGCTTATGCTAACATGATTCCGACGGACTTAAGCATCGCTACGGATGAGAAAATCTCATCGTAGTCAACTCCTTGAACTTGTGAAAAACTCTTTGCCACAAGTCGAGCTTCATAGACGGTGACATTACCGTCCACGTCCGTCTTCTTTCTTAAAGATCCATTTATTGCAATGGCTTGCCGATCATCGGGCAAGTCCACAAAGTCCATGCTTTGTTATGATACATGGATCCTATCTCAGATTTCATGGCTTCTAACCATTTGTCGGAATTTGGGCCCACCATTGCTTCTCCATAGCTCGTAGGTTCATTGTTGTCTAGCAACATGACCTTCAAGACAGGATTGCGTACCACTCTGAAGTAGTATGCATCCTTGTCACCCTACGAGGTACGTCAGTGACTTGATCCGAAACTTCATGATCACTATCATAAGCTTCTACTTCAATTGGTGTAGGTGCCACGGGAACAACTTCCTGTGCCCTGCTACACACTAGTTGAAGTGATGGTTCAATAACCTCATCAAGTCTCCACCATCCTCCCACTCAAATTTTTTCGAGACGAACTTTTCCTCGAGAAAGGACCCGATTCAAGAAACAATCCCTATTGCTTTCAGATCTGAATTAGGAGGTATACCCAACTGTTTTTGGGTGTCCTATGAAGATGCATTTTATCCGCTTTGGGTTCGAGCTTATCAACCTGAAACTTTTTCACATAAGCGTCATGACCCCAAACCTTTAAGAAATGACAGCTTAGGTTTCTATAAACCATAGTTCATACGGTGTCATCTCAACGGAATTACGTGGTACCTTATTAAAGTGAGTGCGGTTGTCTCTAATGCCTAACCCATGAGCGATAGTGGTAATTCGATAAGAGACATCATGGTACGCACCATATCCAATAGGGTGCAACTATGATGTTCGGACACACCATCACACTATGGTGTTCCAGGCGGTATTAATTGTGAAACAATTTGCACAATGTCTTAATTGTGTGCCAAAACTCGTAACTCAGATATTCATCTCTATGATCATATCATAGACATTCTATCCTCTTGTCACGAAGATCTTAAACTTCACTCTGAAATTACTTGAACCATTCAATAATTCAGACTTGTGTTTCATCAAGTAAATATACTCAACATCTACTCGAATCATCTGTGAAGTAAGAACATAACGATATTCACTGCATGCCTCAGCACTTATTGGACTGCACACATCAAAATGTGTTACTTCCAACAAGTTGCTATCTAGTTCCATCTTACTGAAACCGAGGCTTTTCAGTCATCTTGTCCATGTGGTATGATTTGCATATCTCAAGTGATTCAAAATCAAGTGAGTCTAAACGATCCATCTGCATGGAGTTTCTTCATGCGTATGCACCAATAGACATGGTTCGCATGTCTCAAACTTTTCAAAACGAGTGAGTCCAAAGATCCATCAACATGGAGCTTCTTCATGCGTTTACACCAATATGACTTATATGGCAGTGCCACAAGCAAGTGGTACTATCATTACTATCTTATACTTTTGGCATGAAAATGTGTATCACTACGATCGAGATTCAATAAACCATTCCTATTAGGTGCAATACCATTGAAGGTATTATTCAAATAAACAGAGTAACCATTATTCTCCTTAAATGAATAACCGTATTGCGATAGACATAATCCAATCATGTCTATGCTCAACGCATACACCAAATGACAATTATTCAGGTTTAATACTAATCTTGATGGTAGAGGGAGCGTGCGATGTTTGATCACATCAAAATTGGAAACACTTCCAACACATATCGTCAGCTCACCTTTAGCTAGTCTCCGTTTATTCCGTAGCTCTTTTATTTCGAGTTACTAACACTTAGCAACCGAACCGGTATCTTAATACCCTGGTGCTACTAGGAGTACTAGTAAAGTACACATTAACATAATGTATATCCAATATACTTCTATCGACCTTGCCAGCCTTCTCATCTACCAAGTATCTAGGGTAGTTACGCTTGATGTCCGTTCCCTCATTACTGAAGCACTTAGTCTCGGTTTGGGTTCAACCTTGGGTTTCTTCCTTTGGAGCAGCAACTGATTTGCCGTTTCATGAAGTGTCCCTTCTTGCCCTTGCCCTTCTTGAAACTAGTGGTTTCACCAACCATCAACAATTGATGCTCCTTCTTGATTTCTACTTTCGTGGTGTCAAACATCGCGAATACTTCAAGGATCATCATATCTATCCCTGATATGTTATAGTTCATCACGAAGCTATAGCAGCTTGGTGGCAATGACTTTGGAGAAACATCACTATCTCATCTGGAAGATCAACTCCCACTCGGTTCAAGTGATTGTTGTACTCTGACAATCTGAGCACAAGCTCAACGATTGAGCTTTTCTCCCTTAGTTTGCAGGCTAAGACAATCGTCGGAGGTCTTATACCTCTTGACGTGGGCACGAGCCTGAAATCCCAATTTCAGCCCTCAAAACATCTCATATGTTCCGCTACGTTTCGAAAACGTCTTTGGTGCCTCAATTCTAAACCGTTTAACTGAACTATCACGTAGTTATCAAAACGTGTATGTCCGATGTTCGCAACATCCACAAACGACGTTTGGGGTTCAGCACACTGAGCGGTGCATTAAGGACATAAGCTTTCTACTAGGAACATATCTAAACAGTGGAACTAAAGCGCGAGCTTACGACATAATTTGCAAAAGGTCTTTTGACTATGTTCAAGATAATTAAGTTCATCTTATGAACTCCCACTCAGATAGACATCCCTCTGGTCATCTAAGTGATTACATGATCCGAGTCAACTAAGCCGTGGCCGATCATCACGTGAGACGGACTAGTCATCATCGGTGAACATCTTCATGTTGATCGTATCTACTATACGACTCATGCTCGACCTTTCGGTCTCTGTGTTCCCGAGGCCATGTCTGTACATGCTAGGCTCGTCAAGTTAACCCCAAGTGTTTTTGCTGTGTAAATCTGTCTTACACCCGTTGTATGTGAACGTAAGAATCCATCACACCCGATCATCACGTGGTGCTTAGAAGCGACGAACTGTAGCAACGGTGCACAGTCATGGGAGAACACTTCTTGAAATTTGTGTAAGGGATCATCTTATTTACTACCGTCGTTCTAAGTAAACAAGATGCATAAACATAATAAACATCACATGCAATTATATAGTAGTGACATGATATGGCCAATATCATATAGCTCCATTGATCTCCATCTTGAGGCTCCATGATCATCATCGTCACCGGCATGACACCATGATCTCCATCATCGTGTCTTCATGAAGTTGTCTCGCCAACTATTACTTCTACTACTATGGCTACCGGTTAGCAATAAAGTAAAAGTAATTACATGGCGTTGTTTAATGACACGCAGGTCATACAATAAATAAAGACAACTCCTATGGCTCCTGCCGGTTGTCATACTCATCGACATGCAAGTCGTGAATCCTATTACAAGAACATGATCAATCTCATACATCACATATCATTCATCACATTCTTCTTGGCCATATCACATCACATAGCATACCCTGCAAAAACAAGTTAGACGTCCTCTAATTGTTGTTTGCATGTTTTACGTGGCTGCTATGGGTTTCTAGCAAGAACGTTTCTTACCTACATAAAACCACAACGTGATATGCCAATTGCTATTTACCCTTCATAAGGACCCTTTTTATCGAATCCGTTCCGACTAAAGTGGGAGACGGCACCCGCTAGCCACCTTATGCACCAAGTGCATGTCGGTCGGTGGAACCTGTCTCACGTGGAAATGCGTGTAAGGTCGGTCCGGCCCGCTTCATCCCACAATACCGTCGAAACAAGATTGGACTAGTAACGGTAAGCATATTGAACAACATCAACGCCCACAACTACTTTGTGTTCTACTCGTGCAAAGAATCTACGCAATAGACCTAGCTCATGATGCCACTGTTGGGGAACGTAGCGGAAATTCAAGATTTTCCTACGTGTCACCAAGATCTATCTATGGAGAAACTAGCAACGAGGGAAGGCGAGTGCATCTACATACCCTTGTAGATCGTTAAGCGGAAGCGTTCAAGATAACGGGGTTGAAGGAGTCGTACTCATCGTGATCCAAATCACCGGAGATCCTAGTGTCGAACGGACGGCACCTCCGCGTTCAACACACGTACAGCCCGGTGACGTCTCCCATGCCTTGATCCAGCAAGGAGAGAGGGAGAGGTTGAGGAAGACTCCATCCAGCAGCAACACAACGGCATGGTGGTGATGGAGGAGCGTGGCAATCCCGCAGGGCTTCGCCAAGCACCAAGGGAGAGGAGGAGGAGGAGAGGCAGGGCTGCACCAAGAGGGAGAGAACTCATGTGTTATGGGCAGCCCCAGGCCTCTATTTATATAGGGAGAGGGAGGAGGGTGCGCCCCCTCTAGGGTTCCCACCCCTAGAGGGGCGGCAGCCCTAGATGGGATCAAGGGAGGCGGCCAAGAGGGGAGGGAGAGGAGGCGCCCACTAGATGGGCCTTAGGGCCCATCTGCCCCTAGGGTTTGCCCTCCCACTCTCCCTTGCGCCTTGGGCCTCTTGTGGGCGCACCAGCCCCTTGGGGCTGGTTCCCTCCCACACTTGGCCCACGCAACCTTCTGGGCAGGTGGCCCCACTTGGTGGACCCAGGACCCTCCGGGTGGTCCCAGACATTACCGATATCGCCTCAAAACTTTTCCGGTGACCAAAACAGGACTTCCCATATATAAATCTTTACCTCCGGACCATTCCGGAACTCCTCGTGACGTCCGGGATCTCATCCGGGACTCAACAACATTCGGTAACCACATACAAACTTCCTTTATAACCCTAGCGTCGCCAGACCTTAAGTGTGTAGACCCTACGGGTTCGGGAGACATGTAGACATGACCGAGACGTTCTTCGGTCAATAACCAACAGCGGGATCTGGATACCCATGTTGGCTCCCACATGTTCCACGATGATCTCATCGGATGAACCACGATGTCAAGGACTCATTCGATCCCGTATGCAATTCCCTTTGTCTAGCGGTATTGTACTTGCCCGAGATTCGATCGTCGGTATCCCGATACCTTGTTCAATCTCGTTTCCGGCAAGTCTCTTTACTCGTTCCGTAACACATCATCCCGTGATCAACCCCTTGGTCACATTGTGCACATTATGATGATGTCCTAACGAGTGGGCCCAGAGATACCTCTCCGTTAACCGGAGTGACAAATCGATCTCGATTCGTGCCAACCCAACAGACACTTTCGGAGATACCTGTAGTGCACCTTTATAGTCACCCAGTTACGTTGTAACGTTTGGTACACCCAAAGCATTCCTACGGTATCCGGGAGTTGCACAATCTCATGGTTTAAGGAAATGATACTTGACATTATAAAAGCTTTAGCATACGAACTACGATCTTTGTGCTAGGCTTAGGATTGGGTCTTGTCCATCACATCATTCTACTAATGATGTGATCCCGTTATCAATGACATCCAATGTCCATGGTTAGGAAACCGTAACCATCTATTGATCAACGAGCTAGCCAATAGAGGCTTTGCTAGGGACATGGTGTTGTCTATGTATCCACACATGTATTTGAGTTTCCTATCAATACAATTATAGCATGGATAATAAACGATTATCATGAACAAGGAAATATAATAATAATAACTAATTTATTATTGCCTCTAGGGCATATTTCCAACACGCAGCGCGGTGAAAGTTTAGTCCCACCTCACTAGTTGAGAGGGCTCGAGAGTGGTTTATAAGCGCTGTTGCGCCCACCCTCTCGAGCTCCTCTCAACTGCAGGCTTTCGGGCCTAATCTCACACTATGCTGCTGTGGGCCTATTGGGCCTTCTGCGGGCCTGAATCCTGGCCCAGGTTGGGTTTCTAGTCGTATTCAGGCCGTGGTGGCCCAATAGGTGGCAGTTTTTTTCCAGTTTTTGTTTTGTTTTTTGCATTGTTTATTTTCTTTGTTTATTTTTTAATTCTTTTTGCTTTTAGTTTTAGAAAAATTATAAACTTTCTGTTAGTGCCATTAGTTTTGAAATTTGAAAACACTTTTTTTTGTTTTCTTTCTTGCTTTATTTATTTTATTTTATTTCTACTTACAACAAAATACTTATTGTTGCTATTTTTATTTTTTTCCTGTTTTTTTGTTTTGTTTTTTGCATTATTTATTTTCTTTTGTTTTTTGCTTTATTTTTAAATTCCTTTTTTGCTTTTAGTTTCAGAAAAATTATAAACTTTCTGTTAGTGCCATTAGTTTTCAAATTTGAAAACACTTTTTTGTTTTCTTTCTTGCTTTATTTATTTTATTTTATTTCTAATTACAACTAAATACTTATTGTTGCTATTTTTATTTTGTTTACTTTTTTTTGTTTTCTGCATTATTTATTTTCTTTTGTTTTTTGCTCTATTTTTAATTCTTTTTTGCTTTTAGTTTTAGAAAAATTATAAACTTTCTGTTAGTACCATTAGTTTTCAAATGAACTCTGAAAAAGTTGAAAGTTGGCATGGTATCATAAATTTACCCAAATAGCATGTGCATGTACAAAACGGACAATGGTATCATACTCGTCTGTTACAAAGTTGGCATGGTATCATCATAATAGTTGCGGGAGAAAGCCTTCACTTTTTCTTCGATTGTGTCATTTGCTTATTGCACCGTAACCATGGATAATCTTCATCGTTTATCAGGATGCTGCATGAAACTTTTCATAATCTTCAGACATGTCTGTCTTGCCCTCCACTCCCACGATGTCCCTGTTTTCTGAAAGAACTATGTGGCCCTTTGGCTCATCGTATGATGTATTCGCTTCCTTATCTTTTCTTTTTCTCGGTCTGGTAGACATGTCCTTCACATAGATAACATGTGCCACATCATTGGCTAGGACGAACGGTTCGTCAGTGTACCCAAGATTTTTCAGATCCATTGTTGTCATTCCGTACTGTGGGTCTACACTGCCCGCCTCCTGACAGATTGACCCATTTGCACTTAAACAAAGGGACCTTAAAATCATGTCCGTAGTCAAGTTCCCATATGTCCACTATGTAACCATAATATTTGTCCTTTCCCCTCTCGGTTGTTGCATCAAAGAGGACACCGCTGTTTTGGTTGGTGCTCTTTTGATCTTGGTCAATCGTGTAAAATGTATTCCCATTTATCTCGTATCCTTTCCAAATCGTAACAGTCGAAGATGGTCCCCTGGACAACAAGTACAGCTTATCACAAACAGTATTGTCACCTCTGAGATGTGTTTCCAACCAACTGCAGAAAGTCCTGATGTGTTCACATGTAATCCAGTCGTCGCACTGCTCCGGGTGTTTGGAGCGCAGACTGTTCTTGTGTTCATCGACATACGGGGTCACCAAGGTAGAGTTCTGTAGAACTGTGTAGTGTGCTTGAGACCAAGAATATCCGTCCCTGCATATTATTGAGTCCCTTCCAAGCGTGCCTTTCCAGTCAGTCTCCCCTCATACCACGATTTAGGGAGACCTATCTTCTTAAGGCTAGGAATGAAGTCAACACAAAACCCGATGACATCCTCTGTTTGATGGCCCATGGAGATGCTTCCTTCTGGCCTAGCATGGTTACAGACATATTTCTTTAGGACTCCCATGAACCTCTCAAACAGGTACATATTGTGTAGAAATACGGGGCCCAGAATGACAATCTCGTCAACTAGATGAACTAGGACGTGTGTCATGATATTGAAGAAGGATGGTGGGAACACCAGCTCGAAACTGACAAGACATTGCACCACATCACTCCTTAGCCTTGGTATGATTTACGGATGGATCACCTTACGAGAGATTGCATTGAGGAATGCACATAGCTTCACAATGGCTAATCGGACGTTTTCGGTAGCAGCCCCTCAATGCAACCGGAAGCAGTTGCGTCATAATCACGTGGCAGTCATGAGACTTTAGGTTCTGAAACTTTTTTCTGCCATATTTATTATTCCCTTTATATTCGACGAGAAGCCAGTCGGGACCTTCATACTAAGCAGGCATTCAAAGAAGATTTCCTTCTCTTCTTTGGTAAGAGCATAGCTGGCAGGACCTTCATACTGCTTTGGAGGCATGCCGTCTTTTTCGTGCAAACGTTGCAGGTCCTCCCGTGCCTCAGTTGTATCTTTTGTCTTTCCATACACGCCCAAGAAGCCTAGCAGGTTCACGCAAAGGTTCTTCATCATGTGCATCACGTCAATTGAAGAGCGGACCTCTAGGTCTTTCCAGTAGGGTAGGTCCCAAAATATAGATTTCTTCTTCCACATGGGTGCGTGTCCCTCAGTGTCATTCGAAACAGCTAATGCGCCGGGACCCTTTCCAAAGATTACGTGTAAATCATTGACCATAGCAAGTACGTGATCACCGGTACGCATGGTGGGCTTCTTCCGGTGATCTGCCTCGCCTTTGAAATGCTTACCTTTCTTTCGACATTGATGGTTGGTCGGAAAAAATCAACGATAGCCCAGGTACACATTCTTCCTGCAGCTTCCCAGGTATATACTATCGGTGTCCAGTAAACAGTGCGTGCATGCGTGGTATCCCTTGTTTGTCTGTCCTGAAAGGTTACTGAGAGCGGGCCAATCGTTAATGGTCACGGACAGCAACGCCTTTAGGTCAAATTCCTCCTGTTTGTGCTCATCGCACGTACGTACACCGTTTTCATTCCACAGCTGTAAAAGTTCTTCAACTAATGGCCTTAGGTACACATCAATGTCGTTGCTGGGTTGCTTAGGGCCTTGGATGAGAACTGGCATCATAATGAACTTCTGCTTCATGCACATCCAAGGAGGAAGGTTATACATACATAGAGTCACGGGCCAGGTGCTGTGATTGCTGCTCTGCTCCCCGAAAGGATTAATGCCATCCGCGCTTAAAGCAAACCATATGTTTCTTGGGTCACTTGCAAACTCATCCCAGTACTTTCTCTCGATTTTTCTCCACTGCAACCCGTCAGCGGGTGCTCTCAACTTCCCGTCTTTCTTACGGTCCTCACTGTGCCATCGCATCAACTTGGCATGCTCTCCGTTTCTGAACAGACGTTTCAACCCTGGTATTATAGGAGCATACCACATCACCTTCGCAGGAACCCTCTTCCTGGGGGGCTCGTCATCAACATCACCAGGGTCATCTTGTCTGATCTTATACCGTAATGCACCACATACCGGGCATGCGTTCAGATCCTTGTACGCACTGTGGTAGAGGATGCAGTCATTAGGGCATGCATGTATCTTCTGCACCTCCAATCCTAGAGGGCATACGACCTTCTTTAGTGCGTATGTACTGTCGGGCAATTCGTTATCCTTTGGAAGCTTCTTCTTCAATATTTTCAGTAGCTTCTCAAATCCTTTGTTAGGCACAACATTCTCTGCTTTCCACTGCAGCAATTCCAAAGACGGTACCAAGCTTTGTGTTGCCATCTTCGCAATTGGGGTACAACCCTTTTTGTGGTCCTCTAACATGCGATCGAACTTCAGCTTCTCCTTTTGACTTTCGCATTGCGTCCTTGCATCGACCCGGCGGAGATCATCATCATCGGGCACATCGTCTGGTTCCTCTTGATCTTCAGCAGCTTCGCCCGTTGCAGCATCATCGTGCATATCGTCTGGTTCCTCTTGATCTTCAGTAGCATCACCGTATTCAGGGGGCACATAGTTGTCATCGTACTATTCTTCTTCGCCGTCTTCCATCATAACCCCTATTTCTCCGTGCCTCGTCCAAACATTATAGTGTGGCATGAAGCCCTTGTAAAGCAGGTGGGTGTGAAGGATTTTCCGGTCAGAGTAAGACTTCGTATTCCCACATATAGGGCATGGACAACACATAAAACCATTCTGCTTGTTTGCCTCAGCCACTTAGAAAATCATGCACGCCCTTAATGTACTCGGAGGTGTGTCTTGAACCGTACATCCATTGCCGGTTCATCTGCGTGCATTATAGATAATTAAGTGACCAAATTAATAGAAGTTCATCATCACATTAAAACCAAAGTACATACATAGTTCTCATCTAACAACATAAAGCTCTGCAGAGCATCTAAATTAATTAAACCATACATTGAAACTATGTAAAACATTTCAATGCGAAAACAAATGCGATCATAATCGCAACCAATGTAACAACTGATCCAACGGCATAATGATACCAAGCCTCGGTATGAATGGCATATTTTCTAATCTTTCTAATCTTCAATCGCATTGCATCCATCTTGATCTTGTGATCATCGCATTTACATCCGCAACATGCAACTCCAATATCATCTTCTCCTCCTCAATTTTTCTTATTTTTTCCTTCAAGAAATTGTTTTCTTCTTCAACTAAATTTAACCTCTCGACAACAGGGTCGGTTGGAATTTCTGGTTCAACAACCTCCTAGATAAATAAAATCTATGTCACGTTGGTCGGCATAATTTTCATAAACAATAAATGAACCAATAGTTATGAAAAGATAATATATATCACATCCGAATCATAGACAGGACGAGGGCCGACGGGGGCGGATACCAAAACCATCGCACTATATAAGATGCAATAATAAAAGTAAGAAACTAATACAAGTATCTATCTAAACATACAAGTAAGAATATATTTTCCTTTCAGAAAGAAGATAAGAACAAGAGGCTCACCACGTTGGTGCCAGCGATGAGATCGGCGTGGGTGATCGACGGTGGTGAAGACGGGGACGGGGCGTGACGGACCGCTAAACCTAGACAAATATTGAGGAAAATGGAGCTTGGAGGTCGAGCTTGGAGAGGAGAAAGCTTAAGTAGTGTGGCTCGGGCATTCTATCGAACACCTTGTGTGCATAGGAGGTGAGCTTGAGCACCACCAAGCCCTCTCCCCCTGGGCTGCGGAAAAAACAGAGCGGTGTGCTCTGCTCTTCTGTGAGGGGTATATAGGCACCTCATTGGTCCCGGTTGGTGGCATGAACCGGGACTAAAGGGCAGCCTTTGGTCCCGATTCATGCCACCAACCGGGACCAATAGTGGTGGGCGTGAGCGAGGCCCATTGGTCCCGGTTCATCCCACCAACCGGGACCAAAAGGTCCAGACGAACCGGGACCAATGGCCCACGTGGCCCGGCCGGCCCCCGGGGCTCACGAACCGGGTCCAATGCCACCATTGGTCCCGGTTCTGGACTGAACCGGGACTAATGGGATGACCCGGCCTGGACCATTGCGCCCTTTTCTACTAGTGCACTGCTCCCCCGTCCCTGTTTACATAATTCTCCCTCTGTAGTACCAATGAGCGATCTGTCATGAAACTCAAAGCATCAGAGTCCCTTTTAGAATGTGAATTCCAGGGCATATATGAATTATCATGGCACGTCACTAAGGTTCCGTTGGACAGACTGATAAGCAGACCTAAACCTCGAAACGCATGGGCGGAAAAAACAGAGTGAGCAGCAGTACATTCCATGCCCGATCCAGTGACATGAAATTCCAACACCGACGATTAGCCACGTAGACTGTATATCCTGTTCCAGAAGTCGCAGATAAAAACTCATCAAGGATCCTTCCTTCCTTGTAGCAATAAGTGTTCTACGGATCATGTGGTTTGTGTTTGTTTGTTGGGGCACATATGATGTGATAGCACTTTCTTCGATGCGAAGTTTGGTGATTGGTGCTTGGTTTTGTTGGTCAAATCGATAGCGAAAGCCTGATTCCAAAACGTGTGGGCACCGCACGGTACACTTCCGTGCCCAATCCAGCATCATGAGATTCCAGGTGCCTAAGCCACATCGACCATGGGAGCATATGCTTAGTTGAAAAAACACTAAAGTGTGTTGTAAAGCAACTATTTTAGTGATATGATTGGACTTTAATAAAAGTAAATCATTCAAGTATCGACATGTTGTCTAATTCAAGTAGCCCTAAATTTGGAGCTTTGTATATTACAGAATATTAAATGATTTGAGCTATATACTCGTTGCAAGTACATTTGGAACGGCATAAGGTTGTCTTGAAGAAAAGCGAGTGCTTAAGTAGATGATGATAAATGATGCCCTTTTTGAAAAGCCTTGGTTAAAAGAAACTTGACTTTTATTGGTCCATCACTTTTTTGAGAAACCATAGCAGCATAAGAGAAAATACAGGCCTGCTAGATGGTTTCTTTAGCGCCTTTATTTGGGAGGAAATGCTAATTTTTGTTGGGTTTGCTGCATGCTTTTTTGTCCATTTGATTATGTAGAAATGCAATCGTGTTTGATAAGAATGCTCAACCCTGTATGCAGGTGTGGCTCTCGTGTGCCGACTATCTGGCATTGGCTATGGGCTTTGTTACAGAAGTTGTGGCACAAGAAGCTGATAGAGCTTAGCATCAGGAGGCTACAATGGCTCACCAGAGAATTTATATCCTATTGTGGATGACGTGTGTGTAATAGGCTTCTTAATGTGGCCTATCACACTTTTTGATTTGGCCATTTATTTCTCAATTTCCAATAGATAATGTAATAAATTATGGTTCCATGGTAATAAAATTTCTGATTTCTAAAAAGTTGCCATTCTAAAAACAGAAAATTTGGTAATATGAATCACAGAATGACACTTATAACGGGAGCTTTTGTAGAAGTCACGGTGTCATTGATTTGTTCTTTGTAGACATCACTTGACTTAGCCCTAACCGTCGCCGTGTTAATTAATTAAACGGTGTGTTAATTAATTATCAACTGCTGAACTGAGCAGAAAACCGACATTACTCCTTTGCTATCAGCTGCTTAACTGTAGGCTGTACGAGCTCTCCGTGCTTTAGCAAATTAGCTAATGAGCTAACTGGTCCTCATGCTGACGTTGAAGTAAGACACAGTTTTGCAGCCTCCTTGAATTTTTTTTTATTTTTTTTTTTTCGCTGGAAGGAAGAAGAAGATGATTGGCGCTACGTGCACGCAAACAGGAAGAACGGTTTCCTATTAACCCAGATTAATGGAGTGGATTAAGGAAATGCAATTATTCATAAATTAGATACGGAAAAAACTAAACTACCCTTATCAAAGGAACGTGAACGTCCAGATTTACTCGGCACTCCCATTTATGTTTAGGGAGTGCAAGGGTACCGTAGAAAACATCTAGCCAAAACCTAATTAAACCTCGAAATACTCCTGACCACTTGCGGACCAGGACGACGATGGACTGAGCGGTACATCCAAAACCGGCGACTAGCTACATCGACCATATATCCTGCACCAGGAGTCACAGATAGCAACCTCATCACAGAGGATTCTTCCTTTTTCGTACCAATAATTATTGTACAGATCATGTGGTTTGTTTGTTCATGAGATCAGAGAGTATGATTCATTGGTTGATCCAGTGACAACATTTCTGTGGTCGCATGTGATAGGAGGAACATCGTCTGTTGGACTTAATCACGATTCGGCCTGCTTGTCCGGCACGGACTGTTAGCCATGGCAGAGTCGGTCTTGTACTAGGTAGGATAGTTTCTATATATACGTGTACGATGGCTCCTCCTGTAATCAACCCAGATCAAACCAATACAAAATATAGGACCGACACGGCCCTATTGCCATATCGCGTGTGCTCGTGTTCTCGCGTGTGTTTTTCGAAGTGTTCCGCCGGCGACTCAATCTAGCCAGTGTACAAAGCTAGCTAGACTAAGAATCGATCCAGCTGCTTAGCTAGCTTGCCTGGTGTCTTGCATATCTCGCCGGAAACAAAGCTACGTACGTGCAGTCTATGTACGGCCGGAAAGTACTCGGCCGGATCGACGACTCCGCGATAGCTCTCGACGGAAAGTAATCGTCTACGAGCACGTACGGGCCTGTGCAATTGGTATCAGAGCTTTGGTGTATTGGCGTGTATTGGCCCGGTTCATAAATGAACCGGAATTAATGCCCTTACTCAGGTCTCAACCAAAACTCTGTTTTCTACTAGTGTAAGTATGAAAGCGGGAAATTGTGAAAATCTCGTAAATAAATCAAGAATATTTATTACTAATATTGTGAGAACATTTTTTAGCTTATTTTCTAACAATTCTGGATCTTTGAAAAATTAGAATGTTTTTAGTTTATTACATTTTATGATCTTTATATTATTGTACTTGCACGTGAGACGTTTCTATAAGACATGCATGGAGAAAAAGAACATTCTAAATCAATGTGTCGCATTGTATGTGGTGTTGGCTATACAAATTTATGCAAAAAAGTTATTCTTAAGAAATTGAAGTTAAACACAGTTTAATGAATATCAGTAAAAATATCTTTCTAACTTCCAAGTTAATATATCGATACATATTAGCCTTACATACACGGAGAGGGACACAACCACTGACTTATATTGAACTTTTTTACTTCATTATAACTCATATTGATGTCCAAAATATATGTCCCAACCTGCAGTGCACAACGTCTCGGCTCATTCCCGCAACACGCCGCATTGAGGAAGGTGGCAAAAAGAGGAGCGCGCATGAATGTCTATCCAGTCTCAACCTCATACATGTGGAGAAACTGTGTCCAACTCCTACTAAACTAGCAACACGAGACTAAATTTAAGTCCCACACCTTGCTTTAACGATTAGGCAAAGTGGGCCTCTATTATTTATTAGGAATTCTGAAAATGCTATTGGGCTGGCCCAAAAATAGATCAAATTCCAGCATATCGTGCAGGAGGAGTCGCAGACAACAACCAACAGGTCCGTTCCTTCATTCTAGCTATAAGTATTCCTCAGATCATGTGGTTTTTTTTCCTTTGGCTGCTTGTTTCTGTCCTACATCTTGGATCCGGAATTTGCTACTCGTGTACAGAGAGTATGATTGATTGGTTGATCCAGTGACAACATTTCTGTGGTCGCATGTGATAGGAGGAACATCGTCAATCCTGGTGCACATCTGGTTGTCCAGTTCATGAAGCAACTCTTCCAAAGTGCATATGTTACAGGACTGCTACACTCTGTAGCATTTCAACACCAGTAAGGAATTCGGGATCAAAAAAGACGGGAGCCTTCTGTAGTCTTGTGAGCAGGAAAATGGGACAGTTCAGATTCTGACAAGCTGAAGTTTTTCACTGTTCTTCAGTCGAGCAACTGCTAGCTAGAAGCATGAAATTAACTTCCCATGGATGAACTCAATTATTCCCTTCTGGTTTGTCAGGCACACACGTATTTTGAAATCATCAATATGACCAATGAAATAGAGTTGTATAATTCTATATATTTCATAGGTGGAGCTGATGATCTGGAAATACGTGCGTACCTCGGAAACTGAAAAGGAGTACTCAATATCATTCTTGTTACTACATTGCATTTTTCTAATTCGTAGGTGATCGAACGACGGACAGCAAGACCCTCCGACTGATCACCCGATCAGTGGGAACTAGGAGTGAGCAATAATTGTAAAGCAATGTACATTATTCCACTTATTAAATTCTGGATCATCATAATATGCCACTCCCTCCGTACACTAATAATAATAATAATACACCACTCTCTCGACAATGTAATCAGAAAATATCACTCATCCATCCAAGAAAACTAAGGGTGATGATTGATCTATACTGTTGTAGTTGGCCCAGCAGCATCGCCAACAGTAGAGTTTTTACTGGCCGCACAACACGCAACAGTATACGTGTTGTGAGGGCGTTTTAGAGAAAGGGAATTTAGCCTGTCAATCCCATCGCCCCGACCCACCCAGCCCGTTCGTTTTCTTTCATTTTCATGCACGCCCGCAGCACATATCGGCTAGAGTTCCGGCGGCCGCCTGAGCACCTCCCCTTTGTCAGTCGTGCTTGTCGATGTGACGCCAAGGCCGAAGGACGGCAGACCACCTAGGTTCAATGCAGCGGTCGAGAATCATAATCGGGAGAGCGTGCCAGGACCCAGAGACGCAAACACGCAATGTCGCAGCAGCAAGGACGGCCAGGGCGGGGTGGTGTTCACAACAAGGTGCCGAGGTCACAACGAAGTTGATTCCCAGCCCCTTAATTAGGCCTTCACGAACTGAAGAAAACATTCAAGGTGGTTTTTAAAATCAGGAAATGCCTATTTTAACCCTGAGAAATCGACCGGGGTGATTTGCTATACTGCTCTCCTCACTTGTAGCAGTACAAGCTACCGTAAAAATGGTCTTCATGAAATAACCCATGTGTTACGTTTCATGAAAATCAAACCATCGGAATCTATTTAGAATACATATTCAATGAAATATCTAGATTACTGTGGAATGTAAATGAGGTTTGGTTGGTCAACCCGATAGCCAAAACCTAAACCTCAAAATACTCCTGACCACTTGCGGAACAGGAAGAAGATGGATTGAGCAGTACATCCAAAACCGGCGACTAGCTACATCGACCATATATCCTGCACCAGGAGTCACAGATAGCAACCTCATCACAGAGGATTCTTCCCTTTTCGTAGCAATAATTATGGTGTTGGGTTTCGTTGGTCAATTTTGAAACACGATGGGCACCGCACCGTACATTCCAACATGATGACATTCCAGGTGCGTAGCTGCATCGACCATATATCCAGCAGGCGGAGTTGGAGATAACAACCCAATCAGAGGCTCCTTTCTTCGTCTGAGCAATAAGTATTTGAAAGATCCTGTTGAATTTTCTCTTGTCTGTTTGTTTGCATGGTACATCTTGCATGCGGTACTTATGTACTGAGAGGATGATTGTATGGTTGAATCAGTGATAACATTGCTGAGGCCGCATGTAACAGGAAGAACCTCGTTAGTACTGGCACTGCATCTGCACATCTGCTTGTCCCGTACATGAAAGCAGCTCTTCCAAAGAACATATGTTATACGGTGACCGTGCTCTATAGCATTTCATCACCAGTCAGTAATTCCAAATCAAAAAAGCTCAGAGTCTTAAGCCGGACAACTGATGAATCCGTTCGATCACTTTCATTTGTCAGGTATACGTATTTCGAGAATATTAATATAGCCAATGAAATATACTTATATGCAGTGTATAATTTTATATATTTCATATGTAGAACTGTGTAGTGTGCTTGAGTGAGAGAATGCCCGTCCATACATATTATTTGATTCGGTCTTAGCGTGCCATTTCCACTCAGCCTGACCTTATGCCGCGATTCAGGAACACCAATCGGCTTAAGGTCAGGAATAAAGTCAACACAAAACTCAATGACCTTCTTAGTTTCATGGCCCTTGGAGATGCTTCCTTCTGGCCTAGCACGGTTATGAACATATTTTTTTAGACTCCCATGAACCTCTTAAAGGGGAACATATTGTGTAGAAATACAGGACCCAGAACGGCAATCTCTACGCATAGGTGAACTAGGACGTGCGTCATGATATTGAAGAAGGATGGTGGAAACACCAACTCAAAACCGACAAGACATTGCACCAAATCATTCTTTAACCTTGGTATGATTTCTGGATCGATTACCTTCTGAGAGATTGCATTGAGGAATGCACATAGCTTAACAATGGCTAATCGAACATTTTCCGGTAGAAGCCCCCTCAATGCAACCGGAAGCAGTTGCGTCATAATCACGTGACAGTCACGACACTGTAGGTTCAGGAACTTTTTCTCTGCCATATTTATTATTCCCTTTATATTCGACGAAAAGCCGGACGGGACCTTCATACTGAGCAGACATTCAAAGAAGATTTCCTTCTCTTCTTTGGCAAGAGTGTAGCAGGCATGACCCTGATGTATGACTGATATGTCTCCAACGTATCTATAATTTTTTATTATTCCATGCAGTTATATTATTACTCTTGGATGTTTTACAATTATTTTATAATTATTTTATATCATTTTTTGATACTAACCAATTGACATAGTGCCCAATGCTAGTTGCTTTTTTCTGCTTGTTTTTTAAATTGTAGGAAATCAATACCAAACGGAGTCCAAACGCAGCGAACGTTTTGTGAATTTTTTCTGGACCAGAAGACACAAGATGGGCCGAAGATGTACCAGAGGGGTGCTCTGAGGGGGCACAACCCACCAGGGCGTCATGTCCATTGATGCCTCTCTGATGATGCATGAGTAGTTCATTGTAGACCTACGGGTCCGTAATTAGTAGCTAGATGGTTTCCTCTCTCCCTCTATCTCTCTCTCTCTCTCTCTCTCTCTCTCTCTCTTGATTCTCAATGCAATGGTCTCTTGGAGATGTATCTCTTTTTGTGGTGTGTTTGTTGGGATCCGATGAACTTTGAGTTTATGATCAGATCTATGTTTTTATCATGAAAGTTATTTGAGTCTTCTTTGATCTCTTATATGCATGATTGATTATAACCTTGTATTTCTTCTCTGATATTTGGGTTTTGTTTGGCCAACTTGACCTATTTATCTTGCAATGGGAAGAGGTGCCTTGTGATGGGTTTGATTTTACGGTGCTTGCTCCCAGTGACAGAAGGGGATCCGACACATATGTATTGTTGTTATTAGGGATAATAAGGTGGGGTCTGTTTCTACATAAATAAATCTTATCTACATCATGTCATCATTCTTATTGCATTACTCCGTTTTTTCAAAAACTTAATACACTAAATGCATGCTGGATAGCGGTCGATGTGTGGAGTAATAATAGTAGATGCAGGTAGGAGTCGGTCTACTAATTCTAAAATTAGTGTTTATACCCAATTTTTAGTAATTTATTTAATCTCGCATTCCCGCGAGATCTATTTATCCAATCTACACAGTTTTATCTATCTTTTTTCCCGCGAGGGATTGACAACCCTTCTCTTACGTCGGGTTGCAGAAATTTCACTACAAAAATCAGGTACTTTGCCGTCAGCCATGGCTGACGGCAAAGGCATTGATACGTCTCTAACGTATACATAATTTTTTATTGTTCCATGCTATTATATTACCTGTTTTGGATGTTTTATATGCATTAATATGCTATTTTATATTATATTTGGGACTAACCTATTAACCTAGAGCCTAGTGCTAGCTTCTGTTTTTTGCCTAATTTAGAGTTTTGCAGAAAAGGAATACCAAACGGAATAAAACTTTCGCGATGATCTTTCTTGGACTAGAAGCAAACCAGAAGACTTGGAGATGAAGTCGGAGAAGCAACAAGGCAGCCACGAGGGTGGAGGGCGCACCCCTGCCTCGTGGGCCCCTCGTGGGTTTCCTGACCTAATTCTTTCGCCCATAAATACTCTTATGCACCAAAACCATTAGGGGGAGCCACGAAAACACTTTTCCACCGCCGCAACCTTCTGTACCTGTGAGATCCCATCTAGGGATCTTTTCGGGCGTCTTGTCGGAGGGGGATTCGATCACGGAGGGCTTCTACATCAACACCATTGCCCTTCCGATGAATCGTGAGTAGTTTACCACAGACCTACGGGTCCATAGCTAGTAGCTACATGGCTTCTTCTCTCTCTTGATTCTCAATACCATGTTCTCCCCAATGTTCTTGGAGATCTATTTGATATAATACTCTTTTGCGGTGTGTTTGCCGAGATCCGATGAAATATGAATTTATGATCAGATTATCTATGAATATTATTTGAATCTTCTCTGAATTCTTATATGCATTATTTGATATCTTTGCAAGTCTCTTTGAATTATCGGTTTAGTTTGGCCTACTAGATTGGTTTTTCTTGCAATGGGAGAAGTGCTTAGCTTTGGGTTCAATCTTGCGGTATCCTTTCCCAGTGAAAGTAGGGGCAACAAGGCACATATTGTATTGTTGCCATCAAGGATAAAAAGATGGGGTTTTCATCATTTTGCTTGAGTTAATTCCTCTACGTCATGTCATCGTACTTAATGCGTTACTCCGTTCTTTATGAACTTAATACTCTACATGCATGCTGGATAGCGGTCGATGTGTGGAGTAATAGTAGTAGATGCAGAATCGTTTTGGTCTACTTGACACGGACGTGATGCCTATGTTCATGATCATTGCCTTAGATATCGTTATGATTATGCGCTCTTCTATCAATTGCTCGGCAGTAATTTGTTCACCCACCATATTATTTGCTATCTTGAGAGAAGCCACAGTGAAACCTATGCCCCCCGGGTCTCTTTTCCATCATATAAGTTCTATTTTCCATCACATTAGTTTTCGATCTACAATTTTGCAATCTTTTACTTTTCAATCTATAAACCAAAAATACCGAAATACTTTACCGTTTATCTATCTCTATCAGATCTCACTTTTGCAAGTAAGCGTGAAGGGACTGACAACCCCTTTATCACGTTGGGTGCAAATTTGTTTGATTGTTTGTGCAGGTATTAGGTGACTTGTGCGTTGTCTCCTACTGGATTGATACTTTTGTTCTCAAACTGAGGGAAATACTTACTCTACTTTGCTGCATCACCCTTTCCTCTTCAAGGGAAAAACCAACGCAAGCTCAAGAGGTAGCAAGAAGAATTTCTGGCGCCGTTGCCGGGGAGATCTACGCTTCGCCTCTTGTTTTCCTCTCCCCCACCACTAAAATGATTTTCAAAAACATTTTCCTTCTCTCTTGTTGCTCTCTTGTTTGCTTAAGTTTACCTTTCTATCATTATGGCCGAATCAAAAAGGGCTAAGGGTTTTCTCCCGGGTTTTGCTTTGGATAGCCCCTTTGTCCTCTATAAGCTCATAAACAATGATGCTCCATGAAAATACCTACTGGGGTTATTAATGGGAGTTTTAACAATTTTGACGAAGATGGAATTTTTCATAATTTGCTTGATGAATCTTTGAAAGATGCTTGGGATAGGCTATTAAGGATCTGAGCCAGCTATGTGCCTCAATATCATATTGAGATATACTTGAAAAATAATTATGTTGGCTTACCCTATTCTTTTAAGAAAGTTTTGGATTCTATATTTGAAGAAGGTTTTCTTGAAGGGGATGCCATCGATACTTATGGAAAGATGAAAGCTATATTTGGGCACCCCAAAAGTGAAAATGTTGAATCTACTACTCTTATATGCTTTTATCAAAATGAAATTATCAAAGAGATGAAGGCTAGTTTAGATGCAAATTTTCGAAGTGTGCTTAATCTTTGTTCCACCATTAATGGTCACGTACTTCCACAAAATAGAAAGATAAGTGCTCTTGATAAGAAATTATCTCTTTATTAGCAAAAGGGAGAAGATGACAATACCTAGATCTATTAGTGTTTTATGCCTAGCTAAGGGCATTATACGTTAGCGCTTTTTGGGAGGCAACCCAATTTTATTTTTGTTCTTTGCTTTTTGTTCCTGTTTAGTAATAAATAATTCATCTAGCCTTTGGTTATATGTTGTTTTATGTTTTAGTTAGTGTTTGTGCCAAGTTAAACCTTTAGGATAACTTACGGTGATAGTTTTGTTGATCCTGCTGAAAAACAGAAACTTTTGCGCCCAGTAAATAATTTCCAGAATTTTATTGAAACGTGCTTTGATCTGATTCTTTTGGATCTGGATTGCTGCACAAATTGCTCAGGTTTTCCTATTTTTCAGAATTTTTGGAGTTACAGAAGTATTCGAGTGTTACAGATTGCTACAAACTGTTCTGTTTTTGACATATTCTGTTTTGTCTGTGTTGTTTGCTTATTTTGATGAATCTATGGGTAGTATCGGGGGTTATGAACCATGGAAAAGTTGGAATACAGTAGATATTACACCAATATAAATAGAGAATGAGTTTTCAACAATACCTTAAAGTGGTGATTTATTTTCTTATACTAACGGAGCTTATAAGATTTTCTGTTGAGTTTTGCGTTGTGAAGTTTTCAAGTTTTGGGTAAGGATTTGATGGACTATGGAATAAGGAGTGGAAATAGCCTAAGCTTGGGGATTCCCAAGGCACCCAAAGGTAATATTCAAGGAAAACCAAAAGCCTAAGCTTGGGGATGCCCCAGAAGGCATCCCCTCTTTCGTCTTTGTTTATCGGTAACTTTACTCGAGGCTATATTTTTATTCACCACATGATATGTATTTTGCTTGGAGCATGTTGTATGATTTGAGTCTTTGCTTTTTAGTTTACCACAATCACCCTTGTTGTACACACCTTTTGGGGCAGACACGCATGAATCGTGATTTATCAGAATACTCTATGTGCTTCACTTATATCTTTTGAGCTAGGCAATATTTCTCTTGTACTTCACTTATATCTTTTTAGAGCACGACAGTGGCTTTATTTTATAGAAATTGATGAACTCGCATGCTTAACTTATATTATTTTGAGATTCTTTTAGAACAGCATCGTAATTTTCTTTGGTTATAAATTTAGTCCTAATATGATAGGCACCCAAGAGGGATATAATAAAAACTTTCATATAAAGTGCATTGAATACTATGAGAAGTTTGATTCTTTATGATTGTTTTGAGATATGAAGATGGTGATATTAGAGTCATGCTAGTTATTAGTTGTGAATTTGAGAGATACTTGTGTTAAAGTTTGTGATTCACGTAGCATGCACGTATGGTGAACCGTTATGTGATGAAGTCGGAGCATGATTTTTTTTGATTGTCTTCCTTATGAGGGGCGGTCAGGGAGAAGCGATGGACTTATCCTACCAATCTATCCCCCTAGAAGCATGCGCATAGTACTTCATTTTGATAACTAATAGATTTTTGCAATAAGTATGTGAGTTGTTTATAACTAATGTTGAGTCCATGGATTATACGCACTCTCACCCTTCCGCCTTTGCTAGCCTCTCTTGTACCGCGCAACTTTCACCGGTACCATACACCCACCATATACCTTCCTCAAAACAGCCACCATACCTACCTATTATGGCATATCCATAGCCATTCCGAGATATATTGCCATGCAACTTTCCACCGTTCCGTTTATTATGACACACTTCATCATTGTCATATTGCTTTGCATGATCATGTAGTTGACATAGTATTTGTGGCAAAGCCACCTTTCATAATTCTTTAATGCATGTCACTCTTGATTCATTGCACATCCCGGTACACTGCCGGAGGCATTCATATAGAGTCATATTTTGTTCTAAGTATCGAGTTGTAATTCTTGAGTTGTAAGTAAATAAAAGTGTGATGATCTTCATTATTAGAGCATTGTCCTAGTGAGGAAAGGCTGATGCAGACTATGATTCCCCCACAAGCCAGGATGAGACTACAGACGAAAAAGAAAAAAAAGAGGCCAAAAAAATGAGAAAGTCCCAAAAAAATGAGAGAAAAAGAGAGAAGGGGCAATGTTACTATCCTTTTTCCACACTTGTGCTTCAAAGTAGCACCATGATCTTCATGATAGGCTCCTATGATATCACTTTCATATACTAGTGGGACTTTTTCATTATAGAACTTGGCTTGTATATTCCAATGATGGGCTTCCTCAAATTGCCCTAGGTCTTTGTGAGAAAGCGAGTTGGATGCACACCCACTTAGTTTTCTTTTGAGCTTTCATAAACCTATAGCTCTAGTGCATCCGTTGCATGGCAATCCCTACTCACTCACATTGATATCTATTGATGGGCATCTCCATAGACCGTTGATACGCCTAGTTGATGTGAGACTATCTCCCTCTTTTTGTCTTCTCCACAACCACCATGTTCTCTTCCACCATAGTGCTATATCCATGGCTCACGCTCATGTATTGCATGGAAGTTGAAAAAGTTTGAGAACATCAAAAGTATGAAACAATTGCTTGGCTTGTCATCAGGGTTGTGCATGATTTAAATATTTTGTGTGATGAAGATAGATCATAGCCAGACTATATGATTTTGTAGGGATAACATTCTTTGGCCATGTTATTTTGAGAAGACATGATTGCTTTATTAGTATGCTTGAAGTATTATTGTTTTTATGTCAATATTAAACTTTTGTTTTGAATCTTTAGGATCTGAATGTTAATGCCACAATAAAGAGAATTACATGGATAAATATGTTAGGTAGCATTCCACATAAAAAATTCGGTTTTTATCATTTACCTACTCGAGGACAAGCAGGAATTAAGCTTGGGGATGCTTGATACATCTCCAATGTATCTATAATTTTTGATTGTTCCATGCTATTATATTATGTGTTTTGGATGTTTTATATGCATTAATATGTTATTTTATATTATTTTTCGGACTAACCTATTAACCTAGAGCCCAGTGCCAGTTTCTGTTTTTGCCTGTTTTAGAGTTTGGCGGAAAAGGAATACCAAAAGGAGTCCAAACAGAATAAAACTTTCGCGATGATCTTTCTTGGACCAAAAGAAAATAAAGAGACTTGGAGATGAAGTCGTAGAAGCAACGAGGCGGCCACGAGGGTGGAGGGCGCGCCCAGGGGGGTAAGGCGTGGCCCCTTCCTCGTGGGCCCCTCATGGGTCTCCGGACCTAATTTTTTCGCCCATATATACTCTTATACCCTGATGTCCACTACACAACTTGTTCGTGTATACTCGTGTTGGGCCTCCATGCGCAGAGTTTTGTAGGACAATAGCAATTTTCCCTCAAGTGTATGACCTATGGTTTATCAATCCAAGGGAGGCGTAGGATGAAGATGGTCTCTCTCAGACAACCCTGCAACCAAATATTAGAAAGTCTCTTGTGTCCCCAACACACCAAATACAATGGTAATTTGTATAGGTGCACTAGTTCGGCAAAGAGATGGTAATAAAAGCGTAGTAATGAAAGTAGATATTCATTTTTGTAATGGGAACAATAAAAAACAGCAAAGTAGCAATTGATAAAATGGACCACAAACGGTATTGCAATGCTCGAAAATGAGGCCTAGGGTCCGTACTGGGGAGAGCATTAACGGTATTGCCTCAGCCGCAAGCAGAAAAGTATGCACGCCATTAACAAACTCGGGAGAGCATCGGTCGTCGTACATCCATTGCCGGCTCATCTTCATTACACAGCACCGAAAAGACCAAATTAATAGAAGTTCATACACACCTATTCTCATAAAACAACATATACAAACTCTCTAGCTAAAGCATTTAAATGCAACAACTAATGCCATCAAGATCGCAACTAAGGTAACAATTGATCCAACAGCAAAATGATACCAAGCCTCACCATCAATGGCATATTTTCTAATCTTTCTAATCTTCAAGCGCATTTTCGCCATCTTGATCTTGTGATCATCGATGACATCGGCAACATACAACTCCATTTTCATCTTCTATTCTTCAATTATTTTCAATTTTTCTTTCAAATACTCGTTTTGTTTTTCAACTCAACTTAACATCACGACAAGAGGGCCGGTTAGAATTTCCGAAACATACCTCCTAGATAAAATTATCTATGTCAACTTGATGGGAATAATTTGTCATAAACACGAAATGCAACAAACAGTTATAAAAGAGAATATACCACATCCGAATCATAAACCAGACGAGGGCCGGCGGGGACGGATATCAAAACCATGGCACTATGTATAACAAACAACGTACGGGTGTGACACTTCCCTCCGGGAGGGGGAAATCATCACCAACGTCATCACCAACGATCCTCTCACCGGGAGAGGGTCAATCTCCATCAACATCTTCACCAGCACCATCTCCTCTCAAAACCCTAGTTCATCTCTTGTATCCAATCTTGTATCAAACCACAAATTGGTACCTGTGGGTTGCTAGTAGTGTTGATTACTCCTTGTAGTTGATGCTAATTGGTTTACTTGGTGGAAGATCACATGTTCAGATCCTTTATGCATATTATTACTCCTCTGATTATGAACATGAATATGCTTTGTGAGTAGTTACGTTTGTTCACGAGGACATGGGTGAAGTCTTGCTAGTAGTAGTCATGTGAATTTGGTATTAGATTCGATATTTTGATGAGATGTATGTTGTCTTTTCCTCTAGTGGTGTTATGTGAACGTCGACTACATGACGCTTCACCATTATTTGGGCCTATAGGAAGGCATGGGGAAGTAATAAGTAGATGATGGGTTGCTAGAGTGACAGAAGCTTAAACCCTAGTTTATGCGTTGCTTTGTTAGGGGCTGATATGGATCCATATGTTTAATGCTGTGGTTAGGTTTACCTTAATACTTCTTTTGTAGTTGCGGATGCTTGCAATAGGGGTTAATCATAAGTGGGATGTTTGTCCAAGTAAGGGCAGTACCCAAGTACCGGTCCACCCACATATCAAATTATCAAAGAAATACTTGAGCCTTGAATCATATGAACGTGATGAAAACTAGCTTGACGATAATTCCCATGTGTCCTCGGGAGCTCCTTTCTCATTATTAGAAATTGTCCAGGCTTATCATTTGCTACATAAAGTATTGGGCCACCTTGCTGCACTTTACTTATTTTATTTACTTGTTACTCATTACTATTTATCTTATCACAAAACTATCTATCACCTACAATTTCAGTGCTTGGAGTGAAAACCATACTGAAAACCGCTTATCATTTCCTTCTCCTCCTCGTTGGGTTCGACACTCTTACTTATTGAAAGGACTACGATTGATCCCCTACACTTGTGGGTCATCAAGACTCTTTTCTGGCGCCGTTGCTGGGGAGTGTAGCGCTTTTGGTGAGTGGAACTTGGTAAGGAAACATTTATATAGTGTGCTGAAATTTTCTGTTACTTGTCACTATGGAAACTAATCCTTTGAGGGGCTTGTTTGGGGTATCTTCACCCCAACCAGAAGATCAAAGAGTTGCTCCTCAACCTACTGAACTTTATGAAAATATTTATTTTGAGATCCCTTCCGGTATGATAGAAAAACTGCTAGATAATCCATTTGCAGGAGATGGAACATTGCATCCCGATTTACACCTTATCTTTGTGGATGAAGTTTTTGGATTATTTAAGCTTGCAGGTATTCCCGATGATGTTGTAAAAAGGAAGGTCTTCCCTTTATCTTTGAAGGGAGCTGCATTGACATGGTATAGGCTATGTGATGATACGAGATCTTGGAATTATAAGCGATTGAAGTTGGAATTTCACCAGAAGTTCTATCCTATGCGTCTTGTTCATCGTGATCGTAATTACATATATAATTTCTGGCCATGCGAAGGATAAAGCATCGCTCAAGCTTGGGGGAGGCTTAAGTCAATGTTATATTCATGCCCCAATCATGAGCTCTTTCGGGAAATGATTATTCAGAACTTTTATGCTCGGCTTTCTCTTAATAATCGCAACCTGCTCGATACTTCCTGTGTTGGTTCTTATATGCTGAAGACTATTGATTTCAAATGGGATTTATTGGAAAGAATTAAAAGCAACTCTGAAGATTGGGGTTCCGATGATGGTAAGGAGTCAGGTATGACACCTAAGTTCGATTATGTTAAATCTTTTATGGATATCGATGCTTTTCGTGGATTTAGCGCTAAGTATGGACTTGACTCTGAGATAGTAGCTACTTTCTGTGAATCTTTTGCTACTCACGTTGATCTCCCTAAAGAGAAGTGGTTTAAATATAATCCACTTGTTGAATGAAAGTAGTTGCACCTATTAGAGCCGAAGAAAGGACTATTACCTATAGTGATCCTATTGTTCCTACTGCTTATGTTGAAAAACCTCCTTTTCTTGTTAGGATAAAGGATCATGCTAAAGCTTCGACTGTTGTTCGTAAGAGAAATACTAGGACTTATACACCTCCTGAGCAAATTAATGTTGAACCTAGTATTGTTATTGTTAAAGATCTCTTGGATGAGGATTTAGATGGGCATGTTATTTATTTCTGTGGTGAGACTGCTAATATTGCTAGGCCAGATACTAAGACACGTAGACCTGTCGTAGGCATGCCTGTTATTTCTATTAAAATAGGAGATCATTTTTATCATGGCTTATGTGATATGGGTGCTAGGGCTAGCGCTATACCTTATGATTTATATAAAGAAATTATACACGGCATTGCACCCATTGAATTAGAAGACATTGATGTTACTATTAAGCTTGCTAATAGGGATACCATTAAACATGTTGGGTTGTTAAAGATGTTGATGTTTTGTGTGGGAAGGTTCAATACCCTGTTGATTTTCTTGTTCTTGGTTCCCCACAAGATGATTTTTGTCCCATTACTTTTGGTAGACCCTTTTTGAATACATCTAGTGCTAAGATTAATTGTGAAAAGAATATTGTCACTATTGGCATAGATGGTATGTCTCATGAGTTTAATTTCGCTAAGTTTAGTAGACAACCTCGTGAAAGGGAACCACCTAGTAAGGATGAAATTATTGGTCTTGCTTCCATTGCTGTTCCTCCAACTGATCCGTTAGAACAATACTTGCTAGACCATGAAAACGATATGTTTATGAAGGAAAGAGAGGAAATAGATGAAGTGTTCCTCAAGCAGGAACCTATGCTGAAACATAACCTTCCCGTTGAAATTCTTGGGGATCCCCCTCCACCCAAGGGTGATCCCGTGTTTGAACTCAAACCTTTACCTGATAATCTTAAGTATGCTTATCTTGATGAAAAATAAATATATCCTGTTATTATTAGTGCTAACCTTTCAGAGAAAGAAGAAGAAATATTATTGAAAACTCTGAAAGAAGCACCGAGCAGCTATTGGATATACTCTGGATGATCTTAAGGGCGTTAGTCCCACGTTATGTCAACACAAAATTACATTGGAGGACGATGCCAAACCAGTTAGAGATCCTTAAAGACGGTTAAATCCCAAGATGAAGGAAGTGGTAAGAAAGGAGATTCTAAAGCTCCTTGAGGCAGGTATTATTTATCCCGTTGCTGATAGTGAATGGGTAAGCCCTGTCCATTGTGTTCCTAAAAAGGGAGGTATTACCGTTGTTCCTAATGATAAAGATGAATTGATCCTGCAAAGATCTATTACAGGTTATAGGATGGTAATTGATTTCCGTAAGTTAAATAAAGCTACTAAGAAAGATCATTACCCCTTACCTTTTATTGATCAAATGCTAGAAAGACTATCCAAACACACACATTTCTGCTTTTTAGATGGTTATTCTAGTTTCCCTCAGATACCTGTGTCAGCGAAGGATCAATCTAAAACTACTTTTACTTGCCCTTTTGGTACTTTTGCTTATAGATGTATGCCTTTTGGTTTATGTAATGCACCTGCTACCTTTCAAAGATGTATGATGGCTATATTCTCTGATTTTTGTGAAAAGATTTGTGAGGTATTCATGGATGACTTCTCCGTCTATGGATCCTCTTTTGATGATTGTTTGAGCAACCTTGATCGAGTTTTGCAGAGATGTGAAGACACTAGTCTCATCCTGAATTGGGAAAAGTGTCACTTTATGGTTAATGAAGGCATTGTCTTGGGGCACAAGATCTACGAGAAAGGTATTGAAGTTGATAAAGCCAAAGTTGATGCTATTGAAAAGATGCCATGTCCCAAGGACATAAAAGGTATAAGAAATTTTCTTGGTCACGTCGGTTTTTATAGGAGGTTCATTAAGGACTTTTCTAAAATCTCTAGGCCTCTGACTAATTTATTGCAAAAAGATATTCCTTTTGTCTTTGATGATGATTGCGTAGAAGCATTTGAAATACTTAAGAAAGCTTTGATCACTGCACCTATTGTCCAGCCACCTGATTGGAATTTACCTTTTGAAATTATGTGTGATGCTAGTGATTTTGCTGTAGGTGATGTCCTAGGGCAAAGAGTTGATAAGAAATTGAATGTTATCCATTATGCTAGTAAGACTCTTGATACTGCCCAGAGAAATTATGCTACTACTGAAAAAGAGTTCTTAGCAGTTGTGTTTGCATGTGATAAGTTTAGACCTTATATTGTTTATTCCAAAGTTACTATTCACACTGATCATGCTGCTATTAAATATCTTATGGAAAAGAAAGATGCTAAGCTTAGACTCGTTAGATGTGTTCTCTTGCTCCAAGAATTTGATTTGCATATTATTGATAGAAAGGGAGCTGAGAACCCCGTTGCAGATAACTTGTCTAGGTTAGAGAATGTTCTTGATGACCCACTGCCTATTAATGATAGCTTTCCTGATGAACAATTAGCGGTCGTTAATGCTTCTCGTACTGCTCCTTGGTATACTGATTATGCTAATTACATGGTTGCTAAATTTATACCGCCTAGTTTCACATAGCAGCAAAAGAAAAAGTTCTTTTATGATTTAAGACATTACTTCTGGGATGATCCACACCTTTATAAAGAAGGAGTAGATGGTGTTATTAGACGTTGTGTGCCTGAGCATGAACAGGAATGGATCCTACGCAAGTGTCACTCTGAATCTTATGGAGGACACCACGCTGGAGATAGAACTGCACACAAGGTACTACAATCTGGTTTTTATTGGCCTACTCTCTTCAAAGATGCTCGTAAGTTTGTCTTATCTTGTGATGAATGCCAAAGAGTGGGTAACATTAGTAGACGTCAAGAAATGCCTATGAATTACTCTCTTGTTATTAAACCGTTTGATGTTTGGGGCTTTGATTACATGGGACCTTTTCCTGCCTCTAATGGTTATACACATATTTTAGTTGCTGTTGATTACGTTACTAAGTGGGTAGAAGCTATTCCAACTAGTAGTGCTGATCATAATACTTCTATTAAAATGCTTAAAGAAGTTATTTTTCCGAGGTTTGGAGTCCCTAGATATCTTATGACTGATGGTGGTTCACATTTTATTCATGGTGCTTTCCGTAAGATGCTTGCTAAGTATAATGTCAATCATAGAATCGCATCTCCTTATCATCCATGATCTAGTGGTCAAGTAGAGTTGAGCAATAGAGAGCTCAAATTAAGTTTGCAAAAGACTGTGAATAGATCTAGAAAGAATTGGTCCAAAAAACTTGATGATGCATTATGAGCCTATAGAACTGCATACAAAAATCCTATGGGTATGTCTCCATATAAGATGGTTTATGGAAAAGCGTGTCATTTACCTCTTGAACATGAACATAAAGCATATTGGGATATTAAGGAGCTCAACTATGACTTCAAACTGGCTAGTGAGAAGAGGTTATTTGATATTAGCTCACTGGATGAATGGAGAACCCAAGCGTATGAGAATGCCAAGCTATTCAAAGAAAAAGTCAAACGCTGGCATGATAAGAGGATACAAAAGTGTGAGTTTAATGTAGGAGACTGATGTCTACTACACAACCTTCTTCTTGTAGACGTTGTTGGGCCTGCAAGTGCACAGGTTTGTAGGACAGTAGCAAATTTCCCTCAAGTGGATGACCTAAGGTTTATCAATCCGTAGGAGGCGTAGGATGAAGATGGTCTCTCTCGAACAACCCTACAACCAAATAACAAAGAGTCTCTTGTGTCCCCAACACACCCAATACAATGGCAAATTGTATAGGTGCACTAGTTCGGCAAAGAGATGGTGATACAAGTGCAAAATAGACGGTAGATAAAGGCTTTTGTAATCTGAAATTATAAAAACAGCAAGGTAACAAGTGGTAAAAGTGAGCGTAAATGGTATTGCAATGATAGGAAACAAGGCCTGGGGTTCATACTTTCACTAGTGCAAGTTCTCTCAACAATAATAACATAGATAGATCGTATAACAAGCCCTCGACATGCAACAAAGAGTCACTCCAAAGCCACTAATAGCAGAGAACAAACGTAGAGATTATGGTAGGGTACGAAACCACCTCAAAGTTATTCTTTCGGATCGATCTATAAAAGAGTTCGTACTAGAATAACACCTTAAGACACAAATCAACAAAAACCCTAATGTCATCTAGATACTCCATTGTCACCTCAAGTATCTGTGGGCATGATTATACGATATGCGTCACACAATCTCATATTCATCCAACCAACATAAAAGTACTGCAAAGAGTGCCCCAAAGCAACTACCGGAGAGTCAAGAACGTGTGCCAACCCCTATGCATAGGTTCCTAATGTCACGAAACCTGCAAGTTGATCACCAAGACATACATCAAGTGTTCTCATAAAAGACTCAGTCCGATAAAATAACTTCAAAGGGGAAACTCAATTCATCACAAGAGAGTAGAGGGGGAGAAACATCATAAGATCCAACTACAATAGCAAAGCTCGGGATACATCAAGATCGTGCCATAGAGGGAACACGAGAGAGAACACAAGAGAGAGAGAGAGAGAGAGAGAGAGAGAGATAGAGAGAGAGAGATCAAACACATAGCTACTGGTACATACCCTCAGCCCCGAGGGTGAACTACTCCCTCCTCGTCATCGAGAGCGCCGGGATGATGAAGATGGCCACCGGTGATGGGATCCCCCCTCCGGCAGGGTGCCGGAACGGGCTCCCGAGAGGTTTTTGGTGGCTCTGGAGGCTTGCGGCGGCGGAACTCCCGATCTATCTTTTGTTCTGGAAGTTTTATGATACGTAGGTATATATGGGTGCACGGGGTACGTCGGTGGACCTAAGGGGACCCCACGAGGCATGGGGGCGCGCCCTAGGGGCGTGGGCGCACCCCCCACCCTCGTGACCACCTCCCGTATCTTCTGACATGGAGTCCAAGTCCATCAGGTGGGTTTCCTTCCAAAATTAACTTCTCCAGTTGATTTCGTTCCGTTTTGACTCCGTCTGATATTCCTTTTCCTCGAAACCTTTGAAATAGGCATAAAAGCAAAGAAATCTGGGATGGGCCTCCAGTTAATAGGTTAGTCCCAAAAATAATATAATAGTGGATAATAAAGCCCAATATTGCCTAAAACAGTAGATAAAGTAGCATGGAGCAATCAAAAATTATAGAATCATTGGAGATGTATCAAGCATCCCCTAGCTTAATTCCTGCTCGTCCTCGAGTAGGTAAATGATAAAAAAGAATTTTTGATGCGGAGTGATACTTTGGCATAATTTCAATGCAAATCTTCTTAATTGTGGCATGAATATTCAGATCCGAAAGATTCAAGACAAAAGTTCGTATTGACATAAAAGTAATAATACTTCAAGTATACTAATCAAAGCAATCATGTCTTCTCAAAATAGCATGGCTAAAGAAAGTTATCCCTACAAAATCATATAGTCTGGTTGTTGCTCTATCTTCATCACACAAAGTATTTAATCATGCACAACCCCGATGACAAGCCAAGCAATTGTTTCATACTTTAGTAATCTCAAACTCTTTCAACTTTCACGCAATACATGAGCGTGAGCCATGGACATAGCACTATAGGTGGAATAGAATGGTGGTTGTGGACAAGACAAAAAGGAGAATATAGTCTCACATCAACTAGGCGTATCAACGGGCTATGGAGATGCCCATCAATAGATATCAATGTGAGTGAGTAGGGATTGCCATGCAACGGATGCACTAGAGCTATAAGTATATGAAAGCTCAACAAAAGGAACTAAGTGGGTGTGCATCCAACTCACTTGCTCATGAAGACCTAGAGCATTTGAGGAAGCCCGTCATTGGAATATACAAGCCAAGTTCTATAATGAAAAATTCCCACTAGTATATGAAAGTGACGAAATGAGAGACTCTCTATTATGAAGATCATGGTGCTACTTTGAAGCACAAGTGTGGTAAAAGGATAGTAACATTGTCCCTTCTCTCTTTTTCTCTCTCTTTTTTTTGTTTGGGCCTTTTCTCTTTTTTTCTTTTTTTTGTGGCCTCTTTTTTTTCGTCCGGAGTCTCATCCCGACTTATGGGGGAATCATAGTCTCCATCATCCTTTCCTCACTGGGACAATGCTCTAATAATGATAATCATCACACTTTTATTTCTCTTACAACTCAACAATTACAACTCGATACTTAGAACAAAATATGACTCTATATGAATGACACCGTGATGTACCGGATATCTAATGAATCAAGAGTGACATGTATGAAAGAATTATGAACGGTGGCTTTGCCACAAATACAATGTCAACTACATGTTCATGCAAAAAGGAATATGACCAAAGTAATGTGTGTCATATGAACGGAACGGTGGAAAGTTGCATGGCAATATATCTCGGAATGGCTATGGTAATGCCATAATAGGTAGGTATGGTGGGTGTTTTGAGGAAGGTATATGGTGGGTGTATGGTACCGACGAAAAGTGCGCAGTATTAGAGAGGCTAGCAATAATGGAAGGGTGAAAGGGTGTGTATAATCCATGGACTCAACATTAATCAAAAGAACTCATGCACTTGTTGCAAAAATTTAGAAGTCATCAAAAACCAAAGCACTACGCGCATGCTCCTAGGGGGATAGATTGGTAGGAAAAGACCATCGCTCGTCCCCGACCGCCACTCGTAAGGAAGACAACCAATAAATAAAATTGTGCTCCAACTTCATCACAAAGCGGTTCACCATACGTGCATGCTACGGGAATCACAAACTTCAACACAAGCATTCTTTAAATTCATAATCACCCAACTAGCATTACTTTAATAGCACTACCTCCATATCTCAAAACAATTATCAAGCATCAAATTGATCATAGCATCCAATTCACTTCCTATGGGGTGCCTTGGTACTCCCTCCTCGTCATAGCTACTGGTACATACCCTGAGCCCCGAGGGTGAACTACTCCCTCCTCGTCATGGAGAGCGCCGGGATGATGAAGATGGCCACCGGTGATGGGATCCCCCCTCCGGCAGGGTGCCGGAACGGGCTCCCGAGAGGTTTTTGGTAGCTCTGGAGGCTTGCGGTGGCGGAACTCCCGATCTATCTTCTGTCCTGGAAGTTTTACGATACGTAGGTATATATGGGTGCAGGGGGTACATCGGTGGAGCTACGGGGGCCCCACAAGGCAGGGGGGCGCGCCCCCCACCCTCGTGAGCACCTCCCGTATCTTCTGACGTGGAGTCCAAGTCCATCAGGTGGGTTTCCTTCCAAAATTAACTTCTCCAGTTGATTTCGTTCCATTTTGACTCCGTCTGATATTCCTTTTCCTTGAAACACTGAAATAGGCATAAAACAGCAAATCTGGGCTGGGCCTCCGGTTAATAGGTTAGTCCAAAAAATAATATAAAAGTGGATAATAAAGCCCAATATTGCCTAAAACAGTAGATAAAGTAGCATGGTGCAATCAAAAATTATAGATACGTTGGATTCGTATCAGAGACTATGTATTATTATTCAACTCTCGCTTAAGATTTTTTGCAGGAAAACTTCTCTCAAAATGGGAAGGTCCTTACGTTATCGAGGAGGTCTATCATTCTGGTGCCATAAAAATCAACAACTTCGAAGGCACGAGTCCAAGGGTGGTAAACGGTCAAAGAATTAAACATTATATTTTAGGTAATCCTATCAATGTTGAAACTAATATTATTGAAACCGTAACCCCCTGAGGAATACATAAGGGACACTTTCCAGAACGTTTCAGACTCCGAAAAGGTATAGGTATGTGGTACGATAAGTAAACCGACTCCAAAACAACTCCAATGGCAATTTTTATCAGTTTTGGAATATTTAAGAATTTTAGGAAGAAAGAAGTAGTCTGAAAGGGACACGAGGCTCCCACGAGAGTGGAGGGCCCCACCCCCCCTACTGGGCGCGCCCCCCTGTCTCGTGGGCACCTCGTGTGCCTCCCGGACTCCATTTTCTTGCACATTACGTATTTTGGTCGGTAAAAATTCATTATATATACTCCCGAAGGTTTTGACCACCGTATCACGCAAATATCCTCTGTTTTCATTTCGAGCTGTTTTTGTTTCAGATTTAGAGCATCATGACATCTCCAAACGCTCCCAAGGACATGTTTTTTGAGAGGGTTATCAACCCCTATCTCGCGGAGGTTCTGCAACACCCTCAAATCATTGAGATGCGTGAGGGGGTGCTGCACATCCGTGATGTGGAGGGACCAAGGCGTACCGGGAGCGTGGAGACAAAGCTCGAATCCGTGGAGCAGAAAGTTTTCAAGTGTCAAGGGATGGTGGAGCGTGGACTTAACGCCAACCAAATGATGATCACGGAGTTCACCAACAACCACAAGTTGGATGCCAAAGTCATTGGGGAGACCATCTTCAAGCTTCAAGAGAAAATCGAGCACCTCCAATCCCAGATCTATGACCTGCAAAACCAGGACTGTGAGAAAAAATATAGATTCAAGAGGATGAGTTTGGCTACAGATTTAAGGATCCCGGAGACTCGATCATCTTTCTATGATGGCGAGCCTATGCCTTGGAAGACGGACGACAAGCTTACATCATCAACAACTCCTACTTCACCACCTCCGAGGATGTAATCACATGGGTATGGGCACTCCCCTTGGCAACTGCCAAGCTTGGGGGAGGTGCCCCGGTATCGTATCACCATCACACTCCTATCTTTACCACTTTATTTAGTTCGATCCTTTCAGTAGTTTCTTGATCTAGTAGTTTGAAGTTTTGATATCAAGTAGTTTGAGTTTTGCTTTGTGCTCTCTTTTTGTAATCGAGTCCGCGAGCTATCTATAATAAAGATTAGTGTTGAGTCAAGGGCTTTGCTTTGTTGCTATGATCTTGAGAAAGTAGAAAGAATAAAATAGTTCTTATTGATCTTATGGATAGTGATAACTTCACATATAGAAAGTATGAGGCATAAAAATTGTTGAGAGTTGATAAACTTAGCCTTGGTCATCGTTGCAATTAATAGGAAGTGATAAGGAAAGAGGGGTTCACATATAAATATATTATGTTGGACACCTTTTATAATTAGGAGCACTCATTAAGTATGACCTGCTAAAAGAGTTGACGTTGGACAAGGAAGACAACGTAATGGTTTATGTTTTCTCACATCTCAGTTAAAGTATATTGTTATTGACCTTCCAAACATGTTGAGCTTGCCTTTCCCCCTCATGCTAGCCGAATTCCTTGCACCAAGTAGAGATACTACTTGTGCTTCCAAATATCCTTAAACCCAGTTTTGCCATGAGAGTCCACCATACGTACCTATGGATTGAGTAAGATCCTTCAAGTAAGTTGTCATCGGTGCAAGCAATAAAAATTGCTCATTAAATATGCATAACTTATTAGTGTGGAGAAAATAAGCATTGTACGATATTGTTGTGGAAGTAATAAAAGTGACGGACTGCATAATAAAGGTCCACATAAAAGGGGCAATATAAAGTGACGTTCTTTCGCATTAAGATTTTGTGTATCCAACCCTAAAAGCGCATGACAACCTCTGCTTCCCTCTGCGAAGGGCCTATCTTTTACTTTATGTTTTTACTTTATGCTTGAGTCAAGGTGATCCTCACCTTTTCCTTTTTTATTTTTATCCTTTTGCAAGCTCCTCGTGTTTGAAAGATCATGATATATATATATTGATATATATATATATATATATATATATATATATATATATATATATATATATCCAATTGGATGTAAGTTAGCATGGGCTATTATTGTTGACATCACCTAAAGGTGAATACGTTGGGAGGCAACATAATAAGCCCCTATCTTTCTCAGTGTCCGGCTGAAACTCCATAACCACAAGTATTGCGTGAGTGTTAGCAATTATAGAAGACTACAAGATAGTTGAGTATGTGAACTTGCTGAAAAACTCTATTGTTGACTCTTTCTGGTGTTACGATAAATTGCAATTTCTTCAATGACTGAGATTATAGTTTATTAGTTCCCGATGAAGTTTTTGAACCATACTTGACATTGTGAATTGATTGTTATTCAAGCATAGAAATCATATGATAAATTCTATATATGTTGCTGTTATAAGAATGATCATGATGCCCTCATGTCCGTATTTTATTTTTATCGACACCTCTATCTCTAAACATGTGGACATATTTTTCGATTTCGGCTTCCGCTTGAGGACAAGCGAGGTCTAAGCTTGGGGGAGTTGATACGTCCATTTTGCATCATGCTTTTATGTCAATGTTTATTGCATTATAGGCTGTTATCACACTTTATATCCCATTACTTATGGCTATTCTCTCTTATTTTACAACGTTTACCATGAAGAGGGGGAATGCCGGCAGCTGGAATTCTGGCTAGAAAAGGAGCAAACGTTGGAAACCTATTCTGCACAACCCCAAAAGTCCTGAAACTCCATGAAACAACTTTTTAGAATTAATAAGAATTTCTGAGCGAAAGAAATACACCAGGGCCACACCCTGTCCAGGAGACAGGGGGCGCCCCCCCCCCATAGGGCGCGCCCCCTATCTCCTGGGCCCCTGGTGGGCCTCCGGTGTCCACCTTCTGCTATATCATCGCTCTTACCCTGGAAAAAATCGGGGGCAAGCTTACAGGAACGAAACTCCGCCGCCACGAGGCGGAACCTTGGCGGAACCAATCTAGGGCTCTCACGGAGCTGTTCTGTCGGGGACACTTCCCTCCAGGAGGGGGAAATCATCACCAACTTCATCACCAACGATCCTCTCATCGGGAGAGGGTCAATCTCCATCAACATCTTCACCAGCACCATATCCTCTCAAAACCCTAGTTCATCTCTTGTATCCAATCTTGTATCAAACCACAAATTGGTACCTGTGGGTTGCTAGTAGTGTTGAGTACTCCTTGTAGTTGATGCTAATTGGTTTACTTGGTGGAAGATCATATGTTCAAATCCTTTATGCATATTATTACTCCTCTGATTATGAACATGAATATGCTTTGTGAGTAGTTACGTTTGTTCCTGAGGACATGGGTGAAGTCTTGCTATTAGTAGTCATGTCAATTTGGTATTCGTTCGATATTTTGATGAGATGTATGTTGTCTTTTCCTCTAATGGTGTTATGTGAACGTCGACTACATGACACTTCGCCATTATTTGGGCCTAGAGGAAGGCATGGGGTAGTAATAAGTAGATGATGGGTTGAAAGAGTGACAGAAGCTTAAACCCTAGTTTATGCGTTGCTTCGTTAGGGGCTGATATGGATCCATATGTTTAATGTTGTGGTTAGGTTTACCTTAATACTTCTTTTGTAGTTGCGGATGCTTGCAATAGGAGTTAATCATAAGTGGGATGTTTGTCCAAGTAAGGGCAGTACCCAAGTACCGGTCCACCCACATATCAAATTATCAAAGTACCGAATGCGAATCATATGAACGTGATGAAAACTAGCTTGACGATAATTCCCATGTGTCCTCGGGAGCTCCTTTCTCATTATTAGAAATTGTCCAGGCTTATCCTTTGCTACATAAAGGATTGGGCCACCTTGCTGCACTTTACTTATTTTATTTACTTGTTACTCATTACTATTTATCTTATCACAAAACTATCTATCACCTACAATTTCAGTGCTTGCAGAGAAAACCTTACTGAAAACCTCTTATCATTTCCTTCTGCTCCTCGTTGGGTTCGAAACTCTTACTTAATTATTGAAAGGACAACGATTGATCCCCTACACTTGTGGGTCATCAGAAGGTCCTTACGTTATTGAGGAGGTCTATTGTTCCGGTGCCATAAAAATCAACAACTTCGAAGGCATAAGTCCGAGGGTGGTGAACGGTCAAAGAATCAAACATTATATCTCAGGTAATCCTATTAATGTTGAAACTAATATTATTGAAACCGTAACCCCGGAGGAATACATAAGGGACACTTTCTAGAACGTTTCAGACTCTGAAAAAGGAATAGGTATGTGGTACGGTAAGTAAACCGACTCCAAAACAGTTATAATGGCAATTTTTGTCCGTTTCTGAATATTTAAGAATTTATGGAAGAAAGAAGTAATCCGGGATGGACACGAGGCATCCACGAGGGTGGAGGGCGCCCCCCCCCCCCTACAGGGCGCGCGCCCCTGTCTCGTGGACACCTCGTGTGCCTCCCTTACTCCGTTTTCTTGCACATTATGTATTTTGGTCGGTAAAAATTCATTATATAATCCCCAGAAAGTTTTGACCACCGTATTACGCAAAAATCTTCTGTCTTTGCTTCGAGCTGTTTCCATCGCATATTTAGAGCAATATGTCATCTCAGGATTCGGAGGGAGAAAGCTATGTGGCTGACTACCTTGCAGACCCTAGGGTTTACGGGGACTTGGACCATTGTGGTTGGACCACTGAGGAAGATGAAGACCATGAGCCTAAGGGAAAGGAGGAGACAAGCTCAGACGAAGACGAAGTCCCATTACCTCAACCAGGGGATATGCACATGGAGTTTAAAAAGTCAAGCCTTTCGGATAGAGCAAAGAAGCCCAAGATCGAGTTTATCCCTTTTCGTCTCTTGCAGGGAAACAAGCAGGATTTGTGCAAAAGAATATTAAACCTCGTGCGGGAGATCGATGATCTAAGGGAGCAAAATTCCGTTCTCAAGCCCAAGCTGAGAAGCAAGCCTACATCAACAACTCCTTCTTCATCACCTCTGAGGACATAATTACATGGGTATGGGCACTCCCCTTGGCAACTGCCAAGCTTGGGGGAGGTGCCCCGGTATCGTATCACCATCACACTCCTATCTTTACCATTTTACTTAGTTCGATCCTTTTAGCAATATCTTGATCTAGTAGATTGAAGCCTTCTTATATTTACTAATTGGGAGCACCAATAAAGCCTCCACCTTAATCCGCATCATTAAAAAAAATCTGAAACGTTCATCTATATAATTGATGTATCTTAACCCCACGATTTACGTAACTTTTGAGGTGAAAAGGAAAGAACATAGACGTCCCAAAGACCATACCTGACACAACCTACACATATACTACATTATATAGAGAAAAACATAATAGAGGGACCACAGATTTTATGGGTCCAAGTTATTACAACTCCCAATTTTTTTCAAACATCTCCAAGTAAAACGAAGACCATACCTGACGCAACCAACACATATACCACGTTATAGAGAAAGAGAAAAAAAATATGAATCATTAATTTCATGGGCCCAAGTTATTACGTCTCATATTAAGAAAAAAACTGCAGGGAAACGTACAAGAGATCATCTCTATTTAGTTGATCTACCTCGATCCTTCAGCTAATGTGACCGTTTTCTTTCTGTTACAAAGCCACGATGATTACTACATATCTGATGCCTTCGGGCATCAATGCAACCCTCGCCTTGATCAAGCAGATGTCTCATCGTGCCCTTTCTCTGATCCAGCGGACAACAAGTGAGGCCCTATGATCTAGGGCTTCGGGTCAGCATAGATCAATTTGGAGGTGAAGTGTCAGATGCAAAAAGAATCAGAGAAGATGATGATTAGATGATGGAAACGATGTGTCTAAGATGGCACGGCGTAACACCACCTACTCTGGAGAACCCAGCCGGTATTGCTTTGATTACTCGGTTTCTGTTTTTGTTTGCGTGGAGATTACTCAGTTTCTTACTCTAATAATTTACCATCTATTAAGTTCTTTGAGCACAAACATATAAGATGATACTTGAGCTTCTCTTATGGTGATGAATAACACTATAGCAGACCTCTGCCTATTCGGTAAGAATATTTGGTAATCAACACTCTCCACTTGGCTGCAGCTCAGCGTGTTGCTTTGATAGTTTCTGATCCGAAAAAGAGATATTAGGAGTACAACCAAAAATCCACTCAAAAAAATGAGTACAACCAAAATTTCAGGTTAGTTCATATATATGTTGCACTGATCGGATCCTCCATATGGAAAAACGGACGACACAAACTCAGAAAAACTGTAAGTTGCTAACTGTGGTCTGACATGTACCACCGAGCTGATATTCCCTGTCAGGTTTCTCTTGAATCCAAAGGTGGTGTCTTTGTGAAGCACCGTGAGGAGCCCATGTAGCTCTAACATGTTATTTTTCACATGTGTTTCTGACACATGTAGAATGGAATATAAATGTTTTCTAATGTATGATAGCATAAGCAAACAATTATTTGAAATATAAATTTACAAAATTAAAATAGCACACTAGGGCTCTGACTACTTTTAGTATGCTTAAATGCAATAAAAAAGGACAGAATAAAAAATGTATTTAAATATAAGAATATGTTAGTTTAAAAAATAATTACAAGAAATACTGTGTTGTATTGAATGACCGTTAAATTTCATGACACAATCAGAAGTATGTCTGATACAATGTTTTATTATATATTTCCATAAGGTACATAGTCTTACCGGTAAAATATCGATTAGAATCGCTATGTATCATGAAAATCGATTTGTGTTTCTTAATATTACTAATGAAATATATATAATATTTAAGAGAAAAAAAACCAAATGTTCCATGTTTTCAATACTAATATATAGGATAGGCAAATTTCCATTTTTCTGTCTAATTTTTAACCTTTTACAATAACATACACAACTAATGCTATTAGTACTTCTTTTTTGTATGTTTGAATAATAAATTATCCAGTGCAAAAATATATATAAATAAGTTATTATAATATCTAGACTGTGCGGATGCACGGGTTGATGACTAGTGGTATTAATTAGTTTTGAGTTTTGCTTTGTGATCTCTATGTAATCGAGTCCGTGAGTTATTTATAATAAAGATTAGTGTTGAGTCAAGGGCTTTGCTATCTTGCTATGATCTTGAAAATAAAAAAATAGAAAGAATAAAAATAATAAAAGAGTTCATATTGATCTTGTGGATAGTAATGACTTCACACATAGAAAGTATGAGGCTTAAAAGTTGTTGAGAGTTGCTAAACGTAGTTTTGGTCATCGTTGCAATTAATAGGAAGTAATAAGGAAAGAGAGGTTTTCACATATAAATATACTATCTTGGACATATTTTATGATTGTGAGCACTCATTAAAGTATGACATGCTAAAGAGTTGATGTTGGACAAGGAAGACAGCGTAATGGTTTATGTTTTCTCGCATCTCAGTTAAAGTATATTGTCATGGATCATTCAAACATGTTGAGCTTGCCTTTCCCCCTCATTCTAGAGATACTACTTGTGCTTTCAAATATCCTTAAACCCAGTTTTGCCATGAGAGTCCACCATATCTACCTATGGATTGAGTAAGATCCTTCAGGTAAGTTGTCATCGGTGCAAGCAATAAAAATTGCTCTCTAAATATGCATGTCTTATTGGTACGGAGAAAATAAACTTTATACGAGCTTGCTATGGAAGTAATAAAAGCGACGGACTACATAATAAAGGTCCATATACAAGTGGCAATATAAAGTGATGTTCTTTCGCACTAAGATTTTGTGTATCCAAACCTAAAAGCACATGACAACCTCTGCTTCCCTCTGCGAAGGGCCTATCTTCTACTTCATGTCTTTTACTTTATGCAAGAGTCAAGGTGATCTTCACCTTTCCCTTTTTCATTTTATCCTTTGGCAAGCACCTCGTGTTAGAAAGATCCTGATATATATATATATATATCCAATTGGATGTTCGTTAGCATGAATTATTATTGTTGACATCACCTAAAGGTGAATACGTTGGGAGGCATCATTATAAGCCCTTATATTTCTCAGTGTCCGATTAAAACTCCATAACCATAAGTATTGTGTGAGTGTTAGCAATTGTAGAAGGCTATATGATAGTTGAGTATGTGGACTTGCTGAAAAGCTCTATTCTTGACTCTTTCTGATGTTATGATAAATTGCAATTGCTTCAATGATTAAGATTATAGTTTGTTAGTTTCCAATGAAGTTTATGTTCCATACTTGACATTGTGAATCGATTGTTACTTGAGCATAAGAAATCATATGACAAAATCTATATATGTTGTTGTTATAAGAATGATCATGATGCCCTCATGTCCGTATTTTATTTTGATCGACACCTCTATCTCTAAACATGTGGACATATTTTTCTATTTCGGCTTCCGCTTGAGGACAAGCGAGGTCTAAGCTTGGGGGAGTTGATACGTTCATTTTGCATCAAGCTTTTATATCAATATTTATTGCATTATAGACTGTTATTCACGTTATGTCGCAATACTTATGGCTATTCTCTCTTATTTTACAAGGTCTACCATGAAGAGGGGGAATGCCGGCAGCGGGGATTCTGGCTAGAAAAGGAGCAAATATTGGAAACCTATTCTGCACAGCTCCAAAAGTCCCGCAACTCCATGAACATCATTTTTGGATTTAATAAGAATTATTGGGCAAAGAAAGTACCTGAGGGGCCCACACTGTAGCAGGAGGGTGGGGACGCCCCAACAGGCGCTCCCTGTCTCCTGGGCCCCCTGGTGGCCCCCCGGTGCCCATCTTCTGCTATATGAGGTGTCTTATCCTGGAAAAAATCAGAGGCAAGCTCATGAGATGAAACTCCGCCGCCTTGGCGGAACCAATCTAGGGCTCCGGCAGAGCTGTTCTGCCAGGGAAACTTCCCTTCGGGAGGGGGAAATCATCACTGACGGTGTCCTGGACTAGGGGGTACTCACCACGTCGTCTCCCGATCAGTTGGATTGGGCCGAGGATCCCCATGGCCGTATACGCATGGGCCATTCCCGACAGTTGCCGCATACAAGGAAGATTCCACAAGACTTGGCGATCAAGACAAGGACTCCTCCCCCACCGGCGTATTCGGCTAGGACTCTTGTTATCCTAGGCCTCTGGTGCATTATATAAACCGATTCCAGGCTAGTCGATAGAGACACAATGAACAACAATCATACCATAGGCTAGCTTCTAGGGTTTAGCCTCTTTGATCTCGTGGTAGATCCACTCTTGTAACACACATTATCAATATTAATCAAGCAGGACGTAGGGTTTTACCTCCATCAAGAGGGCCCGAACCTGGGTAAAACATCGTGTCCCTTGTCTCCTGTTACCATCCGCCTAGACGCACAGTTCGGGACCCCCTACCCGAGATCCGCCGGTTTTGACACCGACATTGGTGCTTTCATTGAGAGTTCCGCTGTGTGTTCGGCAAAAGGTCGATGGCTCGCCTGCAGATCAACTGCGAATTCGGCATCTTCGTCACCAGCTCGACTGGTCACCTTGGTTCGACCAAGGACTGCGCCCTACCTCCGATCGTCATGTTCGGATGAGAGCCTTCATCAACATCAACTCCGATCTCTATCAAGATCATGGAGGAATCATCCAGGGAGCCAGGGGGCTCAACGTCAACATTGCCCTCGGGCGATCAGATTGTTTTTTACGGACAGCGGACTTGTGTCCGCCGCCACCGCCTCCTCAAGCGTCGTTTTAACGATTGCTTCGGTGGAATTGTGCGGAATTGAGTCTACAGCAACCCTAGAAAATTTCGTCGAGTTCCGATGGAGGAATCTCTGGCAATCTCCGATATACCGGAGCCGCATTGAATCTAGACGAGAATCCGGACGAGTTTAGGGCGTGGTGTCCAGATTCTAGCTCGGACTTCCTTTGGAAGATCCAACCGTTGATCGGCTGCGGAATTCCTATATCTACCACCCCTCAAAATTTCAGCTCGATCCGACCGTCCAAACTTCGGGAATCTTCCGATTAGTGCATCACTTTTCGGATCTGTTTTCTGCGCGAAAACGAATCCGACCCGAGTTCGTCTTTTTTATGAACGGGATTTCGGAGATCCTTTTTGAAGGAAGTTTTGTACGGGGTATTGTGTTTTGTTCCCGAACACATCCCACTAACTTTAAGATCTTTTGAACATGATCTTCAACATAATGCTGGTGTCAAACTAGTCCGGCAATATTGCTCCACGGCTGCCGACCTACGCTAGACACATCGTCACTTAGTTGAGCCGAGCACAACTTCTTCGGATCATCATCTCGGCAAGCCGAACAAGAGTCTGGCATCACGAAGGATAAATCATCACCAACATCGCCGCCCCACGGATTACACGGAGCGGGTAATACCGGCATCGCCGCACGGTCGCTTCATCAAGCCGGCATCGACCACGTCAGGACCTGCATCGGCAGGGCCGCACTATTGCTTCTTCAAGCTGGTGTCCATCACGCCGACCTACTTCGACATCTCGGCTGGACCGGGGGCTTCGCCATCTCTTCATCAACCTACTCAGGACACTTCGGCGTCACTAGCCGACCAGGCAATGGGTGCGTGGATCGAGTCCCAATTTTGGGAATCACCTTCCTTCGGATTGCTACCACAAATAAACCAGGTGCTATTAATCCTTTTTTTTTGCTTGTCTGGGTTAAGTTTTCCCGAGGAATTATTACTCTGGTTTGTCCATCATATGTACACAGGTCTATGAAATGGTGGCCGCATTATCGACGGTCGCATGATGGTTCGGTCAGTTTTCGTACATAGTCCGGCGAACGCCGCATCCGGAACTCGGACCGACCTGTGAATCCAGGCTTTGCCATGCCTTTATTGCATTACGCCGACGACCTGCATCGACATTGACTTCGGCGCCAGGCCATATTTCTTTTATTACTCACTTTGCATAAATTATTTATTATGCAACCTTTTTTTAATTCTTATTATTACTATTATCCCCGGTTTGCACTATTTTTTGTGCACAGGAAAATGATCCAGCCGGACTATATCCTTTGGCGTCACCTCGGCTGGATGGGGGGCTTCGTCAACACTTCATTACCCCATGCAGGGGACTTCGGCATCACTCTGTCGTCCTGCATTGACCGTGCTATGTCACCACTTCGGAGTGCCGAGCTCTTTGCTCCGCCACCTCGGGATCGGCTTGGGGGATGGAACCTTGTCCCGCATCACGCTCGGACCGCGTCGTCAATACCGAACACATTAACCAGCTAAGTTGCCTTCATGCTCAAAGTTTTAAATTTTTAACTGGTGTTCGGCTCGACCAAGCGTTATACTTTTTTGGAAAAAAGTTACTTGTAAAAATTTCCCTTGTCCAAACTTTGTTTGTGACGCGCAAATTCAAATACCCTGTTTACTTGGGGGCTTCCTTCATGAAGCTTTTCCTCTTGCTTATGATTATACTTGTACGGCTTCGTTCCTTGTTCGTGTATTATGCCACATTATGCACCATATTGACTTAAGAGATTTGCAAGCTGGGTTGTCTCGCTCCTGTGTTTACACCTACGTTCCCGATTGTTCGGCTAGGGAGTAAAGGGAGCACCTCTGCGATTGTCACGATCGGGTCACCCGAGCCGGACCTCAGACTGGGTGAAGCCGAAAGCTAGCGCTCTTACTGTTTTCAATAATGGTCGGCACACAACGGAACTCATGAGTACAAAAATCTATTTCACAAGTCTCATATTAACACCGAGCACCGACGAAAAGGTATCGGTGGGGTACTATTTTCTTCAAGATGCTTCTTACACTTTATCGGTAATATAGCATAAGTTCCCCGAGCGCTTTATGTCTGTTACAGCCTTATGACCTGATTGCCTGGTTATTGGAAACACCGTCGATATTCTCGACAGATGGAGTACATAACACTTTTCGGTCCTTGGCCGAAGAGGAAGAAGCCGACGGTCGGTTAAGACGCGTTTAAAGTTCGGTTGAACATAGATATGATATAAGTACTTCGGTACATAGAATCATTCTTTTACCCAAGTCACTTGGGGCTCTTATGTCTATTTGAGCCGTTTTATAATAAGTATTTTTCTTCTTAGTCGTTGCAGAGTTTTTATTATTATTTATCACTCCTTTTCTCGACACGAGTGTGCGGTCACTAGCCGGGGAGCCTAATTTCTCTCTCAAAGCCGCTAGAGTTTAGTTTTCTAAACTGGCCTAATGAGAAGTACTCCGCCTTCGGGATGGGAGACTGAAGCCGTAGGCTGACCCGCTTGAAGTCTTGAGATAGGATGTGTCATGTTAAAGCACGGCAGAAGCACTTTTTTTTCTAAAGTCCAATTTTCGGATTGGCACCGAACACTTGATCTTGTTCGGACGTCATGTTTTTACTGACGTTTTTTGGTTTTCCAAGCTTTTGGCACTTTTAAACTATTTGTGTGTTTTCAGCACAAGTCTCATGAGGCAGCGCCGGACACCTTTAGAGATTCGGCAAAAACATTCTCGGATATTGCTATATATGCATTAGTTTCGAATTGTGTCTTCGGTCAATAGTTGGGTTGCCCGGCTCCCGCGCTTGCCTCCTACGTTCCGCTTTGTTCGGCTAGGTGTGCAAAGGGAGAACCACTGTGATTGTGCTTCCAGCTCGCATGGTCAAGCACCTCAGTGGAGAAAGCCAAAAACTGACTGTCACAATAGGTGTAAACTGGTCAGCGATCCGATGACTATATTAAATGACGGGCCATTCATAACATTGGCCGAAGTGTTTCCGGCTTGACCTCGACTGTCGCCGAACACTACCGGGGGCTAGTAACTGGCCTCCCAAACTAAATCCTCAATATTTTGCTCTTACATTGAGCTGAGGTTTCATGATCATGCTTAGCATGACAACCCAAAGAAAGGAACCGATAGCGGGACTATTTTCTTTGGAAGACATTTCTTACATTAAATAGTAATATAACATATCTCTCTGCGTGCCTTTGTTTATAAAACCGTATGGCCAGATTGCCTTGTTTGTCATAAATCTTTGCCCTCATAAAGGCTTTATAAAGTAGGACAAACACTCCTCGGCTACTGGCCGAGGAGGTTGAAGCCGATGGTCGGTCAACAAAGTTTTGTACAATGCGGATCCGAGCATTAATGACATAAAGTACTTGGATACATTGAGTCATCACACATAATTTGTGATTTTACTATGGATATCGATCCTTAATTCGGCCACCCGTGCCCGCATTAAGGCTCGGGGGCTACTAGGCTTCGGGCTTATTATTTACAAATATTAAAGGGGCACATCAATCCCCTGATCTGGTGTTGCCACCCGACCAGTGTCTCGGGGGCTACTGCATTGTCTGTTCTATGCAGAAAATTTTAAGTGCAATACAGTTTCCGAGGAGATTTTGATCCTCAGGTTGGTCGGCCACACCCAACCCGAGTCTCGAGGACTGAGCACGCCGCTTTTTGTGTCCTGAAGTATTCTGCCGAGTTAGGACTTGATCCTCAGGCCGATTTTGCAAATCAATCTGAGTCTCGGTGACTAGTGGGATCAGCGGTCTTATGTCATCCTTCATGTGCATCTCGGGTTTTAGACCGATACCCACCTTAAGGGCTACTGGCGATGTATCTCGGCAGAGAATAAATTGCACCAATAAAAAATATTGAAAAAAATCGGCCCACATTCGGGGTGGTGCGCCACCTCGGAAGCAATCCGGCATAAAGCTCGGACGCTAGTGGCTGGCTCCATAGAGGGCATTTCCGGCATTAAGGTCGGCTAAACTCCTTCAAACTTCTTTGAACCAAGGTGATTTACGACACCGCGGATACAGTCCGGCATTGGAGCTCGGATACATAGTCCGGCGTTGGAGCTCGGATACCGTCCGGCGTTGGAGCTCGGATACATAGTCCGGCGATAGAGCTGGGAGGCAGTCCGGCGTTGGTGCTCGGCTGCAAAAGATACCTCGAATGCAGTCCGGCGTTAGAGCTCGGACGCAAGAGGACACTGCCTCCCCGGAACAACTTCAAACCCGAGGTGTGGCATAAAAATAACAAGGCATTGATAAAGGCCGGAAACTTAAAGGGGCTCCTCGGATACCCGACGTATAAACTCGTCGAATGCATTTCGGCGATACTCAAGATCGAAGATGAGAAGATTTGTTGAACCAGTTTTCAAGAGCGACGACCGAAGATGAAGAACAGTTCGGAAGAATCGAGGAGCGTCCCCAACTTGAAGACCGGTTCAGGGGGCTACTGACGGTGTCCTGGACTAGGGGGTACTCACCACGTCGTCTCCCGATCAGTTGGATTGGGCCAAGGATCCCCATGGCCGTATACTCATGGGCCAGTCCGGACAGTTGCCGCATACAAGGAAGATTCCACAAGACTTGGCGATCAAGACAAGGACTCCTCCCCCACCGGCGTATTCGGCTAGGACTCTTGTTATCCTAGGCCTCTGGTGCATTATATAATCCGATTCCAGGCTAGTCGATAGAGACACAATGAACAACAATCATACCATAGGCTAGCTTCTAGGGTTTAGCCTCTTTGATCTCGTGGTAGATCCACTCTTGTAACACACATTATCAATATTAATCAAGCAGGACGTAGGGTTTTACCTCCATCAAGAGGGCCCGAACCTGGGTAAAACATCGTGTCCCTTGTCTCCTGTTACCATCCGCCTAGACGCACAGTTCGGGACCCCCTACCCGAGATCCGCCGGTTTTGACACCGACAATCACCATCATCATCACCAACGATCCTCTCATCGGGAGGGGGTCAATGCCCATCAACATCTTCACCAGAACCACCTCCTCTCCAAACCCTAGTTCATCTCTTGTATCCAATCTTGTATCAAAACCACAAATTGGTACATGTGGGTTGCTAGTAGTGTTGATTACTCCTTGTAGTTGATGCTAATTGGTTTACTTGGTGGAAGATCATATATTCAGATCCTTTATGCATATTATTACCACTCTGATTATGAACATGAATATGCTTTGTGAGTAGTTACGTTTGTTCCCGAGGACATGGGTGAAGTCTTCTTATTAGTAGTCATGTGAATTTGGTATTCGTTTGATATTTTGATGAGATGTATGTTGTCTCCCCTCTAGTGGTGTTATGTGAACATCGACTACATGACACTTCACCATTATTTGGGCCTAGAGGAAGGCATCGGGAAGTAATAAGTAGATGATGGGTTGCTAGAGTGACAGAAGCTTAAACCCTACTTTATGCGTTGCTTCGTAAGGGGCTGATTTGGATCCATATGTTTCATGATGTGGTTAGGTTTACCTTAGTACTTCTTTTGTAGTTGCGGATGCTTGCAATAGGGGTTAATCATAAGTGGGATGCTTGTCCAAGTAAGGGCAGTACCCAAGCACCGGTCCACCCACATATCAAATTATCAAAGTACCGAACGCGAATCATATGAGCGTGATGAAACTAGCTTGACGATAATTCCCATGTGTCCTCGGGAGTGCTTTTCTCATTATAAGAAGTTGTCCAGGCTTGTCCGTTGCTACAAAAAGGATTGGGCCACCTTGCTGCATCTTATTTACTATCATTATCACAAAACTATCTATTACCTACAATTTCAGTGCTTGCAGAGAATACCTTACTGAAAACCGCTTGTTATTTCCTTCTGCTCCTCGTTGGGTTCGACACTCTTACTTATTGAAAGGACTACGATAGATCCCCTATACTTGTGGGTCATCAGTCATGAACATGCATTAAAATTAATTCACACCGAGTACAAGCATGAGTAGGATATAATCTACCATGAACATAAATATCTTGAAGGCTATGTTGATTTGTTTCAACTACATGCATGAACATGTGCCAAGTCGAGTCACTCAATTTTTTTTCAAAGGAGGATACCATCCCATCATACCACATCATAATCCTTTTAATAGCATGTTGGCACGGAAGGCAGACCATTATAACTCATAGCTAATCAAGCATGGCACAAGCAACTATAATCTTTAAATGTCATTGCAAATATGTTTACTTCATAACAAGCTGAATCAGGAATGATGAACTCATCATATTTACAAAAACAAGAGAGGTCGAGTTCATACCAGCTTCTCTCATCTCAATCAGTCCATCATATATCGTCATTATTGCCTTTCACTTGCATGACCGAACGATGTGTATAATAATAATAGTGCACGTGCATTGGACTAAGCTGGAATCTGCAAATATTCATTTCAAGAGAGAAGACAAAGTAATATGGGCTCTAAGTTAAATAAACAATCATGCATATGAGAGCCGCTATACATTTTCAATATGGTCTTCTACTCTCGACCCCCAAAGGAAGGAAAAGAAAATAAAACTACTTACACGGGAAAGCTCCCAACAAGTAAAAGAAGAATGAGAAATCTTTTTGGGTTTTCATTTTAATTACTACTACAAGCATGGAAATTAAACTAACTAATTTTTTTGGTTTTTCTTAAGGTTTATCAAGCACACAAGAAGAAGGTTAGAAAAAGAAATTTAAACTAGCATGGATAATACAATGAAAGGGTATGAGCACCGACAGCTAGAATAGTGTGTGAACATGAATGTAAAGTCGGTGAGAAATACGTACTCCCCCAAGATTAGGCTTTTGGCCTAAGTTGGTCTAATGCCAAGTATAGCCTGGCTGATATCCGTAGTTGTAACTGGGGTCGTACTGAGATGCAGCAGCAAATGCCTCCTGAGCTGCGGCATGCTGGCGAGCCGCCTCTGCTCTCCTCTCGTGTTCAGCTGCCTCCTCCCTGGTAACAACATATCTTCGTTTTTTCCTAGTAATCAAAAAGGAAAGGAGCAGGGAGAGTAACAAGGACAGAGCTACGTCTGTCAAAGATTAGTCTGTAATGGAGGAACTGTTCATTGCTCAAAAGAAAATGATGTTTGACCATTGCGGCATGATCTAAATAAGCAGGAGGCAACACCATATCCCCCTCTCGTGGGGCTATACCAAGATAATTAGCAACACGGGTCGCATAAATACCTCCAAATAAATCTCCAGACATACCATTATTATGCAACCTACGTGCGACTATTGCCTCCAAGTTGTAATCTTTATTACCTAACACAGCACTCTTGAGGACACAAAGATCAGGGACACACATATGGCATGCTTCATCTTTACCGTTAATGCATCTACCAATGAAGAGAGCAAAATAATGTATAGCAGGAAAATGAATGCTCCCTATGGTAGCTTGTGCTATATTCCTAGATTCTGCCACAGTAATACTAGCAAGAAAGTCTCTAAATTCAGATTTGTGGAGATCATTAAAATTGCCCCACTGTGGAAGTTTGCAAGCAGTTGTAAAATCTTCTAAGTCCATGGTATAAGATTTATCACAAATATCAAACAGGACACTCTGAGAATTACGCGAATATTTATATTTAAACCTTCTCACAAATGAATCAGTCAAAATATAGTACTGAGAACACTTATCTTGTAAGAAGTCCTCAAGATCGGCATTACGCACATATGCGTCAAATTCATCCTTAATGCCTGCATTAACCATAAAATCGTCCGATGGCCACTCACAGGCTCGCACTTCTGCGTCCCTCGGTAGTTCATCGTCTTGCTTACGCATAGCAAGCCTGGGTCCTTTCTTTATTGAGGAACCACCTTGATACATTCTCTTAGACATATTTCTTTTTCTGAAAAATTTCTGAAATTTTAGTAACTTCAAAATGAAAGTGAATCTTATATTTACTAATTGGAGGCACCTTTCTTGATCTCTTATTAATCCACTTCATCAAGATTAATTAAACCATTAGATTATAAAATTTATGACCAGGATGAAAAGACAACTTGCGTAACGCAGATGATCCAATCCTATGAAAAACGCACCTGGCACGTCCAACTTATAGTCAAACGAAACAAACTAACTCCACCCATGTAATGCAGATGATCCAATCCTATGAAAAACGCATCTGGCACGTCCAACTTATAGTCAAACGAAACAAACTAACTCCACCCGCAAAAAAAAGCCTCACGTAAAGAAGACACAGGATATCCTCACGGGAAAAAAGCTCCACCCACAAAAAAAAGGTCTCATGTAAAAAAGAAACAAACAAGGATATCCTCACGTTAAAAAACTCCACCCGTTCCCACAAATTAGGAAGGAAAGCTGCCATTTAAAACGCTAACGATAAAGTACCAAAACAAATCCAATGATAGAAAGGAAACAAATCCACGATCCGGCTGATTGCCACTGAAATAGAAAAAAACAGACAAACAAGAAAATGCTCCCATAAGGAAAACAAGGAAAGCATCTATCTGTTCCCATAAAAAAAGAAGGAAAGCGTCCATTAAAAATTCTAATGATAATAAAATACCAAAAAAATCCAACGATAAAAAGGAAAAGAATCCACAATCCGGTTGATTGCTCGTGAAATAAAAATAAGAATCCATTAATTCACATAAACAAAATCAATTAACCCTTATATTTTAAAATTCATGATTCAGGACTAAAGAAAAAATTGCATAACGCTGATCATTCCGTCTTATAAGAAAAAAGCACATGCGACACGTCCAATGTTTCTCAAAAAAAAGGAAAGCCTGACATATAAAAAAGAAAAAACAAGATAAGACTCAAGTAATTCTCGCAAAAAAAGCTCACGTCAATTGAAAAAAGGAAAGCCCCATGTCCATTCACAAAACACGGAAAGCCTTCTCCTGTTCATAAGGAATTTTGATATCCAGCTGATTGCCCATGAAATTATAGTAAGCATCCATGACTCCGTCAATCAAGTATTTCCTCGATTAAAATCTGCGTGGTCTCTCCTCCTCTGCTTCGATCTTGCTCCCCTCCCTATGGTGGGCGGTGGCGATTTTTCATACTGAGTCTGCTCTCCCACCTGCATGGCCATCGGCGAACCACAAAGGAGCCCGAAAGCCAGGAAGAGATGAGGAGCTCCCTTCACGAAGTGTACCACCGGCTGGGTACTTTGAATACCTCCCATGTTTTGTGGATCAGTATATTTTTTCAAGGGAAATTGAAGCCAAAGTTTGTCAACCACGGATGTGGAGCTGGTCGAGACTGGCGGCTACATGACACCGAACAAGGGAGCATGCAGTTCTGCAGGGGAAGGCCGATCATCCTTGCTAATTAATTGTTAGCATTGGAAGTCGATGAGCACTTCTTGCATGAAAAAGATAAATTATATTGGATGGAGAGGCTGGACGAGCTCCCCATGTACACTATCGGGCGGTGGTTGCATCCGATGTCACGGATGCAATGTAGTGGTGTCGTGAAAGTTTAGTCTATATGCTAAATTAGCTCGGTGGTGATTATTATTATAAACGCACAGAGTACTATTCTCTCGAAAAATAAACTACTTTGACTGACATGCATGCATACTTGCGATTGATGAATTA